>OX452978.1:11200000-11733613 GCA_949699065.1 Metalampra italica | reverse complement strand
CATCCGAGCCTGTTCTGACTATTTTTAATCCGGAACTGCCTGTCGAGTTGCATACCGACGCCAGCTCTGAAGGCTATGGAGCAATTCTCATTCAGAAGAAAAACGACTTACCTCATGTCGTGGAGTATTTCAGCCGACGTACTTCCGAAGTAGAGTCTCGCTACCACTCGTACGAGTTAGAGACGTTAGCAGTCGTACGGGCGGTAGAACACTTTCGACATTACTTGTATGGTCGGCGTTTTAAGGTATTCACTGACTGTAACTCACTTAAAGCCTCAAAGTCTAAAACTGACCTCACCCCTCGCGTGCATCGCTGGTGGGCTTTCCTACAAGCCTACGACTTTGAAATAGTTTATCGTGAGGGCCGCGGAATGGAGCATGCAGACTATTTGTCGCGTAATCCCCTACCAAACATTAGCACTGATTCCATATCCAAGACCCCTCACAGCGAACCGAAAGTAATTCAGTTTGTCGAGTTGCATCAGGGCTGGCTTTCAGTCGAACAGAAACGCGATAGTGAGATCCAAGACCTTATCGTAAAACACAATAATGAAGATTTCCCCGATACTGTAGCAAATACTTATGATGTGAGGGACGGAATTCTATATAGGAAAGTTGCGCGGAACAGGATCGTTTCCTGGCTGCCGGTCGTTCCCCGATCATTAATTTGGACATTAATCAACCATATACATAATGAAATTCAGCACTTAGGAAGTGACAAAACCTTAGACAAACTTTATGAGCGATACTGGTTTCCCCAGATGTCAAAATGCGTTCGGAAATTTATTGATTCTTGTATTATTTGCAAAGCGTCAAAAGGTCCATCGGGAGCTCAACCCGTTCAGCTTCATCCAATTCCAAAAACGTCAATGCCCTGGCATACAATTCATATAGATTTTACGGGGAAGCTTAGTGGGAAGAGCGATCGTAAGGAGTACTGTTCCGTAATTATTGACGCATTCACCAAATACGTTTTATTGGAGCATACGTCATCTCTAGATGCAGCCAGTGCATTAATAGCTTTAAAAAAAGCAGTTTGTCTGTTTGGAGCACCAAAGCGTATTATCGCTGATCAGGGTCGATGTTACATTAGTACCGATTTCAAGAATTTCTGTGCCGAACACAAAATCGACCTCCATTTTATAGCTACGGGCTCTAGCAGGGCGAATGGGCAAGTAGAGCGTATAATGCGCACCTTAAAAAGCTTGCTTACCATAGTTGAAAATGACTCTAACAAAACTTGGCGTGATGAATTAGGTAACATTCAACTAGCACTTAACAGCACTACGTCTACTGTTACAAAGCATACACCAACGGAGTTAATGTTCGGAATTCGCGCGCAATCTTTGGGAATGTCTAAAATTACCCCAACAGGGTCAGCTGAACAAGAAAATCGGTTAGATCTAACCTCGCTACGCGAAACCGCTTCACGCAATATTCAAAAAGCAGCTGCATCTAACGCTGAACGGTTCAATCGCGGTCGCGCAACAATTAAACCATTCTCCGAGGGAGATTTCGTGTTTATTAAGGGTAGTGAGCGGAATCAGACTAAATTAAGCAGGAAATTTCGAGGCCCGTTTGTTATAACTTCCGTGTTACCCAACGACCGCTATGAGTTAAAAAATATCAACGGATCACACCGTATTTTAAAATACGCACATGAGGACTTGCGTGCAGTACCCCAGGGACACGATGGCTTGCTCGAAATTACTAGTAGTCTAATGAATGCAGAGGAGACCGTGACGGCGCCGGAAGGTGTGGAGAGTATGCGATCGAACATTGACGGCTACGACAGATCTTTGAGTAACCAAGACACTTTGACCGCAGACTCAGACACTGTCTCCGCTGACTCTGATACCCAAACAGCCGGTTCAGATACCCTTAGTGTATATTCTGACCCCGACACATTAGAAGTGCAATGTGAAGTTGAAGTTCACGCTGAGCAGGATTGTCCCGACCAATAGGTATGTGTTATGTGTTAGTTTGACCGAGTAATGTATTTGACTGGTTGAAAGGGAGTATTTTTCTATGATGGCAGAACTTGACTGGTTGATAGGGAGTACCTTTCTACGATTGCAAAACTGGTTCGAAAGGACAGAGTCGTCCGGTCCACGTTCACGTAGTAAGCTGGTCGAAGGGACACTCTCGTCCGGTCCAGTGTGGTGGTCTTCAGAACTGGTTCGAAAGGACAGAGTCGTCCGGTCCACGCTCACGTAGTAGCTGGTCGAAGGGACACTCTCGTCCGGTCCAGTGTGGTGGTCTTCAGAACTGGTTCGAAAGGACATTGTCGTCCGGTCCATGCTCACGTAGTAGCTGGTCGAAGGGACACTCTCGTCCGGTCCAGTGTGGTGGTCTTCAAAACTGGTTCGAAAGGACAGAGTCGTCCGGTCCACGCTCACGTAGTAGCTGGTCGAAGGGACACTCTCGTCCGGTCCAGTGTAGTGAAAGGTGTCGTCCGGTCCATGCCCTAGGCTGGTCGAAAGGACACACGCTTTCGTCGTTACTGACTGATTGATGGTGACACGGTTCCTGATGACTTTAGTTTGTGATAAAGATCTGATCGTCAGGCTGGACGAGCGGATCACTGGATGATCGGAACTTTCTTTGTTCCAGGACAACATTAAGATACGCCCGAGGACGGTCGAGTGTCAGTCCGGCCGTGACGGCGCACCGTACAGCGCCATCTATTGAGAAGTCTGATTACTCATCGTGCGGCGCAGCGCCACTATTGGCAAGAACCGGAAATAAAGTGACAGCTGTGACAGCCGCCATCAGCTGTCAGTGTCACTTTGGCGGAGCGTCGTATCGCTGGTAGCGCGGCGGGCGGCCATGACAGATCGCAGTCTGTCCGTGGAACGAGCCGCCGACGCACCACGTCCGCGACGAATCGCCGATTTCCGGCCTCATCTTATTAGATTTCAAGCTAATTGGTGTCTCGTTAATTATCTAATATTACTAAGTGATTTATGTGATTAGTATTTTGTGTTTCACATTAAAATTAAGCTGCTTTGAATCGAATACGTGTTTCCATATCGCACGCAGCCCACCTACCCTACAATGGGAGATTCTGAAAAAGGCCCTCCTGAGCCAACATCAGAAGTGGGATTCGATGAACATAACAAAGAAGGGAATAATCCACCGGACAAAGACACCGCCACTAAATTATTGGGCAACATGGAAGCCCTACTGTCGCGCGTCTTAGCGATGTCTCAACCGTCGACCGTGAGTACCAATTTACCACAGCTTATAAAGTTTAACCCTGATGATTCTGACGCGGATATAGAAGGCTGGTGTAATGTCACAGAGGTTATTGTGCAAAGTAAATGCCTCGAAGGTATCGAGTTACTGATGGCCCTTACTGCATCACTCAAGGGCCGAGCAGCTAAATGTCTTACCAAACTGAACCTTAACGGGTTGACATGGGACGTAGTAAAGCAAACCTTACTGGCCAGATTTTCTAAACCCAAACTTATCCAAGATTACTTTGATGACATATTACGATTCCATATTGGGTCTAAAGAGACAGCTTCCGAATGCGGCGTCCGCTTGTGGAACTTAATCGAGCGCATACCGAACATAGAGATGCCCGAAGAGGTTATAACCGGTTTTGTGATATCAGTGCTGTGTCAGAAGGACAGTATGATACGAAGAGAATTGAACGCACATGTAATCACCACTAGAGCTCAATTATTTCGAACCCTCGGTGGCGTTTCGCTAAAGCGGCGACTGGACACTACAGAAGGGACTCAGGAAGTAGAGTCAAAGCGAGCTCGAACAGATATGAAATTTTCTGGGAACTGTCATTACTGTGGCTTGCCAGGTCACCGACAAGTAGATTGTAGGAAGCGTCGAGGAAATACTACTTCGTCTAAACTACAAGAATCCAGTTCCAACGCGTCAAGCTCAACGCGTGTCGCCGACAGGACTCAAGCTGTCACCTGCTACGCATGTGGCAAGCCTGGCCACGTGGCGACTGCGTGTCCGGGGAAGAAGAGCGACGGTGGAGCTGCAGTCAAAGCAGTCAACCATTGCGAACACTGCGTGTCGAGAAGCATTTTAGAAACATCATCCGGTGAGTCGGTCTCCTTTTTATTTGATAGTGGATCATCCTGCTCACTCTTGAAAGAAAGTTTTCGCGACAAATTCCCGGGTACTGTGCGCAATAATCTTGTCTATCTTACCGGTATTGGAGGTGAAGATATAAAGTGTAAGTCTCAAATCCTTAGTACGGTCAAAATAGGAGTACTTTCGGTACCGTTGCTATTTCACATAATACCTGATAATAGCATTTCTGAACCCGTTATAATTGGTAGGGATATTTTGGTGGAAGGGGTTTCTGTTAAGATTGATAACGATAATCTCGTATTTAATATCGAGGAACGGACGAGTTTTTGTGAATCAAAAGTAGATAAACCGGATTTCACACAAATCGACACAGATCTGCAAGGCGAAGATAGGGAGGCACTTATAAAATTATTGAATAAATATTCTGACTATTTCATAGTAGGTATACCGACCAGGCGAGTTAAAACAGGGGAGTTAGAAATTCATTTGACCGATCCTCATAAAACCGTTCAGAGATGCCCCTATAGGTTAGCGCCAGTGGAAAAGCAAGTAGTCCGACAAAAAGTACAGCAACTCCTAGACGCGGGAGTTATTCAGGAAAGTTGCTCACCTTTTGCTAGCCCTATTCTTCTAGTAAAGAAGAAAGATGATACAGATAGAATGTGTGTGGACTACCGCGAGCTAAACTCGAACACTCATCCCGAACACTACCCTCTACCTCGTATAGAGGATCAGATAGATCAACTTAGTGGTGCTAACTGCTTTTCGTCTCTGGATATGGCTTCAGGATTCCATCAAATCCTGATTCATCCCGATTCAGTCCAAAAAACGGCGTTCGTGACACCCGAGGGACAATACGAATATCTCGCCATGCCCTTCGGGTTACGTAATGCACCATCCGTGTATCAGAGGTGTATTACTAAAGCTCTCAGTCATCTTATTGATAGATCTTTAATTTATATGGACGACGTTCTGTGTTACTCTACTGATATTACCCAAGGTCTGCAACACCTGGATCTAGTTTTACATGCCCTTACTGAAGCCGGATTTTCATTTAACCTTAAAAAATGTAAATTTATGAAACAGAAGATAGAATACCTAGGTTATACCATTCAGTCCGGTGAAGTCCGGCCAAACTGCCGGAAAATTCAAGCGTTAGTAGACGCTCCACCACCTACGACAGCTACCGGAGTCCGACAATTTCTCGGTCTCGGGTCATATTTTCGAAAATTCATCCCCAGTTTTACTCACATTGTTGGACCATTGTATCCCCTAACTAAGCTAAAAGGGGCCATTAAATGGACAGACAAACATGAAGCCGCTCGTAACGCCATAATAGGCATACTTACATCCGAGCCTGTTCTGACTATTTTTAATCCGGAACTGCCTGTCGAGTTGCATACCGACGCCAGCTCTGAAGGCTATGGAGCAATTCTCATTCAGAAGAAAAACGACTTACCTCATGTCGTGGAGTATTTCAGCCGACGTACTTCCGAAGTAGAGTCTCGCTACCACTCGTACGAGTTAGAGACGTTAGCAGTCGTACGGGCGGTAGAACACTTTCGACATTACTTGTATGGTCGGCGTTTTAAGGTATTCACTGACTGTAACTCACTTAAAGCCTCAAAGTCTAAAACTGACCTCACCCCTCGCGTGCATCGCTGGTGGGCTTTCCTACAAGCCTACGACTTTGAAATAGTTTATCGTGAGGGCCGCGGAATGGAGCATGCAGACTATTTGTCGCGTAATCCCCTACCAAACATTAGCACTGATTCCATATCCAAGACCCCTCACAGCGAACCGAAAGTAATTCAGTTTGTCGAGTTGCATCAGGGCTGGCTTTCAGTCGAACAGAAACGCGATAGTGAGATCCAAGACCTTATCGTAAAACACAATAATGAAGATTTCCCCGATACTGTAGCAAATACTTATGATGTGAGGGACGGAATTCTATATAGGAAAGTTGCGCGGAACAGGATCGTTTCCTGGCTGCCGGTCGTTCCCCGATCATTAATTTGGACATTAATCAACCATATACATAATGAAATTCAGCACTTAGGAAGTGACAAAACCTTAGACAAACTTTATGAGCGATACTGGTTTCCCCAGATGTCAAAATGCGTTCGGAAATTTATTGATTCTTGTATTATTTGCAAAGCGTCAAAAGGTCCATCGGGAGCTCAACCCGTTCAGCTTCATCCAATTCCAAAAACGTCAATGCCCTGGCATACAATTCATATAGATTTTACGGGGAAGCTTAGTGGGAAGAGCGATCGTAAGGAGTACTGTTCCGTAATTATTGACGCATTCACCAAATACGTTTTATTGGAGCATACGTCATCTCTAGATGCAGCCAGTGCATTAATAGCTTTAAAAAAAGCAGTTTGTCTGTTTGGAGCACCAAAGCGTATTATCGCTGATCAGGGTCGATGTTACATTAGTACCGATTTCAAGAATTTCTGTGCCGAACACAAAATCGACCTCCATTTTATAGCTACGGGCTCTAGCAGGGCGAATGGGCAAGTAGAGCGTATAATGCGCACCTTAAAAAGCTTGCTTACCATAGTTGAAAATGACTCTAACAAAACTTGGCGTGATGAATTAGGTAACATTCAACTAGCACTTAACAGCACTACGTCTACTGTTACAAAGCATACACCAACGGAGTTAATGTTCGGAATTCGCGCGCAATCTTTGGGAATGTCTAAAATTACCCCAACAGGGTCAGCTGAACAAGAAAATCGGTTAGATCTAACCTCGCTACGCGAAACCGCTTCACGCAATATTCAAAAAGCAGCTGCATCTAACGCTGAACGGTTCAATCGCGGTCGCGCAACAATTAAACCATTCTCCGAGGGAGATTTCGTGTTTATTAAGGGTAGTGAGCGGAATCAGACTAAATTAAGCAGGAAATTTCGAGGCCCGTTTGTTATAACTTCCGTGTTACCCAACGACCGCTATGAGTTAAAAAATATCAACGGATCACACCGTATTTTAAAATACGCACATGAGGACTTGCGTGCAGTACCCCAGGGACACGATGGCTTGCTCGAAATTACTAGTAGTCTAATGAATGCAGAGGAGACCGTGACGGCGCCGGAAGGTGTGGAGAGTATGCGATCGAACATTGACGGCTACGACAGATCTTTGAGTAACCAAGACACTTTGACCGCAGACTCAGACACTGTCTCCGCTGACTCTGATACCCAAACAGCCGGTTCAGATACCCTTAGTGTATATTCTGACCCCGACACATTAGAAGTGCAATGTGAAGTTGAAGTTCACGCTGAGCAGGATTGTCCCGACCAATAGGTATGTGTTATGTGTTAGTTTGACCGAGTAATGTATTTGACTGGTTGAAAGGGAGTATTTTTCTATGATGGCAGAACTTGACTGGTTGATAGGGAGTACCTTTCTACGATTGCAAAACTGGTTCGAAAGGACAGAGTCGTCCGGTCCACGCTCACGTAGTAAGCTGGTCGAAGGGACACTCTCGTCCGGTCCAGTGTGGTGGTCTTCAGAACTGGTTCGAAAGGACAGAGTCGTCCGGTCCACGCTCACGTAGTAGCTGGTCGAAGGGACACTCTCGTCCGGTCCAGTGTGGTGGTCTTCAGAACTGGTTCGAAAGGACATTGTCGTCCGGTCCATGCTCACGTAGTAGCTGGTCGAAGGGACACTCTCGTCCGGTCCAGTGTGGTGGTCTTCAAAACTGGTTCGAAAGGACAGAGTCGTCCGGTCCACGCTCACGTAGTAGCTGGTCGAAGGGACACTCTCGTCCGGTCCAGTGTAGTGAAAGGTGTCGTCCGGTCCATGCCCTAGGCTGGTCGAAAGGACACACGCTTTCGTCGTTACTGACTGATTGATGGTGACACGGTTCCTGATGACTTTAGTTTGTGATAAAGATCTGATCGTCAGGCTGGACGAGCGGATCACTGGATGATCGGAACTTTCTTTGTTCCAGGACAACATTAAGATACGCCCGAGGACGGTCGAGTGTCAGTCCGGCCGTGACGGCGCACCGTACAGCGCCATCTATTGAGAAGTCTGATTACTCATCGTGCGGCGCAGCGCCACTATTGGCAAGAACCGGAAATAAAGTGACAGCTGTGACAGCCGCCATCAGCTGTCAGTGTCACTTTGGCGGAGCGTCGTATCGCTGGTAGCGCGGCGGGCGGCCATGACAGATCGCAGTCTGTCCGTGGAACGAGCCGCCGACGCACCACGTCCGCGACGAATCGCCGATTTCCGGCCTCATCTTATTAGATTTCAAGCTAATTGGTGTCTCGTTAATTATCTAATATTACTAAGTGATTTATGTGATTAGTATTTTGTGTTTCACATTAAAATTAAGCTGCTTTGAATCGAATACGTGTTTCCATATCGCACGCAGCCCACCTACCCTACAATGGGAGATTCTGAAAAAGGCCCTCCTGAGCCAACATCAGAAGTGGGATTCGATGAACATAACAAAGAAGGGAATAATCCACCGGACAAAGACACCGCCACTAAATTATTGGGCAACATGGAAGCCCTACTGTCGCGCGTCTTAGCGATGTCTCAACCGTCGACCGTGAGTACCAATTTACCACAGCTTATAAAGTTTAACCCTGATGATTCTGACGCGGATATAGAAGGCTGGTGTAATGTCACAGAGGTTATTGTGCAAAGTAAATGCCTCGAAGGTATCGAGTTACTGATGGCCCTTACTGCATCACTCAAGGGCCGAGCAGCTAAATGTCTTACCAAACTGAACCTTAACGGGTTGACATGGGACGTAGTAAAGCAAACCTTACTGGCCAGATTTTCTAAACCCAAACTTATCCAAGATTACTTTGATGACATATTACGATTCCATATTGGGTCTAAAGAGACAGCTTCCGAATGCGGCGTCCGCTTGTGGAACTTAATCGAGCGCATACCGAACATAGAGATGCCCGAAGAGGTTATAACCGGTTTTGTGATATCAGTGCTGTGTCAGAAGGACAGTATGATACGAAGAGAATTGAACGCACATGTAATCACCACTAGAGCTCAATTATTTCGAACCCTCGGTGGCGTTTCGCTAAAGCGGCGACTGGACACTACAGAAGGGACTCAGGAAGTAGAGTCAAAGCGAGCTCGAACAGATATGAAATTTTCTGGGAACTGTCATTACTGTGGCTTGCCAGGTCACCGACAAGTAGATTGTAGGAAGCGTCGAGGAAATACTACTTCGTCTAAACTACAAGAATCCAGTTCCAACGCGTCAAGCTCAACGCGTGTCGCCGACAGGACTCAAGCTGTCACCTGCTACGCATGTGGCAAGCCTGGCCACGTGGCGACTGCGTGTCCGGGGAAGAAGAGCGACGGTGGAGCTGCAGTCAAAGCAGTCAACCATTGCGAACACTGCGTGTCGAGAAGCATTTTAGAAACATCATCCGGTGAGTCGGTCTCCTTTTTATTTGATAGTGGATCATCCTGCTCACTCTTGAAAGAAAGTTTTCGCGACAAATTCCCGGGTACTGTGCGCAATAATCTTGTCTATCTTACCGGTATTGGAGGTGAAGATATAAAGTGTAAGTCTCAAATCCTTAGTACGGTCAAAATAGGAGTACTTTCGGTACCGTTGCTATTTCACATAATACCTGATAATAGCATTTCTGAACCCGTTATAATTGGTAGGGATATTTTGGTGGAAGGGGTTTCTGTTAAGATTGATAACGATAATCTCGTATTTAATATCGAGGAACGGACGAGTTTTTGTGAATCAAAAGTAGATAAACCGGATTTCACACAAATCGACACAGATCTGCAAGGCGAAGATAGGGAGGCACTTATAAAATTATTGAATAAATATTCTGACTATTTCATAGTAGGTATACCGACCAGGCGAGTTAAAACAGGGGAGTTAGAAATTCATTTGACCGATCCTCATAAAACCGTTCAGAGATGCCCCTATAGGTTAGCGCCAGTGGAAAAGCAAGTAGTCCGACAAAAAGTACAGCAACTCCTAGACGCGGGAGTTATTCAGGAAAGTTGCTCACCTTTTGCTAGCCCTATTCTTCTAGTAAAGAAGAAAGATGATACAGATAGAATGTGTGTGGACTACCGCGAGCTAAACTCGAACACTCATCCCGAACACTACCCTCTACCTCGTATAGAGGATCAGATAGATCAACTTAGTGGTGCTAACTGCTTTTCGTCTCTGGATATGGCTTCAGGATTCCATCAAATCCCGATTCATCCCGATTCAGTCCAAAAAACGGCGTTCGTGACACCCGAGGGACAATACGAATATCTCGCCATGCCCTTCGGGTTACGTAATGCACCATCCGTGTATCAGAGGTGTATTACTAAAGCTCTCAGTCATCTTATTGATAGATCTTTAATTTATATGGACGACGTTCTGTGTTACTCTACTGATATTACCCAAGGTCTGCAACACCTGGATCTAGTTTTACATGCCCTTACTGAAGCCGGATTTTCATTTAACCTTAAAAAATGTAAATTTATGAAACAGAAGATAGAATACCTAGGTTATACCATTCAGTCCGGTGAAGTCCGGCCAAACTGCCGGAAAATTCAAGCGTTAGTAGACGCTCCACCACCTACGACAGCTACCGGAGTCCGACAATTTCTCGGTCTCGGGTCATATTTTCGAAAATTCATCCCCAGTTTTACTCACATTGTTGGACCATTGTATCCCCTAACTAAGCTAAAAGGGGCCATTAAATGGACAGACAAACATGAAGCCGCTCGTAACGCCATAATAGGCATACTTACATCCGAGCCTGTTCTGACTATTTTTAATCCGGAACTGCCTGTCGAGTTGCATACCGACGCCAGCTCTGAAGGCTATGGAGCAATTCTCATTCAGAAGAAAAACGACTTACCTCATGTCGTGGAGTATTTCAGCCGACGTACTTCCGAAGTAGAGTCTCGCTACCACTCGTACGAGTTAGAGACGTTAGCAGTCGTACGGGCGGTAGAACACTTTCGACATTACTTGTATGGTCGGCGTTTTAAGGTATTCACTGACTGTAACTCACTTAAAGCCTCAAAGTCTAAAACTGACCTCACCCCTCGCGTGCATCGCTGGTGGGCTTTCCTACAAGCCTACGACTTTGAAATAGTTTATCGTGAGGGCCGCGGAATGGAGCATGCAGACTATTTGTCGCGTAATCCCCTACCAAACATTAGCACTGATTCCATATCCAAGACCCCTCACAGCGAACCGAAAGTAATTCAGTTTGTCGAGTTGCATCAGGGCTGGCTTTCAGTCGAACAGAAACGCGATAGTGAGATCCAAGACCTTATCGTAAAACACAATAATGAAGATTTCCCCGATACTGTAGCAAATACTTATGATGTGAGGGACGGAATTCTATATAGGAAAGTTGCGCGGAACAGGATCGTTTCCTGGCTGCCGGTCGTTCCCCGATCATTAATTTGGACATTAATCAACCATATACATAATGAAATTCAGCACTTAGGAAGTGACAAAACCTTAGACAAACTTTATGAGCGATACTGGTTTCCCCAGATGTCAAAATGCGTTCGGAAATTTATTGATTCTTGTATTATTTGCAAAGCGTCAAAAGGTCCATCGGGAGCTCAACCCGTTCAGCTTCATCCAATTCCAAAAACGTCAATGCCCTGGCATACAATTCATATAGATTTTACGGGGAAGCTTAGTGGGAAGAGCGATCGTAAGGAGTACTGTTCCGTAATTATTGACGCATTCACCAAATACGTTTTATTGGAGCATACGTCATCTCTAGATGCAGCCAGTGCATTAATAGCTTTAAAAAAAGCAGTTTGTCTGTTTGGAGCACCAAAGCGTATTATCGCTGATCAGGGTCGATGTTACATTAGTACCGATTTCAAGAATTTCTGTGCCGAACACAAAATCGACCTCCATTTTATAGCTACGGGCTCTAGCAGGGCGAATGGGCAAGTAGAGCGTATAATGCGCACCTTAAAAAGCTTGCTTACCATAGTTGAAAATGACTCTAACAAAACTTGGCGTGATGAATTAGGTAACATTCAACTAGCACTTAACAGCACTACGTCTACTGTTACAAAGCATACACCAACGGAGTTAATGTTCGGAATTCGCGCGCAATCTTTGGGAATGTCTAAAATTACCCCAACAGGGTCAGCTGAACAAGAAAATCGGTTAGATCTAACCTCGCTACGCGAAACCGCTTCACGCAATATTCAAAAAGCAGCTGCATCTAACGCTGAACGGTTCAATCGCGGTCGCGCAACAATTAAACCATTCTCCGAGGGAGATTTCGTGTTTATTAAGGGTAGTGAGCGGAATCAGACTAAATTAAGCAGGAAATTTCGAGGCCCGTTTGTTATAACTTCCGTGTTACCCAACGACCGCTATGAGTTAAAAAATATCAACGGATCACACCGTATTTTAAAATACGCACATGAGGACTTGCGTGCAGTACCCCAGGGACACGATGGCTTGCTCGAAATTACTAGTAGTCTAATGAATGCAGAGGAGACCGTGACGGCGCCGGAAGGTGTGGAGAGTATGCGATCGAACATTGACGGCTACGACAGATCTTTGAGTAACCAAGACACTTTGACCGCAGACTCAGACACTGTCTCCGCTGACTCTGATACCCAAACAGCCGGTTCAGATACCCTTAGTGTATATTCTGACCCCGACACATTAGAAGTGCAATGTGAAGTTGAAGTTCACGCTGAGCAGGATTGTCCCGACCAATAGGTATGTGTTATGTGTTAGTTTGACCGAGTAATGTATTTGACTGGTTGAAAGGGAGTATTTTTCTATGATGGCAGAACTTGACTGGTTGATAGGGAGTACCTTTCTACGATTGCAAAACTGGTTCGAAAGGACAGAGTCGTCCGGTCCACGTTCACGTAGTAAGCTGGTCGAAGGGACACTCTCGTCCGGTCCAGTGTGGTGGTCTTCAGAACTGGTTCGAAAGGACAGAGTCGTCCGGTCCACGCTCACGTAGTAGCTGGTCGAAGGGACACTCTCGTCCGGTCCAGTGTGGTGGTCTTCAGAACTGGTTCGAAAGGACATTGTCGTCCGGTCCATGCTCACGTAGTAGCTGGTCGAAGGGACACTCTCGTCCGGTCCAGTGTGGTGGTCTTCAAAACTGGTTCGAAAGGACAGAGTCGTCCGGTCCACGCTCACGTAGTAGCTGGTCGAAGGGACACTCTCGTCCGGTCCAGTGTAGTGAAAGGTGTCGTCCGGTCCATGCCCTAGGCTGGTCGAAAGGACACACGCTTTCGTCGTTACTGACTGATTGATGGTGACACGGTTCCTGATGACTTTAGTTTGTGATAAAGATCTGATCGTCAGGCTGGACGAGCGGATCACTGGATGATCGGAACTTTCTTTGTTCCAGGACAACATTAAGATACGCCCGAGGACGGTCGAGTGTCAGTCCGGCCGTGACGGCGCACCGTACAGCGCCATCTATTGAGAAGTCTGATTACTCATCGTGCGGCGCAGCGCCACTATTGGCAAGAACCGGAAATAAAGTGACAGCTGTGACAGCCGCCATCAGCTGTCAGTGTCACTTTGGCGGAGCGTCGTATCGCTGGTAGCGCGGCGGGCGGCCATGACAGATCGCAGTCTGTCCGTGGAACGAGCCGCCGACGCACCACGTCCGCGACGAATCGCCGATTTCCGGCCTCATCTTATTAGATTTCAAGCTAATTGGTGTCTCGTTAATTATCTAATATTACTAAGTGATTTATGTGATTAGTATTTTGTGTTTCACATTAAAATTAAGCTGCTTTGAATCGAATACGTGTTTCCATATCGCACGCAGCCCACCTACCCTACAATGGGAGATTCTGAAAAAGGCCCTCCTGAGCCAACATCAGAAGTGGGATTCGATGAACATAACAAAGAAGGGAATAATCCACCGGACAAAGACACCGCCACTAAATTATTGGGCAACATGGAAGCCCTACTGTCGCGCGTCTTAGCGATGTCTCAACCGTCGACCGTGAGTACCAATTTACCACAGCTTATAAAGTTTAACCCTGATGATTCTGACGCGGATATAGAAGGCTGGTGTAATGTCACAGAGGTTATTGTGCAAAGTAAATGCCTCGAAGGTATCGAGTTACTGATGGCCCTTACTGCATCACTCAAGGGCCGAGCAGCTAAATGTCTTACCAAACTGAACCTTAACGGGTTGACATGGGACGTAGTAAAGCAAACCTTACTGGCCAGATTTTCTAAACCCAAACTTATCCAAGATTACTTTGATGACATATTACGATTCCATATTGGGTCTAAAGAGACAGCTTCCGAATGCGGCGTCCGCTTGTGGAACTTAATCGAGCGCATACCGAACATAGAGATGCCCGAAGAGGTTATAACCGGTTTTGTGATATCAGTGCTGTGTCAGAAGGACAGTATGATACGAAGAGAATTGAACGCACATGTAATCACCACTAGAGCTCAATTATTTCGAACCCTCGGTGGCGTTTCGCTAAAGCGGCGACTGGACACTACAGAAGGGACTCAGGAAGTAGAGTCAAAGCGAGCTCGAACAGATATGAAATTTTCTGGGAACTGTCATTACTGTGGCTTGCCAGGTCACCGACAAGTAGATTGTAGGAAGCGTCGAGGAAATACTACTTCGTCTAAACTACAAGAATCCAGTTCCAACGCGTCAAGCTCAACGCGTGTCGCCGACAGGACTCAAGCTGTCACCTGCTACGCATGTGGCAAGCCTGGCCACGTGGCGACTGCGTGTCCGGGGAAGAAGAGCGACGGTGGAGCTGCAGTCAAAGCAGTCAACCATTGCGAACACTGCGTGTCGAGAAGCATTTTAGAAACATCATCCGGTGAGTCGGTCTCCTTTTTATTTGATAGTGGATCATCCTGCTCACTCTTGAAAGAAAGTTTTCGCGACAAATTCCCGGGTACTGTGCGCAATAATCTTGTCTATCTTACCGGTATTGGAGGTGAAGATATAAAGTGTAAGTCTCAAATCCTTAGTACGGTCAAAATAGGAGTACTTTCGGTACCGTTGCTATTTCACATAATACCTGATAATAGCATTTCTGAACCCGTTATAATTGGTAGGGATATTTTGGTGGAAGGGGTTTCTGTTAAGATTGATAACGATAATCTCGTATTTAATATCGAGGAACGGACGAGTTTTTGTGAATCAAAAGTAGATAAACCGGATTTCACACAAATCGACACAGATCTGCAAGGCGAAGATAGGGAGGCACTTATAAAATTATTGAATAAATATTCTGACTATTTCATAGTAGGTATACCGACCAGGCGAGTTAAAACAGGGGAGTTAGAAATTCATTTGACCGATCCTCATAAAACCGTTCAGAGATGCCCCTATAGGTTAGCGCCAGTGGAAAAGCAAGTAGTCCGACAAAAAGTACAGCAACTCCTAGACGCGGGAGTTATTCAGGAAAGTTGCTCACCTTTTGCTAGCCCTATTCTTCTAGTAAAGAAGAAAGATGATACAGATAGAATGTGTGTGGACTACCGCGAGCTAAACTCGAACACTCATCCCGAACACTACCCTCTACCTCGTATAGAGGATCAGATAGATCAACTTAGTGGTGCTAACTGCTTTTCGTCTCTGGATATGGCTTCAGGATTCCATCAAATCCCGATTCATCCCGATTCAGTCCAAAAAACGGCGTTCGTGACACCCGAGGGACAATACGAATATCTCGCCATGCCCTTCGGGTTACGTAATGCACCATCCGTGTATCAGAGGTGTATTACTAAAGCTCTCAGTCATCTTATTGATAGATCTTTAATTTATATGGACGACGTTCTGTGTTACTCTACTGATATTACCCAAGGTCTGCAACACCTGGATCTAGTTTTACATGCCCTTACTGAAGCCGGATTTTCATTTAACCTTAAAAAATGTAAATTTATGAAACAGAAGATAGAATACCTAGGTTATACCATTCAGTCCGGTGAAGTCCGGCCAAACTGCCGGAAAATTCAAGCGTTAGTAGACGCTCCACCACCTACGACAGCTACCGGAGTCCGACAATTTCTCGGTCTCGGGTCATATTTTCGAAAATTCATCCCCAGTTTTACTCACATTGTTGGACCATTGTATCCCCTAACTAAGCTAAAAGGGGCCATTAAATGGACAGACAAACATGAAGCCGCTCGTAACGCCATAATAGGCATACTTACATCCGAGCCTGTTCTGACTATTTTTAATCCGGAACTGCCTGTCGAGTTGCATACCGACGCCAGCTCTGAAGGCTATGGAGCAATTCTCATTCAGAAGAAAAACGACTTACCTCATGTCGTGGAGTATTTCAGCCGACGTACTTCCGAAGTAGAGTCTCGCTACCACTCGTACGAGTTAGAGACGTTAGCAGTCGTACGGGCGGTAGAACACTTTCGACATTACTTGTATGGTCGGCGTTTTAAGGTATTCACTGACTGTAACTCACTTAAAGCCTCAAAGTCTAAAACTGACCTCACCCCTCGCGTGCATCGCTGGTGGGCTTTCCTACAAGCCTACGACTTTGAAATAGTTTATCGTGAGGGCCGCGGAATGGAGCATGCAGACTATTTGTCGCGTAATCCCCTACCAAACATTAGCACTGATTCCATATCCAAGACCCCTCACAGCGAACCGAAAGTAATTCAGTTTGTCGAGTTGCATCAGGGCTGGCTTTCAGTCGAACAGAAACGCGATAGTGAGATCCAAGACCTTATCGTAAAACACAATAATGAAGATTTCCCCGATACTGTAGCAAATACTTATGATGTGAGGGACGGAATTCTATATAGGAAAGTTGCGCGGAACAGGATCGTTTCCTGGCTGCCGGTCGTTCCCCGATCATTAATTTGGACATTAATCAACCATATACATAATGAAATTCAGCACTTAGGAAGTGACAAAACCTTAGACAAACTTTATGAGCGATACTGGTTTCCCCAGATGTCAAAATGCGTTCAGAAATTTATTGATTCTTGTATTATTTGCAAAGCGTCAAAAGGTCCATCGGGAGCTCAACCCGTTCAGCTTCATCCAATTCCAAAAACGTCAATGCCCTGGCATACAATTCATATAGATTTTACGGGGAAGCTTAGTGGGAAGAGCGATCGTAAGGAGTACTGTTCCGTAATTATTGACGCATTCACCAAATACGTTTTATTGGAGCATACGTCATCTCTAGATGCAGCCAGTGCATTAATAGCTTTAAAAAAAGCAGTTTGTCTGTTTGGAGCACCAAAGCGTATTATCGCTGATCAGGGTCGATGTTACATTAGTACCGATTTCAAGAATTTCTGTGCCGAACACAAAATCGACCTCCATTTTATAGCTACGGGCTCTAGCAGGGCGAATGGGCAAGTAGAGCGTATAATGCGCACCTTAAAAAGCTTGCTTACCATAGTTGAAAATGACTCTAACAAAACTTGGCGTGATGAATTAGGTAACATTCAACTAGCACTTAACAGCACTACGTCTACTGTTACAAAGCATACACCAACGGAGTTAATGTTCGGAATTCGCGCGCAATCTTTGGGAATGTCTAAAATTACCCCAACAGGGTCAGCTGAACAAGAAAATCGGTTAGATCTAACCTCGCTACGCGAAACCGCTTCACGCAATATTCAAAAAGCAGCTGCATCTAACGCTGAACGGTTCAATCGCGGTCGCGCAACAATTAAACCATTCTCCGAGGGAGATTTCGTGTTTATTAAGGGTAGTGAGCGGAATCAGACTAAATTAAGCAGGAAATTTCGAGGCCCGTTTGTTATAACTTCCGTGTTACCCAACGACCGCTATGAGTTAAAAAATATCAACGGATCACACCGTATTTTAAAATACGCACATGAGGACTTGCGTGCAGTACCCCAGGGACACGATGGCTTGCTCGAAATTACTAGTAGTCTAATGAATGCAGAGGAGACCGTGACGGCGCCGGAAGGTGTGGAGAGTATGCGATCGAACATTGACGGCTACGACAGATCTTTGAGTAACCAAGACACTTTGACCGCAGACTCAGACACTGTCTCCGCTGACTCTGATACCCAAACAGCCGGTTCAGATACCCTTAGTGTATATTCTGACCCCGACACATTAGAAGTGCAATGTGAAGTTGAAGTTCACGCTGAGCAGGATTGTCCCGACCAATAGGTATGTGTTATGTGTTAGTTTGACCGAGTAATGTATTTGACTGGTTGAAAGGGAGTATTTTTCTATGATGGCAGAACTTGACTGGTTGATAGGGAGTACCTTTCTACGATTGCAAAACTGGTTCGAAAGGACAGAGTCGTCCGGTCCACGTTCACGTAGTAAGCTGGTCGAAGGGACACTCTCGTCCGGTCCAGTGTGGTGGTCTTCAGAACTGGTTCGAAAGGACAGAGTCGTCCGGTCCACGCTCACGTAGTAGCTGGTCGAAGGGACACTCTCGTCCGGTCCAGTGTGGTGGTCTTCAGAACTGGTTCGAAAGGACATTGTCGTCCGGTCCATGCTCACGTAGTAGCTGGTCGAAGGGACACTCTCGTCCGGTCCAGTGTGGTGGTCTTCAAAACTGGTTCGAAAGGACAGAGTCGTCCGGTCCACGCTCACGTAGTAGCTGGTCGAAGGGACACTCTCGTCCGGTCCAGTGTAGTGAAAGGTGTCGTCCGGTCCATGCCCTAGGCTGGTCGAAAGGACACACGCTTTCGTCGTTACTGACTGATTGATGGTGACACGGTTCCTGATGACTTTAGTTTGTGATAAAGATCTGATCGTCAGGCTGGACGAGCGGATCACTGGATGATCGGAACTTTCTTTGTTCCAGGACAACATTAAGATACGCCCGAGGACGGTCGAGTGTCAGTCCGGCCGTGACGGCGCACCGTACAGCGCCATCTATTGAGAAGTCTGATTACTCATCGTGCGGCGCAGCGCCACTATTGGCAAGAACCGGAAATAAAGTGACAGCTGTGACAGCCGCCATCAGCTGTCAGTGTCACTTTGGCGGAGCGTCGTATCGCTGGTAGCGCGGCGGGCGGCCATGACAGATCGCAGTCTGTCCGTGGAACGAGCCGCCGACGCACCACGTCCGCGACGAATCGCCGATTTCCGGCCTCATCTTATTAGATTTCAAGCTAATTGGTGTCTCGTTAATTATCTAATATTACTAAGTGATTTATGTGATTAGTATTTTGTGTTTCACATTAAAATTAAGCTGCTTTGAATCGAATACGTGTTTCCATATCGCACGCAGCCCACCTACCCTACAATGGGAGATTCTGAAAAAGGCCCTCCTGAGCCAACATCAGAAGTGGGATTCGATGAACATAACAAAGAAGGGAATAATCCACCGGACAAAGACACCGCCACTAAATTATTGGGCAACATGGAAGCCCTACTGTCGCGCGTCTTAGCGATGTCTCAACCGTCGACCGTGAGTACCAATTTACCACAGCTTATAAAGTTTAACCCTGATGATTCTGACGCGGATATAGAAGGCTGGTGTAATGTCACAGAGGTTATTGTGCAAAGTAAATGCCTCGAAGGTATCGAGTTACTGATGGCCCTTACTGCATCACTCAAGGGCCGAGCAGCTAAATGTCTTACCAAACTGAACCTTAACGGGTTGACATGGGACGTAGTAAAGCAAACCTTACTGGCCAGATTTTCTAAACCCAAACTTATCCAAGATTACTTTGATGACATATTACGATTCCATATTGGGTCTAAAGAGACAGCTTCCGAATGCGGCGTCCGCTTGTGGAACTTAATCGAGCGCATACCGAACATAGAGATGCCCGAAGAGGTTATAACCGGTTTTGTGATATCAGTGCTGTGTCAGAAGGACAGTATGATACGAAGAGAATTGAACGCACATGTAATCACCACTAGAGCTCAATTATTTCGAACCCTCGGTGGCGTTTCGCTAAAGCGGCGACTGGACACTACAGAAGGGACTCAGGAAGTAGAGTCAAAGCGAGCTCGAACAGATATGAAATTTTCTGGGAACTGTCATTACTGTGGCTTGCCAGGTCACCGACAAGTAGATTGTAGGAAGCGTCGAGGAAATACTACTTCGTCTAAACTACAAGAATCCAGTTCCAACGCGTCAAGCTCAACGCGTGTCGCCGACAGGACTCAAGCTGTCACCTGCTACGCATGTGGCAAGCCTGGCCACGTGGCGACTGCGTGTCCGGGGAAGAAGAGCGACGGTGGAGCTGCAGTCAAAGCAGTCAACCATTGCGAACACTGCGTGTCGAGAAGCATTTTAGAAACATCATCCGGTGAGTCGGTCTCCTTTTTATTTGATAGTGGATCATCCTGCTCACTCTTGAAAGAAAGTTTTCGCGACAAATTCCCGGGTACTGTGCGCAATAATCTTGTCTATCTTACCGGTATTGGAGGTGAAGATATAAAGTGTAAGTCTCAAATCCTTAGTACGGTCAAAATAGGAGTACTTTCGGTACCGTTGCTATTTCACATAATACCTGATAATAGCATTTCTGAACCCGTTATAATTGGTAGGGATATTTTGGTGGAAGGGGTTTCTGTTAAGATTGATAACGATAATCTCGTATTTAATATCGAGGAACGGACGAGTTTTTGTGAATCAAAAGTAGATAAACCGGATTTCACACAAATCGACACAGATCTGCAAGGCGAAGATAGGGAGGCACTTATAAAATTATTGAATAAATATTCTGACTATTTCATAGTAGGTATACCGACCAGGCGAGTTAAAACAGGGGAGTTAGAAATTCATTTGACCGATCCTCATAAAACCGTTCAGAGATGCCCCTATAGGTTAGCGCCAGTGGAAAAGCAAGTAGTCCGACAAAAAGTACAGCAACTCCTAGACGCGGGAGTTATTCAGGAAAGTTGCTCACCTTTTGCTAGCCCTATTCTTCTAGTAAAGAAGAAAGATGATACAGATAGAATGTGTGTGGACTACCGCGAGCTAAACTCGAACACTCATCCCGAACACTACCCTCTACCTCGTATAGAGGATCAGATAGATCAACTTAGTGGTGCTAACTGCTTTTCGTCTCTGGATATGGCTTCAGGATTCCATCAAATCCCGATTCATCCCGATTCAGTCCAAAAAACGGCGTTCGTGACACCCGAGGGACAATACGAATATCTCGCCATGCCCTTCGGGTTACGTAATGCACCATCCGTGTATCAGAGGTGTATTACTAAAGCTCTCAGTCATCTTATTGATAGATCTTTAATTTATATGGACGACGTTCTGTGTTACTCTACTGATATTACCCAAGGTCTGCAACACCTGGATCTAGTTTTACATGCCCTTACTGAAGCCGGATTTTCATTTAACCTTAAAAAATGTAAATTTATGAAACAGAAGATAGAATACCTAGGTTATACCATTCAGTCCGGTGAAGTCCGGCCAAACTGCCGGAAAATTCAAGCGTTAGTAGACGCTCCACCACCTACGACAGCTACCGGAGTCCGACAATTTCTCGGTCTCGGGTCATATTTTCGAAAATTCATCCCCAGTTTTACTCACATTGTTGGACCATTGTATCCCCTAACTAAGCTAAAAGGGGCCATTAAATGGACAGACAAACATGAAGCCGCTCGTAACGCCATAATAGGCATACTTACATCCGAGCCTGTTCTGACTATTTTTAATCCGGAACTGCCTGTCGAGTTGCATACCGACGCCAGCTCTGAAGGCTATGGAGCAATTCTCATTCAGAAGAAAAACGACTTACCTCATGTCGTGGAGTATTTCAGCCGACGTACTTCCGAAGTAGAGTCTCGCTACCACTCGTACGAGTTAGAGACGTTAGCAGTCGTACGGGCGGTAGAACACTTTCGACATTACTTGTATGGTCGGCGTTTTAAGGTATTCACTGACTGTAACTCACTTAAAGCCTCAAAGTCTAAAACTGACCTCACCCCTCGCGTGCATCGCTGGTGGGCTTTCCTACAAGCCTACGACTTTGAAATAGTTTATCGTGAGGGCCGCGGAATGGAGCATGCAGACTATTTGTCGCGTAATCCCCTACCAAACATTAGCACTGATTCCATATCCAAGACCCCTCACAGCGAACCGAAAGTAATTCAGTTTGTCGAGTTGCATCAGGGCTGGCTTTCAGTCGAACAGAAACGCGATAGTGAGATCCAAGACCTTATCGTAAAACACAATAATGAAGATTTCCCCGATACTGTAGCAAATACTTATGATGTGAGGGACGGAATTCTATATAGGAAAGTTGCGCGGAACAGGATCGTTTCCTGGCTGCCGGTCGTTCCCCGATCATTAATTTGGACATTAATCAACCATATACATAATGAAATTCAGCACTTAGGAAGTGACAAAACCTTAGACAAACTTTATGAGCGATACTGGTTTCCCCAGATGTCAAAATGCGTTCGGAAATTTATTGATTCTTGTATTATTTGCAAAGCGTCAAAAGGTCCATCGGGAGCTCAACCCGTTCAGCTTCATCCAATTCCAAAAACGTCAATGCCCTGGCATACAATTCATATAGATTTTACGGGGAAGCTTAGTGGGAAGAGCGATCGTAAGGAGTACTGTTCCGTAATTATTGACGCATTCACCAAATACGTTTTATTGGAGCATACGTCATCTCTAGATGCAGCCAGTGCATTAATAGCTTTAAAAAAAGCAGTTTGTCTGTTTGGAGCACCAAAGCGTATTATCGCTGATCAGGGTCGATGTTACATTAGTACCGATTTCAAGAATTTCTGTGCCGAACACAAAATCGACCTCCATTTTATAGCTACGGGCTCTAGCAGGGCGAATGGGCAAGTAGAGCGTATAATGCGCACCTTAAAAAGCTTGCTTACCATAGTTGAAAATGACTCTAACAAAACTTGGCGTGATGAATTAGGTAACATTCAACTAGCACTTAACAGCACTACGTCTACTGTTACAAAGCATACACCAACGGAGTTAATGTTCGGAATTCGCGCGCAATCTTTGGGAATGTCTAAAATTACCCCAACAGGGTCAGCTGAACAAGAAAATCGGTTAGATCTAACCTCGCTACGCGAAACCGCTTCACGCAATATTCAAAAAGCAGCTGCATCTAACGCTGAACGGTTCAATCGCGGTCGCGCAACAATTAAACCATTCTCCGAGGGAGATTTCGTGTTTATTAAGGGTAGTGAGCGGAATCAGACTAAATTAAGCAGGAAATTTCGAGGCCCGTTTGTTATAACTTCCGTGTTACCCAACGACCGCTATGAGTTAAAAAATATCAACGGATCACACCGTATTTTAAAATACGCACATGAGGACTTGCGTGCAGTACCCCAGGGACACGATGGCTTGCTCGAAATTACTAGTAGTCTAATGAATGCAGAGGAGACCGTGACGGCGCCGGAAGGTGTGGAGAGTATGCGATCGAACATTGACGGCTACGACAGATCTTTGAGTAACCAAGACACTTTGACCGCAGACTCAGACACTGTCTCCGCTGACTCTGATACCCAAACAGCCGGTTCAGATACCCTTAGTGTATATTCTGACCCCGACACATTAGAAGTGCAATGTGAAGTTGAAGTTCACGCTGAGCAGGATTGTCCCGACCAATAGGTATGTGTTATGTGTTAGTTTGACCGAGTAATGTATTTGACTGGTTGAAAGGGAGTATTTTTCTATGATGGCAGAACTTGACTGGTTGATAGGGAGTACCTTTCTACGATTGCAAAACTGGTTCGAAAGGACAGAGTCGTCCGGTCCACGTTCACGTAGTAAGCTGGTCGAAGGGACACTCTCGTCCGGTCCAGTGTGGTGGTCTTCAGAACTGGTTCGAAAGGACAGAGTCGTCCGGTCCACGCTCACGTAGTAGCTGGTCGAAGGGACACTCTCGTCCGGTCCAGTGTGGTGGTCTTCAGAACTGGTTCGAAAGGACATTGTCGTCCGGTCCATGCTCACGTAGTAGCTGGTCGAAGGGACACTCTCGTCCGGTCCAGTGTGGTGGTCTTCAAAACTGGTTCGAAAGGACAGAGTCGTCCGGTCCACGCTCACGTAGTAGCTGGTCGAAGGGACACTCTCGTCCGGTCCAGTGTAGTGAAAGGTGTCGTCCGGTCCATGCCCTAGGCTGGTCGAAAGGACACACGCTTTCGTCGTTACTGACTGATTGATGGTGACACGGTTCCTGATGACTTTAGTTTGTGATAAAGATCTGATCGTCAGGCTGGACGAGCGGATCACTGGATGATCGGAACTTTCTTTGTTCCAGGACAACATTAAGATACGCCCGAGGACGGTCGAGTGTCAGTCCGGCCGTGACGGCGCACCGTACAGCGCCATCTATTGAGAAGTCTGATTACTCATCGTGCGGCGCAGCGCCACTATTGGCAAGAACCGGAAATAAAGTGACAGCTGTGACAGCCGCCATCAGCTGTCAGTGTCACTTTGGCGGAGCGTCGTATCGCTGGTAGCGCGGCGGGCGGCCATGACAGATCGCAGTCTGTCCGTGGAACGAGCCGCCGACGCACCACGTCCGCGACGAATCGCCGATTTCCGGCCTCATCTTATTAGATTTCAAGCTAATTGGTGTCTCGTTAATTATCTAATATTACTAAGTGATTTATGTGATTAGTATTTTGTGTTTCACATTAAAATTAAGCTGCTTTGAATCGAATACGTGTTTCCATATCGCACGCAGCCCACCTACCCTACAATGGGAGATTCTGAAAAAGGCCCTCCTGAGCCAACATATTTAATTTGATTGACGGGAACGACCGCTGAAATAAAATCAACAACATTGTTATGTTAGTCATATTATATCCATATTTATATACATTATTATAATGTAAACC
The DNA here is from genome assembly GCA_949699065.1 of Metalampra italica. Taxonomy (NCBI): domain Eukaryota; kingdom Metazoa; phylum Arthropoda; class Insecta; order Lepidoptera; family Oecophoridae; genus Metalampra; species Metalampra italica. The sequence continues at coordinate 11,708,765 of OX452978.1, read as the reverse complement.
TTACCGTGTGGAACGGGACCTGTAACAAAACAAAATTAGATAAAATCAAAATTTTCAAATATTCAGTTCCTAATTGTAGGTCTACATATTATAATTGTGTATCTAGTGTTACTACATTAGATAGAATATTGTTTTCTAGACTGTACTATGTGATTCTGTGACTAAAATAAAAGGAAAACACAGATAAATAAAAGCGAACCTCCTCAATGCAATAATGGTATCGTATCACGCCGGGGCGAGCGATTCTGTACGAGTGAATGGTCTATACCAGGGACGAGAAACCAATACACTTAGATCGGCGGTCAATCATGTGCTGTGCGCCAGTTCGCTCTTGATTGTAACGTTGATTGCCCATTGATTGTCCGACCACCATTACATATATCCCTCCCTTATTGCGTTTGGTTTAAAAGCCTCTTTTCACGTCCCGCAAAATTGTCCTCTCCCATCTCCGTTGAATTTTCCTCCCCGTGTTTTTGCCCTTTTAACGGCACCTGGGGTGATTGTGAGTTCTCCACTTTTTACGTCTGTTTGTCAATTTTGATGTCCATGTCGGCTGGCGCGTCGTAAATTTTTACTTTATTCGGTTCGGTGTTTATCAACTTTTATGGGATTGCGGTGCCCACAGCGCACAGCCGCCGGCCGGCGCTGGCCGGTCACGAGTTTGTATTTTTTATTTTACTTAACGGTGCTGTTCAGATGTTTTGAAGCAGTACTGAGTTAAGAGCTTCTTATCGCCTTCAAGCTCCCGATATCTGTGTACTTTTATAAAAGGAGGAAGTCTAAGAGATTGGATTTTCGCATGACATCCTATTGCAGAACAACAGTTAGTAAAACTTACCTACATGATGTGTTTTTGTGTTGGTCTCGTGTGTTTTTCTGATCCGAAATATACAGGATGAAAATTAAAAGCCGGCGGTGGAGGGAAATAAACATTAAAGGAAATATTTCCATATTTTTAAAATAATTGAAACCGGTGTTGCATTCACAGATTTGTGAGAAGTCGCTTTTGCTGAATGCAGCTTTACTTATTTTTTTAAAATGTTTCTTTAGAGTAAGTACTTCTTCAATATTTAGAATACTTTTTCTCCACAGACGGCCGTTAATTTCCTGCAGTTATAGGGATGCACTTACACTCTGGTTTGTTGGTGCGATGACAGATGGGCGTCACAAACTTGCCAAACAGCAAACAGCTGCACATTTGGCACTTCTCCCGAGGGTGCACGAACTCTACGCCGAAACTCTTGAGTTCGCAAACTGGATCTGTCATCAGGGATTGATAGTTTGTATCGGTGTACTTTTGAATACTTGTACGTTTAATGAAGAGGTAATATGTAATGTGGTAGAAGATGTGCATCATGTTTTGGTGGAGTGTGTGCAGAACGAATCTTTGAGAGGCCAAATCTATAATAACCAGATTTTTCGGGATGTGGGAGGTTGTAATAGCATCCTGGCATTCCCCTCATCTGAGGAGGCCAGGATGCTATACAAACTTGTGAAATTTATCTTAGCTACTAGGAGGTAAAGTCGAGGTATGATTTGTTCCAATAAGTATGACCAAACCCTTTCTAAATAAATGATTTAAAAAAAAAATGAAGAGGTATGACTTCTACTTACCAAGTATTTGCAGGTGCTGCGATGCTGGAATGTAAGAGTAGACCATTATTTATCTCTTATATTTTTATACTTATTAGTTTCGTAGAAACCTTTATAATAATAAGATCGTCCACACCGTCAGTGCTTTTACATACAGTTTTGAACCGGATGGCATGAAGATGTTGTACAGTGAAGAACGCGTGTAGCTATACAGTGGCATTGCGCCTTCCGCCACATTGGTACAATTTCCGTATTTGTACAAATGCATTGGAAGTCCAGATTCGTACAATTTTTAATAAATGAGTTTCTTCATTTGTACAAATTTAAAAAATTTCGCTTATTAATAGAAAAACTGTTTTTTTTTATTTAAAAATATTAACATGCCACAGACATTTATAAGCTAGTCCTGAGCTTGACTCTACAAGCATACTTTCCATGTAGTTTTTTTTTAAGTGAGATATCGTAAGACCTGGTCTAGTGTTCTATTTTAAACTGTTCGTAATCACCTCGTAAGTCCACTCAATCTCAGAGAATCTTATTAAGAAAATTCTTTTGCGTTTTACGGTGAAGAACACTTTTCAAGCTCTATGGGCCGAAAACTGTCAAATATAACTGACTACTGAACTCTACACCTACATATGCGTGGTTGTTTTATTATTTGATTAAGTATGTTTCACTTGTGCGACCGACCGCCTCGCGTGTGACTTTTTAAAATGGTTTAAAGCGTAAATAGTGAAAAACATTACTGACAAGATGACAGCGTGGAACTTCCTCCTGAAAACAAAAAGAAATAATTAATTGCAAATAAGAGTTTCAAATGCTTTGATACTGTTACGAAAGTTTCCGTTACCTGGAGTTGGTAATTCTTCAATACCTGTGAATATATAAAGCTAGCATTAAACGAGTATCATGGTAAAATTTCATTAGTGCTGTGAGTGGCTCTAGCTTTCAGAGCTCAAGCCTTCAAGATTTTCGAGCTAAAATAAAAAAAAATACGAGTTTTAACGGCTTCGAGCCTTTTATTCTCAAGCCTTCAAGGCGCTCGGGCTGGCTGGCTGAGAGCAGCCGCGGCGGGCGCTTTAAGTTCTTAAAGGCGAAATACTCGTAGTGCATAGAGTACACTGGGTACATTTATACACGTCAATTTGTATCTACCACCTCTTCCTAAGTGCTGAGGAAAAGCGGCGGTGCAACAAGCTGCCAATATAGTATAAAATAAATAAGCTACAAAAATGAAGCTGGTGTCGACACTAACAGCACGACGGCTTCGTGTAACAGTTGACCTCGACCTCCACGAGGCCGATGCCGACGGCTTGGCTGCAGATGCACACCATGCAGTCGTTCCAAGGATGCTGGAACGGCGTGTCGGGTGGGTACGGTTTGCAGGAATCGTCTGCGAAACAAATGCGAGTTCGTTGGATATCGATGTAAAATCCGCTTTTTTACATGATTATTTTGAATAGGTATTTAACATTTGGAGGGGAATATAAACCAAAAATAATGTTAACATTGTAAAGACAGACTGAGAAAATACTTACGCGGTGGAGGCCCAATCAGAGGTGACTTAGGAATGGTTGGTTTCGCTAGAAAATAAGTTTTATGAAATTAGTAAACGATCATAATCTTATCATATTAGTATTAGTAGTAGTAGTAGTATTAACGAGGCATTGTAACTATAGATAGGGTTACATAATGATTTTGAAAAATACTATACAAAGTTAGTTAAAAAAAGTTAGTTACAAAGTTAGGTAAAAAGTGAGTTAATTATTAACCCACTTCTCACTATTCCTTTGTATAGTATTTTTCAAAATCATTATGTAACCCTATCTATAGTTACAATGCCTCGTTCACACGGGGACTTTTGTATCGGCACATCCTACTGCAACACTGTTGCGGCACCAAAGTCTTCAAGCCGCTTTGTTGTGAAACATGAGATATGTGAAAACCAAAAAAATGAAACTGCTTGACATTGTCATTGACTTATGTGACATTGATGATTATTACATTTTGTTATGTACCTATCTATGGCTGTTTATGAGGCATCATCCTTTGAATATAGAAAATATCTGTATTTACGTAACATTTTGATTGACTAGTACTTATTTCTATATTTTTCTTGTTACTTATTGTAAGTACCACACAATATGTGTCGATATGTACCTCAACAAGGTGTCGTTCAATCACATTGGTGCGAAAATGTATCGCATCAACATGTGCCGACACAAAAGTTCCCGTGTGTGCGAGCTTTACAAGTTTAATAAACGCAAGAAATATGTGATATCTTACGTGACGTTGGAATTGTTGATATTGTAGGGAAAGTTGGTGGCAATGGAGTCCGTCCGTCCTCTGTGGAACAAGTAAAAATGGAAGCTTTAAGCTAGTCGTTGTTAAAATTATACGCAGGCATTCATTTAGTATTTTATTGTATGTAAGTACACTGCGTACATTTTATACAACGTTATTTTTTTTACCACCGCTTCCAAGGTGTTACCTACTGCCGATTCTGTTCAATTAACAACATTTCAGATTACTCTACATTTAAAAAATGTTTAAATAACTTACTTTCTGTCCATCCCTTCAGGGGCATAGCGTGTAGATATGTACCTATGTACAAACTTTAGTTACCAATTATTATTACTACCTACTTTTTATTACTACAATTATTTTTTATTTAATTAAAACTATTATAACTATTATTACTATTATTATAAATATTAATAAAACTATTATATTATAGTTTAATTATTACTATTTAGCACAATCTTACCACATTCTGGTCTCGGGTAACACAAGATCATCTGCTCTAGCTTGCCGTACGGCGTCGCTTGCATCGAGCACTCGCACAGCAGGCAGTCGTCTTTTGGATGTGGAAACACCACGTCCTTGGGGTAGTACCCGCATTTCGGCACTGTTTCTTAAATTTGAATCATTTATATTTATCACTTAATGAATCAAAACACTTGAGACGTTTACATTTAGACAAATTAATCCTTCTTCAACGTCATCTTTTATTCTAATTATAGAGCAATTTTTTTTTAATGGTGCCGCTGCTCATCTTAAGATTATTGGAGCGAAATTGCGAAATCGTAACCGGTTTCAAACTAAAATAATGCTCGTTCGGGAACCAAAGCACAGAAATCAGCTACGTTCGCGTATTTATCACGTAAAGTAATAGAAACAATCGATACCAAAAACTTTTACTTCATCGTGTTACGAACGTCATCATACACCTACCAGTACGTGTTACGTGATCACCACGGATTCTCTGGAAAATCTAAATTTCAACTTACTCGGGATTGGGCGACTGGGTCCCGGTGGTATCTCTGTGAAGGGAATAATGTCATGATAGATCATCAGGCATGAACCTGACTCTATTATTATTTAGGCGAACGCGATTTTTTTAATTTTTCATGTTTTTTTTAACTGCACAAGTTTTGTCGACTTACCAATTAGTTCGCCAGGAGGAGGCTCTGCAACAAAACATTCGTAATCAGTACTTCTAATTTAATTATTTATTTCTTAATTAACGGACGTCCCGCGACTTCGGCCGCGTTACAAATTACCCTATATATTATACCTATCAATGTACTAGGCCTGCCATAAGGTGGACCGACGATCTGGTGAAGGTCGCGGGACCCAGCTAGATGAGGTTAGCGCGGGACCGGGCGTCGTGGAGATCCCTGTGGAAGGCCTTGATCCAGCAGTGGACGTCTACAGCTGATATGATGATGATAATAGGTACAAAAATAAAAAGAAACAGTAAACTACGCGACGATGAAAACCTTACGGAAAACGTATACTATGCGTATACGAATCTGTCGCAAGCTGAATTAACTTACCGCAGCTGGACTGTTGTTGCTGGCAGGTTATGTGCAGGGTGCCGTGGGAGTCCGCGCTGCACACGCAGGTCAGGCACGGGTTGAGTTTGTCCTGGTACGGCTGGTCTCGCGGAACCGGGTCACACGTAGCTGGAAGGCAGTCACTTAATGTATTTATACATACACACGTATCCTCACGCTATGTCCCCCACGGGGTAGGCACAAAGGACGCAGCGCCATGTATCGCGATCCTGACACACGTCTTTCGCTTCGCTCAGTCTCATCATTCTCTTCGCACACGGTCACGTGTGAGAACTCGCTCTATCAGGTCCTGGTATGTCTGTCTACGTCGTCCCCGGTTCGTATTACCGATCACATTCGCTGGATATATTTGTCTATAGTCTATGGTCAGGCTTCTCCGATCATTAGTGTGTATGGCTCTCTGGACCTCCTCCATCCGTACTCCGGACGGCCACCATCAGAGCTCACGCAAATCGTTCCCTGACGGTGATCTATGGACATAATTTGACCCTGTTTGTATGAAAAAGGCCTCCTGACCAGAATTCATTGCAGCCGAGTGTATTTATTGGCTAAATGGCTGTGCTTAAGTAAAACCGACTATGGAAACTTACGTCGTACTGGCTGTGGGGGCGGGGGAGTGCTAGGTAGCAACGGTGGTGGCGTGGGATGACCTGTACCGTCTGAAAAGTGTTTGATCTTTTATAAGGTTTATGGGGCTTAAATCATTCGTCCCCCAGCCCGCAAAATATAATATTATGTTTATATCATAAAATATTAGTGATCAAATTCTTACCACAGTCCACATTCGCAGTATTAGGGTAACACAAGACCTGCTCCTCTAGTTTGCCGTACGGCGTCGCTTGTATCGAGCACTCGCACAGCAGGCAGTAGTTCCTTGGATGCGGGAACACCACGTTCTTGGGGTAGTACCCGCATTGCGGCACTGGGTCAATATTTACAATAGCTATATTAAAAACCTATTAACATACATACGAGTACCTACAGAATACATTCACGCTATGTCCCTGACACGGTAGACACTAGGCAGAAAGAACGGAGCACCAAGTATAGCTGCCCTGATACACCTCTGTCGCTTCGCTCAGTCTCGCCGTGGGACGCGAGCGCTCCTCACGTGTCCGTCTGTGAGCCCCTGCTCTATCTGATCCTCGTATGCGTCAATCGAGAGCTCGTCCCCGGCTCCTTCTACCACTCTCATTAGCTCGATACATTATTAACCTATATCCGGGTTAATTTATAAACATTACATTATAAGAACCGTCACAAAGTGGAATATGCATGTACTATTACTAGAGATATTATTATATCATAGGCATTATGATTAAGGAAAACATCGCTAGGAAAACTGATTAAGCTGCAGTGATAGCGCGAAATGAAGTCGTCAGGCACGCGTGAAGTCATTATAGGATCGGGTTGTGAACCCGCAACGCAACCTTTTTATTCTTTATCAATTTATATTAATTTTGTTTGTACACTTACTTGGAATCGGTTCTGATGGTCCCTCTGGTATTTCTGTAAAATAAATTTACTTTGAAGCATTAGAGAGGTCACAACACATCATTTCCGCCATTGGTATGTTATCTCCATTTGTATGCAATGAATTAGAGCCGTGGTAGCCTAGTTGGTTGTGCACTCGCCTCACGTTCATGAGGTCGTGGGTTCGATCCTGGCCCGTACCAATGAGTTTTTCGAAAACTTAAGTACGGTTAATTATAATACCACAGGTTTTTCGGTGAAGGAAAACATCGCGAGGAAACCTGCATACGCCAAAAGACTGGTATTTAACTATTCTAAGGCGTATGTGAAGTCCACCAAAAACGGATTGGGGCACCGTTTGGCGGACAGGGGTTTGGCACAACAGATCCCATAGGGTCGAAGTGTCGCCAGGTATTCCTGGCCCCCTCAGAAGATAAGATAAGATGCAATGAATTAAACGTGATTCTTAACAATTTTTTCATCCCAAAAATTTTATTTGATAAATTGTTGCAGCATTATTTTCTTACTAGTACATTATTATCTATTACATTAAGATTTTATTTAATAACTTACCCATAGGGTCTCTAGGCTGTGGCACTGTAAAGAATCAATTTTGGCATCATCAATTGTATTAGACATTTTATTTAATTGCAGAATTTCATGCAAAGCTTGCACGACGTTAATATCTGACTAATATTTCTACGAAAACGGTGTACTATCGAAATATTCTTCTGAAATGAGGGTTTGTCCAACTAGTTATACTATTTATAACTAATAGTGTAACTAGTTAGACAAACCCTCATTTCAGAAGTTTATTTCGAGCGGTGATACTAGTACATGTTCTATTATCAAAAGTTAATTCTAAAGGCACACATTAATGTCCTCTTCTTCTTCATAATAATGTGGGATAGAGCTAGAAACAATTTAAGTGCAGTCAAATTTTAACTTTGTGCCTTCCGAATTGTATTATTTTATTTAATAAAGTGTAGCAGCCAAGAGTTAACTGGCAAGTGATCTCCAGCTTGCCGTAGTAGTTGGGGCTGCAGACACACGTGCGACACGGGTTCAGAGGATCCGGGAAAGGCCGATTTGTTGGCACCGGGTCACACGTTGCTGTAACAAAATAATATCTCCAGGTTTACAGAAAATTACCACCTGTCTTTTGGGCCAATTTAGATTATTATGTCATTACTTTTGCTCCACCTTTTATAAATTGAACGGTAGCATTGTGGTTTTCAAAAATCTTTATAGTCAAAAAATATTTAATTATTTTAACTCTATATTAGACGAATACGAATATTAGCTTACGTTGCACTGGACCTGGAGGTATCAGATTAGTTGGTCCCGGTGGTAGTGGTGGTAGTGGTGGTGGTGGTTTAAGATGGCCAGAAGCATCTATAACATAAATATAATATAATGCACATTTATTCTACTTGTAACTTTTAATTCAGTAAGCTCTACCGAAAAACAAAAGTAAAATCTTACCGCAGTCCAAATTCCCAGGATTCGGGTAACACAAGACCTGCTCCTCTAGTTTGCCGTACGGCGTCGCTTGTATCGAGCACTCGCACAGCAGGCAGTAGTTCCTTGGATGCGGGAACACCACGTTCTTGGGGTAGTACCCGCATTGCGGCACTGGGTCAATATTGAAAAAGTTATTTATTAAAAAAAAACGAATAATACTATTAACATACATATCTTTACGCTATGCCCCTGACGGGGTGGGCAGCAAGAACGGACCACCAAGTACCCTACCGCGATCCTGACACACCTCCTTCGCTTCGCTCAGTCTCACCACTCTCTTCACACACGCTATTATTTTTACGCGAGATATATCACAGGCATTATGATCAAAGAAAAACTGATTAAGCTGCAAATGAAGTTATCAGGTACATGTGAAGTCACTACGTAATAGGACCGAGCTATGAACTAAGCCGAAAACCTTATAATGGTAGGCCTTGTTGGCTGTTGATACTTCAACAATATTAATTTGGTTTCAATTAACACTTACTTGGAATCGGTTCTAATGGTCCCTCGGGTATTTCTGTAAAATTGAAGCATAGGGAGGTCACAACACATCTTGTCCGCCTTCTATATCTTATCTTCATTTTTATGAAATAAAATATATGTGTTTCCTACCAAATTCACCACAAAAATTTAATTGGATTTTTAGTTGCATCATTCTTTTTCTTACTTTTGGTACTAGTGTACTTATCACATTGATGTTGTAATAACAACTCTAACAACAACTCTGATATAAAGCATCTCTTTGACTTACCCATAGGGTCTTCAGGCTGTGGCACTGTAAAGAATCAATTTTGGCATCAGTTATTTTAATTGCGGAATTTCATGCAGGCTAGACGTTATGTTATGGGGCTTATGTTTTTACGAAAAAGGTTTCTTTTCACAAGATTAATACGAGTACATGTTCTATTGTCGAAAGTTAATTATTTCTGATAAGGACACAGTTAAGTGAAGACATACACAACTAATTTTAGTGTTCTCCTCTTCTTCATAATAATGTGGGATAGAGCTAGAAAAAAATTAAATGCAGTTAAATGTTAACTTTGTGCCTACCGAATCGTGCCTAGTATTATTTTATTTTATAAAGTTTAGTGACGTTACCGCAGCCAAGGGTTAACTGGCAAGTGATCTCCAGCTTGCCGTAGTAGTTGGGGCTGCAGACACACGTGCGACACGGGTTCAGAGGATCCGGGAAAGGCCGATTTGTTGGCACCGGGTCACACGTTGCTGTAACAAAATAATATCTCCAGGTTTATAGAAAATTTCCACCTATATTTTTGGCACCCATTCACATTATTATGTGATTACTTTTGCCCCACCTTGTATAAATTGAACGGTAGCCGTTTAGCATTATGATTTTTAAAAAATCTTTAGAGTCCTTATTTCTATTCTTATTCTTATTATTTTTATTCGGGATGGCGTTCCCTGCACCGACTCCACGAAAGCCGGAGTTTTGTCCAAATCTTTAGTCCAAAAAAAAAATATTTTTAACTCTATATGAAACGAAAATTTGCTTACGTTGTACTGGACCTGGAGGTATCAGATTAGTTGGTCCCGGTGGTGGTGGTGGTGGTTTAAGACGACCAGAAGCATCTATAACATAAATATAATTATAATACACATCTATACTTAAAACTTTAAATTTTGTAACTCTATAGAAAACTATAAGTAAATTCTTACCACACTCCAAATTCCCAGGATTAGGGTAACACAAGATCTGCTCTTCTAGCTTGCTGTACGGCGTCGCTTGTATCGAACACTCGCACAGCAGGCAATAGTTTCTTGGATGCGGGAACGCCACGTTTTTGGGGTAGTACCCGCATTGCGGCACTATAATTAAAAGTGTATGTTATGCAACACGTACGCATTTGTGTACGCAATGCAAAAGAGCTGTTAGCGGATGTAACAATTCATCATAATTTTCGGCCCTTCAACGTCCACAGTTAAACAAGGGACTTCTCCAATGCACGCCAGTCTAATAAAACGGAATAGACGACTACCACACACGTTCCTGCATTTGACCATCGGATCTGCGACAGATGTGACCTTCCTACTGCCGTTTCCGCTTATCGGTTAATCCTTTGTTTGATTTTAATAGTATTACGACTTAGGTATGTGACCAAAGTAAATATTGTTCACACTTACTTGGGATTGGCCGCGGTGGTCCCTCTGGTATCACTGTGAAAGGAAATCGTTTCAAGACAAATGCACAATGGAGCCTTGACCCACCTAATTTGGTCGTCCTTAATCAAACTACTCATAAATTAATTTGGCCCTTAAACATTAAATGTTTAAGGGCCGTTTTTAAGTATTATTTAGAGGATCAACTTACCGATAATATCGTCACTGGGTGGTGCTGTAAAATAAAATCATGTCATCAATATAGACATATCTATGTTTCAAACATAATTGATAGTATCTACAATCCTTGTCGAAGAATTGTACAAAGAATTTAATTGGCCTGCTAAATAAAGTCTTATATATGTATGAAAAATCTATTTCGTTTTAAGTGAAGTCATGAAAAAAAAGTGTGTTTTGTTCTAATTATTTGTTGAAACCATCGTTTGATTCCATCATAGGCACAATGCCTGACTGAAGCTCCTTCAACTAAATTTATACTTATTCAACTTAAATTATGACATGTCATAGTCTCATATTATTAGTATTATTCATCACGGAAAATGAATCATTTACCGCAATTGGGATTCAAGTGGCAGGTTATTTCTAACTTTCCGTAGTAGTTGCGGCTGCACACACACGAGCGGCATTGGTTCGGCGGGTCCGCGTACGGCGTGTTTGTTGGCATGGGGTCGCATGTTGCTGGAAGTTGCAGGAAGGTAAACATTTATTACATTACAAATCAAAGATTTAAAATGTTCTTAAAAATTACATAATGGTCCCACCATCACCATTCACCACCACTAGGTTATTGAGACAAAATTAATGGTTACTTACAATTAATACTCAATTTGAAAGATATATTTCAGGAATTAAACTAATACTAATTAGCGCTTTTGTCGTTGATTAAAGATCTTATAATTAAGTAGAACTTAGGAGTTATATTATTCACCCAACAGGTATTTAAGAAATCGCTCTATCAAACTAAATCAATATATTGCATTCCACAATGTAAGTATTCAGCTAATGTTTTATGGGCCCTTGTGGGCACAACAACAAACGATTAAAAAGAACAACTGGAATTGATGTATATTTGTTATTTCATCATAGTTTATCGTAAATGCTAAAATTTTTTCGTAAATGCGAAATGAAGTGGAAAACTGGCAGCCAGCCCACCTTATAGTAATTCTACAAAGCCACTATCTGTCCAATGTTGTATTATCGTTGTTTGGGGTAAAAATACAATTGGTAGCTTACGTTGGGGCAGTGGCGGAGGGGGCGGAGGAGTTGGCAGTATCGTCGGACGAATGTCTGAGGAACAAACGGGTGATATTATACCAATCAATAAGTCATACACGAAACGATGTCTAAAAGGCATAATGCTCGTATTACATCAAAGTTAAATTAATTGCATTCGCTGTGCTTTAGAATGCAAATTGTCCATTTAGATTTTAGCGTGATCAGGCTCAACCACAGACCACAGTGCAATACTCGATGGACTCAACTGATCAATTGAAATCAATTTCTTTGCTATCCGCAACCATTAGGTACCTACTTACCGCAGAAGTAATATCGAGAAACGCAACATAGCAAAGTTGGACTCAAAATATTTTATTACACATGCATTAAGGTATGTATAGTTTTATAGTATTAATAGTTTCTTACCACAGTCCAAACTCTCAGGATTGGGGTAACAGAAGATCATCTCCTGTAGTTTGCCGTACGGCGTCGCTTGTATCGAGCACTCGCACAGCAGGCAGTAGTTCCTTGGATGCGGGAACACCACGTTCTTGGGGTAGTACCACCACCACGTTCTTGCATTGCGGCACTGGGTCAATATTAATTGATTAATAATACTCGATAACTACCAGAAAAGGTAAAATTGGTTGTAATACTTGAGTGATTGGTGGTAATACAGCGACTAATATGTAAACACGACGTCGTCACGCGAATGAAACCGCTCAACATAAAATATTAGTTTCCGGTAAAATATGCCGCCCATCAAGGCTGATAGTGATAGTGTCGTGTTGAAGAAGTGCATCGGGAACCTTGAGAAAAAAGTCTCAGCTCAAAGTAACGAAATTAGTGCATTAAAAGACCAAATATGTGAACTAGTTTCCGTAGTAAAAAAATTGAACGAGGGTACTTACAAACATCAATGCCCTCGCTGCGATACACCAAAGGATCGCGGGAACAAGATAGCAATACCGTCGGACGAGGGGAGTGCGAGCGGGACAGAGCAAGCATCGCAATTAACAAATACCTTTTCGTCAACTTTACGGACCCGCGCTGCAAAAAAACGAGCTGCCGAAGCTGGAGCCGTGGTCACCGAGGAAGCTGAGAAGCCCCAAACACCCAGCCAGAACAAGCCCCGAAACGAAGCTATGTCTCAAAACAATGGCGAATGGAATGTTGCATCGTCGCGCAAACGAAGGTCACGACGTCTTGTGGTACGATGCAGTGGAGACACCAGTGACCTGCTTTCGGCAGCGGATCTAATAAAATACGTCCACGTGTGGGGTGCCCGCCCTGCTACGACGGAACTTAACGTTACAGACTTTCTGAATAAGAAAAAACCTAGCAGTTTGTACAGTGCGACTAAAATAGTGCCGAAGCGTCCGCAGGAATACACGTCGTTCAAAGTCGGCGTACCAGAGGACATGTGGGAGGAGTGCCTGAGTCCACAGTTCTGGCCCAAGGGATTTTCAGTCGATCCGTGGTTATTTCGACTCGAGAAACGCACCGAAAATGACCCTAAACAACAGTCAAATTAATCTGAACACAAAGCATAAACATACTTTTACACTCAGAGCCTACTACCAAAACGTAAGATGGCTAAAAACAAAACTTTTTAATCTTCGTAACAACATTCGACTTGCGAACGACATAGACCTCATAGCGATGTCCGAGACGAACCTGGACGCATCGGTATTGGACGCGGAGGTGTGCGACTGCAGCGAGTGGACGCTAGCGCGGCGCGACCGGAGCGCGGCGGCGGGCGCGGGCGGCGGGGTGCTGCTGCTGGCGCGCGCGCCGCTAGTGCTGGAGCGAGTGCGCGACCTTGATATCGACACTAACAACTTTGAAGCCCTCTGGGCGAGATATGAAGTCGACAAACAATATTTATACGTGTGCGTCGTATATATACGCCCCCAAACAAAACACGAAGTGTATATGGAGTGGTTTGAAACGGTAGAAACTGTGTGTATGAACCGCGATACTACAAAAATTTTAATACTTGGGGATTTAAATTTAAACAGCGCCAGTGAAAACACGGTGTGCTATTATAATTGTTTTATGTCAATGTGTAACTTATGTGAGTATAACTGTGTGACCAATATGCGAGACGGAATGCTAGACGTGGTGCTGACGAGCCCGGAGCTGGGCGGCGCGGTGCGCGTGCGCCGGGCGGCCGCCGGCGAGGAGCTCACCAACGTGGACGGGTACCACCCGCCGCTGCTGGTGCGCGTCGGGTACACGCTGGCTAAACAGGTAACATTCTTGGAACCTTCCAATATTGACAGAGCCAGAGACTGGAACTTTGCTAGGGCTAATTACCTTGAACTTTACCATGCAGTTTGTAATATCGACTGGGTAGGCTTGTATCAATCGAGTGATAGTAACGAGGCTTTACAACACTTTTCCACTAACATGTATAACATTTTTGATCACTGTATTCCAAAAAAAGTACGGAAGCGATCGTGTAGTCGTACCTATCCTGTCTTCTACACGAATGCAATTATCCGTGACATTGAACATAAGGCTAGGTGTCATCGCGAGTGGAAAAGAACCCATAGGGAATGCGCACTCGCCGACTTTAGACGCTTACGTAGTAAAATAAAAAGTGATATAGATAGAACTTATAAAAACTATGTACAACAAATTTCTAAAAACTTAAGTAAAGACCCATCTCAATTTTGGCAATATATAAACAGTCTACGTAGTCGTGGAGGTCTAGAAACTAAAGTAACTCGCGCGGGTACTGAGTATAGTGGCGCCGACGTCGCTTCCGCTTTTGCGGAACATTTCAAGTCTGTGTTCTTACCGGAGCCGGCCGCGCTCGACCCGCGCGCCGCCAGCGCTGGCGCCGGGCCGCGCGGGCCGGACGCGCGCCGTGTGGACGTGCGCGCGCTCACCGCTCGCGACGTGCGCCGCGCCACACGAAAACTGAAGGGAGACACGTCCGCGGGGCCCGACGCGATACCGGCCCATATTATTAAAGGGTGTATTGAACACCTAGCGGACCCTATTACATTTATTTTTAATATCATATTAGATACAGGCGTGTACCCTGAAACCTGGAAGGTGTCTAGAGTGACCCCTATCCCTAAAAAGGGTTCTAAATCGATGGTCGAAAACTACAGACCGGTCGCGATACTGTGTGCACTGGCGAAGGTGTTCGAGATGGTGCTCCACGACTGGCTACTGCCGCAGTGTCAGCCTCATATCACCAGCGCTCAGCACGCGTTCCTGCCCAAACGGTCGGTGGCTACCAACCTGGTCACGATGGTGGACATCCTGTCGCGTGAGATCGACGCAGGTAACCAGGTCGACGTGGTCTACCTTGACTTCCAGAAGGCGTTCGATAGAGTGGATAACGACATATTATTATTAAAACTTGGAGCAATGGGTTTTGTGCCCAGACTTCTAAAAATGTTTGCGAGCTATTTACGAGATAGAAAGCAATTCGTAAAATATGGTCCTTATCTATCTGAGCCATATCGAACGCCTTCTGGGATAAGCCAGGGTTCGAACCTCGGTCCCTTTCTATTTGTGGTATTAATAAATGACTTACCTGACGTGGTCACGCATTCCCGCATTCTGCTGTTCGCTGATGATGTGAAGTTGATCACAGTGGTAAGATCACCCGACGACTGTCTGAAACTGCAGCAAGATATCGACGCTGTACTCCAGTGGAGCGTCGATAACAAGCTGTACTTCAACCCTAATAAGTGCGAAATGATGAGCTTCACTCGCTCGCCGGCGCCAGTGCTGCACCAGTACGTGATAGGTGGTGAGCCCATCGCCCGGGTGATGGAAGTCCGAGACCTCGGAATTCTATTCGACCCCCAGCTCACCTTCCGCCAGCACGTGCAGAAGGTGACTAACTCCGCTTTCCAGCGGTTAGGGTTTGTGATGCGTAATGCTAAGCCGCTAACCGCCGTCGCTACGCGAGCGCTATACGCCGCACTAGTGCGTAGTATAGTGGAGACGAACACGGTGGTCTGGACTCCACATGAGAAAAAATATATTCTCATGCTGGAACAAGTTCAAAAACGTTTTTTGAGATACCTTTATAAGAAAAACCATTGGTACTATCCATTCATGTATCCCACTCGCTTCTTGGAAGGACATCTTGGATATGACACACTCGAATTGAGAAGGAACTTGGCCCTGGTAAGGTTCATCTTAAATATAATAAAAAACAAGACTGACTGCGTGGATCTTGTTGGAAGAGTTCTAGAACTGTTTGTGCCCGGGTGTTACCGGCGCGCGCGCAGCCACCCGCTGTTCGTCGCGGCGCACTCGCGCACCAACCTGTACCGGCGCTCGCCCGTCGCGCACGCGCACGCGCGCCGACTGCTCGGCTCCCTGCTCGCCGCAGCACCACACTGTGACTTGTTCGCGGATGGGATTGAAAGATTGATGAATGAATGCAAGGGAATGCTAGAAAGAAGAATGCCTATTTCGTCCCTAGTTTAAACATTTATTGTATCGCTTTGGATATACAATCTGTAATGGTACAATAAGTTTATTTAAATAAATTGAATTGAATTGAATTGAATTTCATAGTAATACATAGGTACATACATAACTTCACGCTATGTCCCAGACGGAGTAGGCAGACAGAACCGAGCGCCAAGTACCGCGATCCTGACATTCTTGTTTCAGTCAATCCCTTCGCACACGCTTGTAATACTTGTTAATATAACTTATATACAAAAGTGATATTTATATTGTTTGATGACTTTTACATAAATGTACATTTCTAATGTTCTGAATGTTTAAAAATTGGAAAGGATGATCGCGATACTTGGCGCTCCGTTCTTACTGCCTACCCCTTCAGGGACATAGCGTGAAGACTTGTATCTTTTTTTAATACTCACTTAGAATTGGCGTCAGTTGTCCGGGCGGTGTCACTAAAAAAAGTCACAAGTACATTGGTAATTCGCGCCACAAATAGTTCGGCGTTTAATAATAATTAATTACCTACATGGAATTTTCGAGCTACAGCAAAATTTAATGTCGTGCGCATTTCATGTCGATTGGAACGCTTGATTCACAGCTGACAGCATACTACATAATTGACTCGAGTTATACCGACCGCCACTTACCCATTTTCGAGATATCAAGTGCTTTAGCTCATACCTGCTCATACATAAGTGCGGTTTGGTACACTGTTGTATTATAAAACAACGTAATATATGGAATTTAGAAAGCAGCGTGGCTAAACTCTAGTTTTAACATCTTATATCCATAACTCGGTCGAATTTATAACCCGCAGGTTGCACTTACGTAGCAACAAATAAATTATTAAATAAATAAACAACTAGCTGTGAGATTGTTAATCGAAATAGTGCAGGTAACGAAACTGACTCTTCCTATAGTTTTCCATTTAGTGTTTTTCCCAGTTTGTGATATTAGAATCTCGTCAACTTACCAATAACATCATCAGTGGGTGGTACTGTAACAAATGTAAAAAGAAATTACATTCTAGTTCAATTCCACTATTTCCACTATACCTACACGTGGATTTTTGAGACGGGACAGTAAGGGCAGGTACCTTAACCGTTATTGTTACGAGAAAACGTTCCTAGGAGACCATCCATAACTTTTTGAGATATGCTGCACTGCATTTACATCCTGTATAACTTTACTATACTTTTATTTACTTAATGCGCACGAAGCCACGGGGCGGGTCATAGTAGCGTGTTATTTCCATAGCAACGAGATTAATATCAATGAAATTCTCCTCCACATATAAGCGGAACACAGACAGGGCGGCGGCGGTGCGAAAGCGTTGCGGTAATTTTTTGTAATATTTGAAATAGTATGAAGTCTTTTACATCAAAGCGGCGCGGCGGCGGTGCGGCGACGGCGAAAGCGACAAAACCGCGCGCACAGATTTGAAGTTTTGATTTGACAGATTAGCGCAGACAGGCGTTGCGGAGCGGCGGCGGCGCGTTGTATTCCTTTGTAGTGTATGAGAACCCCTACACAGAGCGGCGCGGGCGCGGCGCGGTGCGGAGCGTTCTTCATACAAACCGCCGCCGCCGCCAGCGGTATTCCTGTCTGAAGGGCTCCGCTTTTTATTCGCTTTCCGCAGATTCGCCGCCGCAACGCTTTCGCAACGCCGCCGCGCTGTGTGTGTTACGCTATAATCCGATTCATGACATCGAACAAGTATCCATCCACAAGGGCCGCTGGTGTTGAATTTTACCTTCAAGTCATTTGTAATCGTCTGTGTTGGGAAAAAATAAGTACTTACCGCAATTCGGATAAAACTGGCAAGTTATTTGGAGCTTTCCGTAGCGGTCGCGGCCGCAGACGCACGCGCGGCACTCGTTCAGCGGGTCCTGATACGGGCGGTTCATCGGGAAAGGGTCGCAAGTCGCTGGAAGACAGTGCACATAATATATTCAATTACAAGTGTTCAAGGATTTGAAGAAGATGGTGGACTGTAGCCGTTAGGTTAGGACATAGGCTATTGATTTGATTTGTTCAGGCATTTAAATTATGTGTTTAAAAAGTACTCTGGTGATACCGCTAGGAATTTGGTAGTATTAACGTCAATTGAGGTAAAAACTAGAATATAGTTAGAAATATTGGCTCACGTCGAGGGAGCGCCGGTGGGCTGGTCGGGATGACGACTTGCGGCGCAGGAGTCGGTTGGACATCTGAGGAAGATGGTTGGTTTTCATAACGACAATTCTGTTTTCGGTAATATCAAAAAGTCACCAATGTCATCGTCCCAGAAATAATGCGCCTTTTGAAGTGATACGCCAAAGACGTAAAACGGTACGCAAAATGCTACATTCTCTTAATGCGATAAACGCGAAATGCGCGCGTTATATACGCGAAAGGCAAATGCGCATAATCCCGACACCTAGGTACGTAATCAATTATGGCAAAAATTGCGTTTTTGATGATGCGTGTTTGTTTAAGTAATGTTTAACGCTTATGAAACATCTAGTAAGGCTATATAAGTAAATTCTTACCACACTCTGGGTGACCAGGTATTTTGTAACAGAAGATCATTTCCTGCGGCTTGGTACCGTACGCAGACCCTTGGCACTGGCACAGCTGGCACCTGTCCCTTGGGTGCGGGAACGCAACATTCTTCGGGTAGTGCACGCACTGGGGCACTGTGTACACACACATATTTTAAAAATCGGTACGACCACACCGCACAACTTTCTCACTCTCTGGAAAAAACGACGAACAAATCTATTTAATTCATTTGTAGAGAAATGTTCACGAAAACTTTATTTAATTTTCTTTAGTTAATTTATTATTATTTAGTTATATATTATTAATTATATTATATTATTAATTAGTTAATTTTCTACTAGATCGTAGGCGTGGGTTTTTATTAAAGTACTTTTTTTATGTACACACCCACAGACATATTTTTTTAATCATTGGCCTTTTTCGGCTTTAAGTAATAAGTGCAATTACACTATCGATTTTCATAAAAAGGCGATATTTTTTTCGCAATTTCTACCTACGCCATAAAAGGAAGGTGCTTAATTCATTCAATTTCATTCAATTAAAAAAGGAAATAAAATAAATGTGAGATTGTACTTACATTGCGCTGGCTGCAGTTCTGACGGTGGTATTATTTATTTATTTAAACTTTATTGCACATGTATTGCACAAGAGGCGAACTTAATGCCGGAGGCATTCTCTACCAGTTAACCTTTGGGCAGTGCTGATAGATTGTGGTAGGTGCGAAGACAGTAACATCAAAAAGGCAGTTGAAATAAACTTAAAAGAACTATATATAATATAATATTTACACACATACATATAAATTAAATATACCATAATACATATATATGCTATTTAAATATATATAATATATATAAATAAATATAATATATATGTATACATATAATTTAGATATACATAGAATACAGTATTATGTCAGGTAATGCATAGAATGGCATAGGGATTAGGGGGTATCTATTTCATAGCTAGAAAATGCTCGCGTACTTGTTTTTTAAAAACAAACTTGTTGGGAGCAGTCCTAATGCTTTCCGGGAGTTCATTCCACAGACGAGCAGCATGTGCCGTGAAGGAGTACGAGAAGAAGTCAGTACGGTGAGGAGGCACGGCAAGCCTGACATTATGGGAGGAACGAAGGTCTTTGTCGTGGCATGAGCCGAGACGGGAGAAGTTGTCTTTAAGATAGGACGGAGCGAAAGGACCATTGAGAATTGAGTACAGAAAACAGAGAATGCGTGAGTTCCTTCGTTGTCGGATAGTAAGCCATTTAAGCTGGGCACGATATTGGGATATGTGGTCGTATTTACGAAGACCGAAAATAAAACGAATACAACTGTTAAGGAGGCGTTCAAGCTTGTTGAGAAGAGTTTCGGTTAAATCCAAGTAGCACACATCAGCGTAATCCAGTATGGGGAAGACGAGCGTCTGGATCAGCAGTATTTTGGTTCTGAACGGTAAAAAATATTTCAGCCGATACAACGTACGGAGAGTGTAAACGACTTTTCGACTGACTTCTGAAACTTGAACATTCCAGTTCAGAAATTGGTCAATATGTAAGCCGAGATCCTTCACACTTTGGCAAAACGGTATTACAGTACCATCGTACACTGCGGGCGTCACCATACCAAGGTCGATCCTGGTCAGCAGCCTAGAACTGCCAACCATGATCGCCTGACACTTAGACGGGTTCACAGCCACACCGTATCTCCTGGACCAGTCACCAATCCGTTGTAGGTCGGTATTTAAAGACGCTACGGCTTCAGAAACATGGTCAACTTCAGACTGCACATATAACTGGAGGTCATCAGCATACAGGTGGTACGAGCAGCTTAACCGAGTAGTTATGAGATTAATAAAAACAGAAAACATTAAAGGAGATAGTATTCCGCCTTGCGGCACACCAGATGTCAAGTCACACCAGTCTGAGTGTAATGTTACTGTGTTTTTAATGAAACTTGGATTCGGGAGATCACAAATATACTTTTAATAATTACTTTTACAAATTAGTTAACGGGAGCTGCGTGTACGTCGCTGTCACTTTGGAGGGCAAAGAGGTCGTGGGTGGTGCGTTTTATTTTAACATAAAATGCGCTTTGGTGCGTTTAGTTTGTACGCAAACCTACTACATCTTTCCCTTTTATATTAAAAAAAATATTAAGTTAATATTAAGTTAGTTACTATGAGTTTATATAAAACCAGTCAACTCTTTAATTTTTAATTAATATTAAGTTTATACAAAACAAGTAAATTCTTTACATTTTCTCCCCCTTCGAAACAAAACAATTATTTATTTATTTTTCTTTTTTAAATAAAATTCTACAACTAAACAAGTCTAAGTTATTTGGTTCCCACCCATTTATTACAATATGAAACTTATATTATACATACTATAGGTACGCTTATATGTTAAGTACCTAAGTGAGATTCCACTACAGCTAAACACTCAACCTGTAGCAGTCACCAAATTATTAATCAGACCTTATATGATACGAGGTTCTAGTGTACATACAACCATTACTATCTAATACATTGTAAGATCTATAGTTATTGTTTTTTACAATAGTTCCTGGCAACCACTTTTTCTCATTACAATCTTTCTTAAACCATATGTTTTGACCTACTATAAATTCTTTTTTATTTCTAGTTCTTAAATTATAGTTTTGCACATTTCTTTTAACAGTTCTTTCAAGTTGAGTTTTAGCATCTACATTTAATTTTGGTTCCAAATATTTGTAAGGTACAGGTAATTTTGTTTTTAAATTTCGGTTCATCAAAAGCTGTGCCGGAGAAAAATTTGTACCAGCCACAGGAGATGTTCTATATTGAAGCAAGGCTGTTCTGTAATCAGACTTGTCTTCATAACATTTTAACATTATCTTTTTAGCTATTTGTACAGCACGTTCAGCCATACCATTTGACTGAGGATACCTTGGACTTGTGTAAGTATATTTAAATCCCCACTCTGAAGCAAAGTTTTTACATTCTCGCGAATCGAATGGTACATGATCGCTGACAATTTCATTAGGTATTCCAAAACAACAGAATACATCCTTCAAAACATTATTTATAGAGTTGGCACTTTTGTTAGTGATTGATTTTATTTCCAACCATTTTGAAAAGTAGTCGTAAATAATAAGATAACTTTTCCTTCTAAATTCCATTATATCCACTCCTAATTTTAAAAAAGGAAGATTTGGAATGTCATGCGGCAACATTGGCTCTTTCGTATTATTATTTTGATATGTTTGACAAACAAAACATTTTCTAACAAATTCATCTAAATGATTATCTATTTTTGGCCAATAATATAGTTTTCTTGCTAACTGCTTCATTTTCGTCATTCCAAGATGACCTTCGTGTAATTTTTTAATTGTATTCAATCTTAAAGACTTTGGGATTAATTTAATTTTAATTTATTTATTTCAATTACAACGGTTTAACCAATTATAGTAATCAATCTAATAATCAAATTGTAAATATCCATACAAAGCAGTGTCATAACATAATATAAATCAAATAATAATAATAGAATGTCAAAATTTTACAATGAACATGTCAAAACTTACAATCACTTAAACATATATAACTTCATTCATCCATCCTTTCGCAAATCTTCAAACATTCCCCAGATACTTTACTCCATACATCCACAAACAGATCACATTCAGGCGTCGCTTCCAACAGTGTGTTGAGGCTTACTTGAGGATTAACAATCTGTGATTTAAAAATACTAAATTTTCATCAATAGATATATCTGCTCTAAATTTATAATAATAGTGCAAATAATCAGGTATTTTTTTAATACATTCTGGCCATCCATTTTTAGTGAAATCTATTAATTTACATAATTCGTCATCTTTCGATGTTTCTAGTATCAACTCTTGTTTTTGTTCATTAGTACATTGTAAGTAGTGAGCTAAACCTACACAGTGTATAACTTCATACATGTATGAATCATCTTCAACAATGTCAAGATATGATCTTGATAATAAATCAGCAATATACATGAACTAGTATTTCGGTGGGTGCCGCGGCCCGCAAGCGGACCGCGGAGGTCGGCTATGTTGAGCTTTTCTTTTGACAGGTATCCTAAAAAAAATTTCTTTTTAACGAGTTTCGACGTTTTAGTTTTTGGCCGGAAACCAAATCTTCAGTGGGGGCACCTAAAAGCCGCAAAACAAACTTTCATGACTTTCGTGATTGCAGTGTTGTGAGCTGTTTTTTGACGGGAACCGGAATCTGATTTGGAGCACCTCAAACCCGTGAATACAAATTTACTGGCAGACCACCGCGACCTCATTAGCGTTAAAAGACTACTATTTGAGCTGTTCCTTATTACTTCAATACTTCAGACCAAACAACCAACCAAACCGCGTACGAACGCGCGAACAAACGCGCGAAGCGCGCTAATAAACCAACCAAATAACCAACCAACCATCCCGCGAACAAACGCGCGAAACGCGCAAACAAACCAACCAACCAACCCGCGAACAAACGCGCGAAACGCGCGAACAAACGCACGAAGCGCGCGAACAAACCAACCAAATAACCAACCAACCAACCCGCGAACAAACGCGCGAATCGCGCTAACAAACCAAATAACCAACCCGCGAACAAACGCGCGAAACGCGCGAACAAACCCGCGAAGCGCGCGAACAAACCAACCAAATAACCAACCCGCGAACAAACGCGCGAAACGCGCAAACAAACGCGCGAAGCGCGCGAACAAACCAACCAAATAACCAACCCGCGAATAAACGCGCGAAACGCGCAAACAAACCCGAAACGCGCGAACAAACCAACCAACCAACCCGCTAACAAACGCGCGAAGCGCGCGAAGAAACCAACCAAATAACCAACCCGCGAATAAACGCGCAAACAAACGCGCGAAACGCGCGAACAAACCAACCAACCAACCAACCCGCGAAAAAACGCGCGAAGCGCGCGAACACACCAACTAAATAACCAACCAACCCGCGAACAAACGCGCGAAACGCGCGAACAAATCAACCAACCAACCCGCGAACAAACGCACGAAACGCGCGAACAAACGCGCAAACAAACCAACCAACCAACCCGCGAACAAACGCGCGAAGCGCGCGAAGAAGCCAACCAAATAACCAACCCGCGAATAAACGCGCAAACAAACGCGCGAACAAACGCGCGAAGCGCGCGAACAAACCAACCAAATAACCAACCCGCGAACAAACGCGCGAAACGCGCAAACAAACGCGCGAAGCGCGCGAACAAACCAACCAAATAATCAACCCGCGAATAAACGCGCGAAACGCGCGAACAAACCAACCAACCAACCCGCGAACAAACGCACGAAACGCGCGAACAAACCAACTAACCAACCCGTAAACAAACGCGCGAAGCGCGCGAACAAACCAACCAAATAACCAACCTGCGAACAAACGCGCGAAAGGCGCAAACAAACGCGCGAAGCGCGCGATCAAACCAACCAAATAACCAACCCGCGAATAAACGCGCAAACAAACGCGCGAAACGCGCGAACAAACCAACCAACTACCCCGCGAACAAACGCGCGAAGCGCGCGAACAAACCAACGAACCAACCCGCGAACAAACGTGGTATAATTTATTTTTGGCCATAAAAAAAAGCCGTAAAATTTTAAAAAAGTCGCCATTTTGAAAAAAAAATATGACATCACCAAATTGCCTAAGATTCTGAAAAATATTAGTTCCAGCTCGGTCCAGCTATCTGGCACCGTTTCTGCGGGCCGTTGACCCAACAGCTGAAGATGACCATAATCTCCACGTTTCAGAGTTTTAATCTAATCGCCAGAAAAGACTGCGCACATTATAAAAATTTCAGCGCAATCGGAGAGTAAAATTTATTTTTGGCCATAAAAAAAAGCCGTAAAATTTTAAAAAAGTCGCCATTTTGAAGAAAAAATATGACATCACTAAATTGCCTAAGATTCTGAAAAATATTAGTTCCAGCTCGGTCCAGCTATTTGGCACCGTTTCTGCGGGCCGTTGACCCAACAGCTGAAGATGACCATAATCTCCACGTTTCAGAGTTTTAATCTAATCGCCAGAAAAGACTGCGCACATTATAAAAATTTCAGCGCAATCGGAGAGTAAAATTTATTTTTGGCTATTAAAAAAAAGCCGTATAATTTTGAAAAAGTCGCCATTTTGAAAAAAAAATATGACGTCACCAAATTGCCTAAGATTCTGAAAAATATTAGTTCCAGCTCGGTCCAGCTATCTGGCACCGTTTCTGCGGGCCGTTGACCCAACAGCTGAAGATGATCATAATCTCCAGGTTTCAGAGTTTTAATCAGCTCACCAGAAAAGACTGCAAACATTATAAAAAATTCAGCGCAATCGGAGAGTAAAATTTATTTTCGGCAATAAAAAAGCCGCAAAATTTTGAAAAAGTCGCCATTTTGAAAAAAGATTATATGTATGGAGATCGAAAATCAAAAGAAAAAAAAGTTCGCTCGTTTCGCTTTGCTCGCGGTGCTCGCTTCGCTCGTAAATAATTGTATTCAGGAGCACTTAGAACCCCTACATACAAATTTTCAGCGCAATCGGAGAGTAAAATTTATTTTCAGCCATATAAAAAAGCCGCATAATTATCAAATTAATCTAAAAAAAACACAACAACAAACTGTAATTTGAATTTGTATAGAATGATGGCCTGTGCGATGTAAAGCAGCCACACACGTAAGTTTTTTTGGCTGGTGTATGACAGGTCCGTGTATGTATGCTTTACATATTTTTTTTTCTTTTTGAAGTGGCCAGTGCGTTGTAAAGCAGGCATTCACTACAATATTAACTACTTATAATTTGTGGTAGTGTATTTTGAAAAAGTCGTCTTTTTGAAAAAAAAAAAAAGACATCATGAATTTACCAAGATTCTGAACAATATTAGTTCCAGCTCAGACCAGCTATCTGGCACCGTTTCTGCGGGCCATTGACCCAACAGCTGAAGATGACCAGAATCTCCAAGTTTCATATTTTTACTCTACTCACCAGAAGAGACTGTGCACATTTTAAAATATATGACGTCGCCAAAGGTCCTAGGGTTCTGTACAATTTTAGTCCGAAGTCAGTCCAAATATCGGTTTCCGACTCCACGGGACGTTGACCTGAAGGATGAAGATGACCAGAATCTCCAAGTTTCAGACTTTTCCCATATACTACAGGGTTGGGACTACATTTAATCCCTATACCACTTTGGTCCATGACCGCTCCTTCCGGGAGATCAATTCGGGTAAAGTTTTTCGAAAAAACGGCGCTCCGCCATCTTGAAAACGCCGCCATTTTGAAAAAAAAAAGTGACGTCATCGATGATTCCAGGATTCTGGACAACTTTAGTTCAAGGTCACCCCAGCTATCTGGCACCGTTTCCGCAGGCCGATGACACGATAGCTGAAGATGGACAGAATCTCCAAGTTTCGGACTTTTCCTCTACTCATCAGAGTGGACTGCGTACTTCATTCCTACACCATTTTGGTCCGCGATCACTCCTTCTGGGAGAACTACTATGTCAGTGAGTCAGTGGTAGTCGAGCTTTATAGTATATAACTAGTATTTCGGTGGGTGCCGCGGCCCGCAAGCGGACCGCGGAGGTCGGCTGTGTTGAGCTTTTCTTTTGACAGGAATCCAAAATAAAAAATAACCAACCAACCAACCCGCGAACAAACGCGCGAAACGCGCGAACAAACCAACCAACCAACTCGCGAACAAACGCGCGAACAAACCGCGAACAAACGCGCGAAACGCGCAAACAACGCGCGAAACGCGCGAACAAACCAACCAACCAACCAACTCGCGAACAAACGCGCGAAACGCTCGAACAAACCAACCAACTAACCAACCCGCGAACAAACGCGCGAAACGCGCGAACAAACGCGCGAAACGCGCGAACAAACGCACGAACCGCGCGAATAAACCAACCAACCCGCGAACAAACGCGCGAAACGCGCGAACAAACGCGCGAAGCGCGCGAACAAACCAACCAAATAACCAATCAACCAACCCGCGAACAAACGTGCGAAACGCGCGAACAAACCAACCACCCGCGAACAAACGCGCGAAGCGCGCGAACAAACCAACCAAATAACCAACCAACTAACCCGCGAACAAATGCGCGAAACGCGCGAACAAACAAACCAAATAACCAACCCGCGAACAAACGCGCGAAACGAGCAAACAAACGCCCGAAGCGCGCGAACAAACCAACCAAATAACCAACCCGCGAATGAACGCGCAAACAAACGCGCGAAACGCGCAAACAAAGGCGCGAAACGCGCGAACAAACGCGCAAACAAACCAACCAACCAACCCGCGAACAAACGCGCGAAGCGCGTGAACAAACCAACCAAATAACCAACCAACCAATCCGCGAACAAACGCGCAAAACGCGCGAACAAACCAACCAACCAACCCGCGAACAAGCGCGCAAAACGCGCGAACAAACGCACGAAGCGCGCGAACAAACCAACCAAATAACCAACCCGCGAACAAAGGCGCGAAACGCGCAAACAAACGCGCGAACAAACCAACCAAATAACCAACCCGCGAATAAACGCGCAAACAAACGCGCGAAACGCGCGAACAAACCAACTAACCAACCCGCGAATAAACGCGCGAAGCGCGCGAACATACCAACCAAATAACCAACCAACCAATCCGAGAACAAACGCGCGAAACGCGCGAACAAACCAACCAACCAACCCGCGAACAAACGCGCGAAGCGCGAGCAAACCAACCAAATAACCAACCCGCGAACAAACGCGCGAAACGCGCAAACAAACGCGCGAAGCGCGTGAACATACCAACCAAATAACCAACCCGCGAATAAACGCGCGAAACGCGCAAATAAACGCTCGAAACGCGCAAACAAACCAACCAACCAACCAACCCGCGAACAAACGCGCGAAGCGCGCGAACAAACCAACCAAATAACCAACCAAAAAACCCGCGAACAAACGTGGTATAATTTATTTTTGTCCATAAAAAAAAGCCGTTAAATTTTGAAAAAGTCGCCATTTTGAAAAAAAAAAATGACATCACCAAATTGCCTAAGATTCTGAAAAATATTAGTTCCAGTTCGGTCCAGCTATCTGGCACCGTTTCTGCGGGCCGTTGACCCAACAGCTGAAGATGACCATAATCTCCACGTTTCAGAGTTTTAATCTAATCGCCAGAAAAGACTGCGCACATTATAAAAATTTTAGCGCAATCGGAGAGTAAAATTTATTTTTGGCTATTAAAAAAAGCCGTATAATTTTTAAAAAGTCGCCATTTTGAAAAAAAAAATGACATCACCAAATTGCCCAAGATTCTGAAAAATATTAGTTTGAGCTCGGCCCAGCTATCTGTCACAGTTTCTGCGGGCCGTTGACCCAAGAGCTGAAGATGACCATAATCTCCAGGTTTCAGAGTTTTAATCTGCTCACCAGAAAAGACTGCGTACATTATAAAAAAATCTGCGCAATCGGAGAGTAAAATTTATTTTTAGCCATAAATAAAAAGCCGTAAAATTTTGAAAAAAACGCCATTTTGAAAAAAAAATAAGACGTCACCAAATTGCCTAAGATTCTGAAAAATATTAGTTCCAGCTCGGTCCAGCTATCTGGCACCGTTTGTGCGGGCAGTTGACCCATCAGCTGAAGATGACCATAATTTCCAAGTTTCAGAGTTTTAATCTGCTCACCAGAAGAGACTGCAAATATTATAAAAAATTCAGCGCAATCGGAGAGTAAAATTTATTTTCGGCCGTATAAAAAAGCCGCATATTATCAAATTATTCAATCATAATGCATCTCTTTGGATGTATCAGGCCACTTTGTACAAAAAAATCTAAAGTAAAAGCCATTTAAAAAATAAGCTATGTGAACCTTTTTTTTCTATTTAAAGTGGCCAGTGCGTTGTAAAGCAGGCATTCACTACAATATTAACTACGTATAATTTGTGGTAGTGTATTTTAAAAAAGTCGCCTTTTTGAAAAAAAAAAAAAAGACATCATGAATTTACCAGGATTCTGAACAACATTAGTTCCAGCTCGGTCCATCTATCTGGCACCTTTTCTGCGGGCCGTTGACCCAACAGCTGAAGATGACCAGAATCTCCAAGTTTCATATTTTTACTCTGCTCACCAGAAGAGACTGTGCACATTTTAAAATATATGACGTCACCAAAGGTCCTAGGGTTCTGTACAACTTTAGTTCGAAGTCAGTCAAAATATCGGTTTCCGACTCCACGGACTGTGGACCTGAAGGGTGAAGATGACCAAAATCTCCAAGTTTCAGACTTTTCCCATATACTACGGGGTATGAGCCACGCTCCCTCCCTAGACCACTTTGGTCCATGACCACTCCTTCCGGGAGATCAATTCGGGTAAAGTTTCTCAAAAAAACGGCGCTCCGCCATCTTGAAAACGCCGCCATTTTGAAAAAAAAAAGTGACGTCATCAATGATCCCAGGATTCTGGACAACTTTAGTTCAAGGTCATCCCAGCTATCTGGCACCGTTTCCGCGGGCCGTTGACCTTGAGGGTGAAGAAGACCAGAATCTCCAAGTATCAGACTTTTCCCATACACTACAAGGTATGAGCTACACTTCATCCCTGAACCACTTTGGTCCATGACCGCTCCTTCCGGGAGATCAATTCGGGTAAAGTTTTTCGAAAAAACGGCGCTCCGCCATCTTGAAAACGCCGCCATTTTGAAAAAAAAAAGTGACGTCATCGATGATACCAGGATTCTGGACAACTTTAGTTCAAGGTCACCCCAGCTATCTGGCACCGTTTCCGCAGGCCGATGACACGATAGCTGAAGATGGACAGAATCTTCAAGTTTCGGACTTTTCCTCTACTCATCAGAGTGGACTGCGTACTTCATTCCTACACCATTTTGGTCCGCGATCACTCCTTCTGGGAGAACTACTATGTCAGTCAGTGAGTGGTAGTCGAGCTTTATAGTATATAACTAGTATTTCGGTGGGTGCCGCGGCCCGCAAGCGGACCGCGGAGGTCGGCTGTGTTGAGCTTTTCTTTTGACAGGAATCCAAAATAAAAAATAACCAACCAACCAACCCGCGAACAAACGCGCGAAACGCGCGAACAAACCAACCAACCAACTCGCGAACAAACGCGCGAACAAACCGCGAACAAACGCGCGAAACGCGCAAACAACGCGCGAAACGCGCGAACAAACCAACCAACCAACCAACTCGCGAACAAACGCGCGAAACGCTCGAACAAACCAACCAACTAACCAACCCGCGAACAAACGCGCGAAACGCGCGAACAAACGCGCGAAACGCGCGAACAAACGCACGAACCGCGCGAATAAACCAACCAACCCGCGAACAAACGCGCGAAACGCGCGAACAAACGCGCGAAGCGCGCGAACAAACCAACCAAATAACCAATCAACCAACCCGCGAACAAACGTGCGAAACGCGCGAACAAACCAACCACCCGCGAACAAACGCGCGAAGCGCGCGAACAAACCAACCAAATAACCAACCAACTAACCCGCGAACAAATGCGCGAAACGCGCGAACAAACAAACCAAATAACCAACCCGCGAACAAACGCGCGAAACGAGCAAACAAACGCCCGAAGCGCGCGAACAAACCAACCAAATAACCAACCCGCGAATGAACGCGCAAACAAACGCGCGAAACGCGCAAACAAAGGCGCGAAACGCGCGAACAAACGCGCAAACAAACCAACCAACCAACCCGCGAACAAACGCGCGAAGCGCGTGAACAAACCAACCAAATAACCAACCAACCAATCCGCGAACAAACGCGCAAAACGCGCGAACAAACCAACCAACCAACCCGCGAACAAGCGCGCAAAACGCGCGAACAAACGCACGAAGCGCGCGAACAAACCAACCAAATAACCAACCCGCGAACAAAGGCGCGAAACGCGCAAACAAACGCGCGAACAAACCAACCAAATAACCAACCCGCGAATAAACGCGCAAACAAACGCGCGAAACGCGCGAACAAACCAACTAACCAACCCGCGAATAAACGCGCGAAGCGCGCGAACATACCAACCAAATAACCAACCAACCAATCCGAGAACAAACGCGCGAAACGCGCGAACAAACCAACCAACCAACCCGCGAACAAACGCGCGAAGCGCGAGCAAACCAACCAAATAACCAACCCGCGAACAAACGCGCGAAACGCGCAAACAAACGCGCGAAGCGCGTGAACATACCAACCAAATAACCAACCCGCGAATAAACGCGCGAAACGCGCAAATAAACGCTCGAAACGCGCAAACAAACCAACCAACCAACCAACCCGCGAACAAACGCGCGAAGCGCGCGAACAAACCAACCAAATAACCAACCAAAAAACCCGCGAACAAACGTGGTATAATTTATTTTTGTCCATAAAAAAAAGCCGTTAAATTTTGAAAAAGTCGCCATTTTGAAAAAAAAAAATGACATCACCAAATTGCCTAAGATTCTGAAAAATATTAGTTCCAGTTCGGTCCAGCTATCTGGCACCGTTTCTGCGGGCCGTTGACCCAACAGCTGAAGATGACCATAATCTCCACGTTTCAGAGTTTTAATCTAATCGCCAGAAAAGACTGCGCACATTATAAAAATTTTAGCGCAATCGGAGAGTAAAATTTATTTTTGGCTATTAAAAAAAGCCGTATAATTTTTAAAAAGTCGCCATTTTGAAAAAAAAA
This sequence comes from Metalampra italica, assembly GCA_949699065.1. Classification (NCBI taxonomy): domain Eukaryota; kingdom Metazoa; phylum Arthropoda; class Insecta; order Lepidoptera; family Oecophoridae; genus Metalampra; species Metalampra italica. The sequence goes on along the minus strand of OX452978.1, from coordinate 11,677,263 downwards.
ATGACATCACCAAATTGCCCAAGATTCTGAAAAATATTAGTTTGAGCTCGGCCCAGCTATCTGTCACAGTTTCTGCGGGCCGTTGACCCAAGAGCTGAAGATGACCATAATCTCCAGGTTTCAGAGTTTTAATCTGCTCACCAGAAAAGACTGCGTACATTATAAAAAAATCTGCGCAATCGGAGAGTAAAATTTATTTTTAGCCATAAATAAAAAGCCGTAAAATTTTGAAAAAAACGCCATTTTGAAAAAAAAATAAGACGTCACCAAATTGCCTAAGATTCTGAAAAATATTAGTTCCAGCTCGGTCCAGCTATCTGGCACCGTTTGTGCGGGCAGTTGACCCATCAGCTGAAGATGACCATAATTTCCAAGTTTCAGAGTTTTAATCTGCTCACCAGAAGAGACTGCAAATATTATAAAAAATTCAGCGCAATCGGAGAGTAAAATTTATTTTCGGCCGTATAAAAAAGCCGCATATTATCAAATTATTCAATCATAATGCATCTCTTTGGATGTATCAGGCCACTTTGTACAAAAAAATCTAAAGTAAAAGCCATTTAAAAAATAAGCTATGTGAACCTTTTTTTTCTATTTAAAGTGGCCAGTGCGTTGTAAAGCAGGCATTCACTACAATATTAACTACGTATAATTTGTGGTAGTGTATTTTAAAAAAGTCGCCTTTTTGAAAAAAAAAAAAAAGACATCATGAATTTACCAGGATTCTGAACAACATTAGTTCCAGCTCGGTCCATCTATCTGGCACCTTTTCTGCGGGCCGTTGACCCAACAGCTGAAGATGACCAGAATCTCCAAGTTTCATATTTTTACTCTGCTCACCAGAAGAGACTGTGCACATTTTAAAATATATGACGTCACCAAAGGTCCTAGGGTTCTGTACAACTTTAGTTCGAAGTCAGTCAAAATATCGGTTTCCGACTCCACGGACTGTGGACCTGAAGGGTGAAGATGACCAAAATCTCCAAGTTTCAGACTTTTCCCATATACTACGGGGTATGAGCCACGCTCCCTCCCTAGACCACTTTGGTCCATGACCACTCCTTCCGGGAGATCAATTCGGGTAAAGTTTCTCAAAAAAACGGCGCTCCGCCATCTTGAAAACGCCGCCATTTTGAAAAAAAAAAGTGACGTCATCAATGATCCCAGGATTCTGGACAACTTTAGTTCAAGGTCATCCCAGCTATCTGGCACCGTTTCCGCGGGCCGTTGACCTTGAGGGTGAAGAAGACCAGAATCTCCAAGTATCAGACTTTTCCCATACACTACAAGGTATGAGCTACACTTCATCCCTGAACCACTTTGGTCCATGACCGCTCCTTCCGGGAGATCAATTCGGGTAAAGTTTTTCGAAAAAACGGCGCTCCGCCATCTTGAAAACGCCGCCATTTTGAAAAAAAAAAGTGACGTCATCGATGATACCAGGATTCTGGACAACTTTAGTTCAAGGTCACCCCAGCTATCTGGCACCGTTTCCGCAGGCCGATGACACGATAGCTGAAGATGGACAGAATCTTCAAGTTTCGGACTTTTCCTCTACTCATCAGAGTGGACTGCGTACTTCATTCCTACACCATTTTGGTCCGCGATCACTCCTTCTGGGAGAACTACTATGTCAGTCAGTGAGTGGTAGTCGAGCTTTATAGTATATAATTTCCCTTTTAGATATTTAAATTCAATATTATATTTTAACAACTTTAATTTTAATCTTTGCAATCTTGGTGAAGGAATTTCATGAATATTCTTTTTTAATAAACTTTCTAATGGTTTATGATCATTTAATATTGTACATTTTTTACCATAAATATAATAATGGAACTTTCTAGTTGCCCATACAACACTTAATAGTTCTTTTTCAATTTGTGAGAAATTCTTCTCTGAAGGAGTAAGACTTCTCGAAGCAAAAGACACTGGCATACCCTTTTGTAGCAAACAACATCCTAGACCGTCTTTGGACGCGTCACACTGAATGACAATTGGTAATTTTTCATCAAAATTTTGTAAGATTGGTGCTGAGCTGATATTATTTTTAATATTATTAAATGCATTTTCGTGCACACCAGTCCACAACCAATCAACATCTTTTTTAATTAATAACTGCAATGGTGCTGAAATGTTCGCAAGGTTAGGGACGAATTTTCTTAAATAATTGACCATCCCTAGGAAAATCTGTAGTTCCTTTTTATTATTAGGACTTTTAATATTAGTAATGGCCTTAACTCTTTGTGGGTCTATTTTCATGCCCATCTTAGAAAAGATATGACCAAAGTATCTTACTTCCTGCAATTTATACTGGAATTTATTCTTATTAAAACGAACATTACATTTTTTAGCTCTTTCAAACACCTTTTTTAATATTTCATCGTGCTCCTGCTCAGAGTTAGCACAGATAAGCAAATCGTCGCAGTAAATTATTACACCAGGTATGTCCCCAAAGGCATTTTCATTATATTTTTGGAAAATTTCAGGTGCTATGCTCAAACCAAAAGGTAACCTTTTAAATTTGTAACATCCAAATGGAGTATTGAATGTACAGAGGTCGCTTGACCAATCTTTTAATTTAATATTATAAAACCCGTCTGAAAGGTCTAAAACTGAAAAGACAGACTTATTAGATATTTTAGGAATTATTTCCTCTAATGTTGGTATCAAATGATGCTCTCTTATTAACACTTTATTAAGATCTTTAGGATCTAAACAGATACGAAGTGAACCATCTTTCTTTTCTATTATAACTAAGTTACTCACAAAGTTTTTTGGATGCTCGACCTTCTCAATAATTTGGTGACGCTCTAGGCTCCTAAGCTTGTCATCTAACCGTGACTTGATCGCATTAGGAACTCTTCTAGGAGGCCTCACCACCGGCTCGGCTCCAGGCTGAGTGCGTAGCTCCAGCGGTTTCTCGAACTGTCCAACACCCTGGAAAAGTTCAGAATATTTATTAATAATTATGTTTTTATTCTCACTATGGTTCTCAACGCTATTAATATTAATATTATTAAGCAGATTTAACTGTATTAATGAGTTCAGTCCTAAGATCGGACGTACATTTTCTTTTATAATTATGAACTCAGTTTCTAAAATTTTATCATTTTTATATACTTTTAATATTGTCTTTCCAATCGGTACTATACGTGATCCCCCAAAAACTTCTAATATTATAGTTGTGTCAGACCATTTAGGATTTTCATCATCCACAACTTTCTTAAGGTCTCTTAACGATAAAACATTGACCTGTGCCCCCGTGTCACATTTAAATTTTACCCTTTTATTTTCAACCCGAAGGGTCTCTGACCACTCTTTAAGGTCACTATTAATTGAATGACACACTCTTAGTCATAAATTTTTTACACATTCTTGATCAGAACTGCAATTGCTTTTGTCATCATGCAAGAAATGTACCCTCTTTTTATTATTATTATTATTTCTGCATCCAACCTTAAAGTGATTAGGTTTAGAACAAAGACTACAAGCTTTTCCAAATGCTGGACAGGCTTTTGGTCCATGCACTGTATTACATTTTTTACACAAATAAGTATTATTTCTAAAATTTTGAAAATTATTCGAACCGACATTATTATTAGAATACTTAGCTTTATTCTTAGACTGCAAATGCTGATGACCCGACTGGGGTCCACGATGCTGTTGTCCTCGCTGTTGCTCGTGGTGTCCGGCTTTGCTGCGGAACTCGTTCACCTCCTGAGATGGTTGCTGAGAGTGCGAGATGGCTTTCACATGTTCTCTGGACAATTCCATTGATCTGCATATGTCAACTGCTTGATCTAGTGTCAGGTTCTTCATTGTTAGAAGCTTTTCTTGTAGCTTGCTGCTTCGAACTCCAATGACTATTCTGTCTCTTAAAATTTTATCTTCTTGACTTTCATAGTCACAATTTTTTACTAATTTTTTAATTTCAGAGTAGAAGCAATCGAATGATTCGCCTTCCTCTTGAACACGTTTATTCAAATTATATCTGTTTATAACCTCATTTTGCTTGGGTTTGAAATATTCATCAAATGCTTGTAGTACTTCTTCATATTTTTGGGTGTCATCCTTTTTTAAAATATTAAAATATAGCTCTTGAGCTTGCTGCCCCACACCATTTAACAAAATGGCGGCCTTCCTATTTTCTGAGATTTTGTCGAACCCAGCAGCTGTTAAATATACCTTGAACGCCTGTTTGAATCTCTGCCATTGCGGCAGCAGGTCTTCAATGGTATCCAGGACCAGTGGAGATGGCATGCGGTATTCGACCACACCCATGATGGATTGTTCTTCAACACTGTCGAGGTCACCGAACACGAGGTTATCAGAGTTGCTTCCGGAGTCACTCATTAAAACTTTTGGTTCTTCAAAACGACTGCGCCATGTAATGTTACTGGGTTTTTAATGAAACTTGGATTCGGGAGATCACAAATATACTTTTAATAATTAGTTTTACAAATTAGTTAACGGGAGCTGCGTGTACGTCGCTGTCACTTTGGAGGGCAAAGAGGTCGTGGGTGGTGCGTTTTATTTTAACATAAAATGCGCTTTGGTGCGTTTAGTTTGTACGTAAACCTACTACACTGAGGACGACTGTCCTAGACGCACTGACTGCTGGCGGTCGCGAAGATAACTGGAGAACCATTCCAGCGCCGGGGAAGAGACCTTGAGATGGGAAAGGATGGATAGGAGTAAGTCATGGTCCACCGTGTTAAAGGCATTAGAAAAATCAATCAAAACTATCACAGTGACCTTGGTGTTTTCCATCCCTTGTCTGATGTCCTCCGTGACTTTTAACATTGCAGATGTTGTGCTATGCCCAAGCCTGAATCCGGACTGGAAAGGACTTAATAGTTTGTGTGTATGCATGTACGCCGAGAACTGCCGGTGAACACATGCCTCAAGGATTTTTGACAGGAATGGGAGTATAGAGATAGGACGATAATGGTTGGGTAATGTAGGATTAGGGATTTTGGCTAGAGGGCGGACGTAAGCTTTTCGCCATAAGGATGGAAATTGGCCGGAATCGAGTGAAAAATTGACGACATGTGTGATGGCTGGCAAGAAACAGTCTAAAAGGGTTATAATCATTAAACGACTCACGTTGTGATAACCAACGGCTTTAGACTTAATGGCAATAACTACATATAATCATTGTAATGCGATCTAGGTAGGTATTTATATTTATTCAAACTAAAAGGGTAGGTATGAAATATATACATATACTACCTGTTGAGGCATATTCTGAAGGTGAACCTACTGAACCTGTAAAGATATTACGTAACATTCTTTAGTTTCTATAATTATTCTGTGAAATAAGTAAATATTAATCTAATTTCAATACTAACTTGTGGCAAAAGCGTCAGCTTGGGCTGAAGCGCCAAAGACTGGGCGTTGAGATTGTGGGCTTAACAATGACGGATATCCGATACCATAAGGGCTTAAATTGCCACCAGCTCCTTTAGCAAACGTTTGTGTATTATCTGGACCCTAAGCCCATGCCGCTTGCATTTGAGCGAAACCAGAATCTTCACTTGGATATCCAAATTGGTGAGGTGGTGAAAAGTATCCGCGACTTAAATTTTCCCCAGATGTTTGGTACAAAGTATTAGGAAATGGCGCACTCGCTTGAGCTAAATTCATTGAACTAATAGCATTTGCCATGGCTTCAGCTGAACTCGCATCTGGTCTATAAGAATAGTCTCTAAATGGAACAGTATCTCCAGATATAACATCTTCAGGGCCGTAACTCATATAGTTGAAGGTTGGTAGAGCCACATTCCCGGGGGCGAAACCCAAATCGACGAGATTGTCTTGAAACGCAAGAGGACTTCGTTGGTTTACGTCGACAGTCGCTTGAGACTCAGCATTTGCGTAAGCATCTGGGCTTCCGCTACTAGCATATGGAAACCCGGACCTATCGTTGGTACTGTTTTCTGTGGTGAATTCTGGCAAACCTGGGGATTCATTATTTTTTAAAATATTTTCTATATACAGATCCGGTTCGTGGTCGACATTGCTCAGTGGTAAGATTTTTCTTGAAAACGGTTCATCGGTAATTGTGGCATATTTTGGAGTCGCGGATGCTTGAGATAGTGCCTCAGTGATGGTAGATTCTGTAGTTCCTCTAGTGGTATATGGTGAACCTAAGATACAATTTGAATTTAAACAAACACAAGAATGTTGTGAGATACTCATTTGATATTGGTTCATACATACATAGGTATTTGTATGAATTAGTTATAGTTAACGAATGCACATTTGATATTGTTTTGGTTAGAACTTTAAACGACGTAAACAAAGTTATAGCCTATAGCCGAATTCTATAGCTCACGTTGTAAATATGATTGCTTCATGGCATTGGCATATCTCTAAATTGCAAAACATTTTTTGATCTTTATTCTCTAATCTATTTCTTTATTTTCTATTCTTCTAAGAAAAGAAAAGAGTCTGTACATCTTTTAAATAAAATAGCAAGCAAGGAATAACATAATGTTGTGCTTGTTGATATGAAATCAAATCTTTGGACACGATCTCAGGTTAGTACAAAAACTAGTATCTTATTAACTTAACTCATTTTACTTTTGCATTCGCTAGTGTCATTGATTAGTAATCATTCCTACGGTTTTAAATAAAATACGAGTGTGCGTACTTACTCTTGGCTTCAGATGTCCACCGCTTTACTGGAGTTTTCGCAGTGGTTGAATTATCACCAAGACTAACCGTAGTATCATTTATATCACCTAAAATAATTGTTTTAAGTTTAAGTCTTAATATAAATTCTCGTGTAACTTTGTGGGAACACTATAGGTATGTAATTCCCTTTCGCCCACTTGTTCCTCACTCTGACGACCAGCTACCCCTGTAGGTGTTTATTAGTTATCAAAACTATCTTACTTGGTGTGTTGAGTTCTATCGAGCCTACAGATAACAGGAAGGCCAGGAAGTGTACACTTCCAGCCGCGCCTGCCCGCATCCTATTCTATGTCTACTTCCAAATCACAATTTTCCAAGTGTGGTGTATGTCGGAAACATTTGCTACGTGTGAGTTACTATTTCTTGTGTAGCTCCTTATAAATGCATGCAAATTGAAATGCATTAAAATTGATTGACATTTCGGTATTACAAGATTTGATTTGCACTTGATTTATAATCATTTACTTTGTTCATTTATTTTATTTATAAACATTTATGCTTGTAGTGTATTCGTTCCAGCGAAACCATTTTTCTAGATGTCAATTTGTGAGTCGATAAATTAAACAGGTCTGATAATGCAAGTTAGAGGTTTGTAATAAATACACGTTCAACTGTTATCCCACTAAATCGTTTATTTGTAAAAGTATGAAGCGTACAAAATTGTCTTTTTTACTATGCTGTTCTTTATAATAAAGCTGATCGAATCCGTAGTTATAGCCATGTTTGTCGAGAGATCATTGGATGGAGTCGATGTTAACCTGAAATAGAACACAAAATATGTTACGCCATATACAACTTTCGCTATTATCTATCGGTCTTAATCATAAATTGAATTTGTAAAACGTTTGGATCTTAAAACTTGCAATATAAGTAAGATTAATTACAGAATGAAATAATAAATACACAATTAATATTAACTACGATTCGCTTCAATTTGAGGTGCGTAGCTTATTATTACCAATGTTTTCATATAAAATACGTGGTAGGAACGTACGGATATCAATGCTTCTCTTCCTTCTGCTTTCCTCTTCTCCACTCTTGAAACCTGATTGGGCGCTGGCCCCAACAGAAGAGAATCCACTCCCTGACTGTGCTAGAGATTCGGCTTGAGCTCCGCTACCGCCCCAGCCGCCCCATCCTCCTCCAGCTTGTGCTTCAGCCTGCGCTTGTGTCCCAAAGCCGCCTGATCCGGCACTCGCCGCTGCATCGGCAGCTGAGCTACCATAGCCACCAAGTGCACCCCAGCCGCCGCTTCCTGAGTTCGCTGACGCATCTGCTGCCGCGTTAGACCAATCGCCTCCGGGATAACCACCGCTTCCTGCGTTAGCTGCGGCATTAGCTGCTGCGTTAGACCAATCGCTTCCTGGATAACCACCGCTTCCCGCGTTAGCCGCCGCGTTGGCTGCTGCGTTAGACCAATCGCCTCCGTGATAACCACCGCTTCATGCGTTAGCTGCGGCATTGGCTGCTGCGTTAGACCAATCGCCTCCGGGATAACCACCGCTTGCTGCGTTAGCTGCGGCATTAGCTGCCGCGTTAGACCAATCGCCTCCTAGATAACCACCGCTTGCTGCGTTAGCTGCGGCATTAGCTGCCGCGTTAGACCAGTCGTCTCCTAGATAACCACCGCTTCCGGCGTTAGCTGCCGCATTGGCTGCTGCGTTAGACCAATCGCCTCCGGGATAACCACCGCTTCCTGCGTTAGCTGCGGCATTAGCTGCCGCGTTTGACCAATCGCCTCCTAGATAACCACCGCTTCCCGCGTTAGCTGCCGCGTTGGCTGCTGCGTTAGACCAATCTCCTCCGAAGCTTGGACCTCCGGGCTGCCAACCACCACTGCCAGCATTAGCTATTGCATTAGCATTAGAGTAGGCTCCTCCACCATAATATGGACCGTAGCTTCCTGAGTTAGCATTGGCTGCGGCACTTGCCGAGCTGCCACTTCCCCAACCTCCATAGCCTCCGGAACCTAGAAAACAAAGATAATTTTAGTAACAAGTTTAACAAAGAATAACTATAGATTTGATAATAATTTTGTTTTAAAATTGATTAGCTTATAGGTTAAAAACAATAGATACGTATTATTTTAGTGTTATATAAAACATGTTTATCAAATAGTCAAATTTAGTTGCTGTTACCACAGGCCGGATTGTACTGGGTTTCTATGTAGACGTAGTTGTATTTGATTTTGCACACGTGAATGGTGCACTCGTCGCCAGGCTGCCGGAACGGCACCATGGGCTTTGACTCAGCGGTTTATTCTGTACAATACAGCGCATATTGTAGTAAGTCAAATTGATGCGTAGTCAATTTTCTTTTAAACCATTTTGTTAACTACACACTGTATATTTATATTATGTGTACTCTAAGCACTATGTAGTGTGTAAGTACACTTTTTTTATATAAATTAAAATAAAATTCTTAATCATATTCAAAATTTTTAGTATTATATAATCGAATTGCAAATTTATACGTGTTTTTTAAACAAAAAATGTGACGGGAAATATACATACCGACGTATATGATCACAGGCACTGGATATACTTTAATACCTGCAATAGATATCTCAATTTAATTTCTTTTTCGAAATGTGACACGTTAGCTGCTTGTATTGGTATTCTACTCACGTGTCACTGGAACGGGTACTGGGACCAGCCTATCTCTGCCAGGGATAGTGATGTATCTGTTCACAGCGTACGGGATGCGTATCGGTGGCGATGGCACTGGCACAGGCACTGGCACGTCTCTGGTCGGCCCTGGCACAGGTATGGGCACGGGGATCTGCACAGGTGCGGACGGCACCGGGTACGGTACCGGTACCTTCGTCTCAGGAGGACCTGGCACTGGAATCGGTACGGGCTGTGGCACTGAGATGTATCTCGGTGGCGACGGAACGGGGTACGGTCTGTTCACCGGGTACGGAACTGGTACATCCTTTTCTATCGGTATCGGGACGGGCACTGCCGGGCCATGCACATAAATCTTCTCGGGTGGCGTCGGCACCGGCACGGGGACCGGCACCAGAATACGCTTGCCCGGTACTGGAACTGGTACGGGGTAAGGTCGAGCAGGACCGGGAATTACTATTGGTGGCGGACCTGTAAAATGTTACAAGTTTATTTCGTCATTATCATCGTCATCAGCCTGTCCACGCCCACTGTTGGATTAGGCCTTCTTGAACTGAGCGGCACTTTTGTTTAGCTCTAAATGACACTGTAAAAATAGTTGTTCCTTATTGAATTCTGATCCTGTAACTGTAGTTGTTCAGTATTTGATTTTGAGTGTACACTGGGGCACTCACAAACGCACTGTAGGTAAGGTAGTTTAGTTTTGGATTCTGAGTGCCCCTGTAACTGTAGATGTTCACTTTTGAATTCTGTGTGCCCCTGTAACTGTAGTTGTTTAGTTTTGGATTCTGAGTGCCCCTGTAACTGTAGATGTTCAGTTTTGAATTCTGAGTGCCCCTGTAACTGTAGATGTTCAGTTTTGAATTCTGAGTGCCCCAGTAACTGTAGATATTCAGTTTTGGATTCTGAGTGCCCCTGTAACTGTAGATGTTCAGTTTTGAATTCTGAGTGCCCCTGTAACTGTAGATGTTCAGTTTTGAATTCTGAGTGCCCCAGTAACTGTAGATGTTCAGTTTTGAATTCTGAGTGCCCCAGTAACTGTAGATGTTCAGTTTTGAATTCTGAGTGCCCCAGTAACTGTACATGTTCAGTATTGGATTTTATAATATTTTCGTTGTGCTTACATATTGGTTCCGGGCCCGGCCCGGGGATGGGCCTCACGGGTATCGGGAAGGGTCCGGGTATCGGTTGAGGTTCAATTGGGTACGGGCGCACTGGCCACGGACCCGGTATTGGCGGTATTATTGGTGCTGCAACAGATAGAATACATTTTAACTTGCCTCGTTGTAGAACTTTCTCTTTTTTTCACTTAGTGTAAATAATCGTTATTTTTCTAGCTTTGTTCCGCTCCATCCAACTAACAGGAGGAGGTAAATTCACTGAACCACTTTTAAAATTTTTTGGAAAAACAATAAGTAAAATATTTAAGTACCTTACACATTACTTAAGACGGGTCATTTTAAGTAACTACGTATTTTACTGAGTCCGTATATTATATTGTTGCGATTAATAATAATAAGGATATTGCCTGATGTCTTATACTTTGAAGTTGGTAAGTTTTATGGTAAAGTGAGGTGTTGACTTGAATTTCAGGATAAGCTAACTTTATTTATATTTTACATCACAATTAATAATAAAAAATTAAATTCGTGTTCGTTGAAATATGCGCTATGCGGTAATATGCGGTTTAATTCACAAAACTTATAGGATAGAGCATTTTTGCTAAATGATTCTGCCGCAGAGGAATATTGGCAAAGTGAAGTTTTATTATATACATCCTCCTATTTATTTAGCAGCTAATTAATGATGGATGTCTGATCGGAAACCCCGTGTTAGTATTAAGGACGCCAGAAATCCGCTCAGCGCCAAAATGGTTCAAACCATAGAGTTTAGATCCCTTTGGTGCGTGCTCGCGGCCCCTTAAACAGGCGTAAAAGAAGCATCCTATGGGTGTCAAATGTATGACAATCACTCACTCGCGCATTCTCATTTTCAAACTCCATATAAATTTGTATTAGCAACCTCCTCCCGCTACTCCGCTCCCTTTATCCGCACCCCCCCTGTAAGTGGCACCATTGGTTTCCATACTAAATATGCAATTTCAATTTTCAATTTATTTAAATAAAAATTAATGTAACATTACAGATTAAGGGCCTCTTACACCGCTTGCTGATAAAGTCCTAGATACCCTATCTGCAGGTTATCTGACAGATAGCCTATTTTTTTGGTTTCACAGGTATCTGATTGCCTATATATTATATATAGACTATCACACAGATTTATCTGATAGATTAGTTTATCACTAAGATTACTATCTGTAACAATAACAGCAACTGGTGTAAGAAGCCCTAAATATCCAAAGCGATACAATAAATGTTTATACTAGGGACGAAATAGGCATTCCACTTTCTAGCATTCCCTTGCATTCATTCATCAATCTTTCAATACTATCCGCGAACAAGTCACAGTGTGGTGCTGCGGCGAGCAGGGAGCCGAGCAGTCGGCGCGCGTGTGCAAGATGCAGTCTCCATAGGGAGCGCGCGCGTCACCAAAGAAATTCGAACCTTCCTGGTTCAAACTAATTCCATTTCCACGGACATACTTTTTACACGTTTACTCGGACTAGTAGCTATAGCCCTCCGCGCTAAAGGGGCAATCATACAAATATCCATTTGCAGCTGCCCGTCTTGTGTAATGCAGGCCAGTGTCACCATCAGACACCACGACACCACAGTCGAAAAACATAAACAGAGGCAAAGTTTGTATACACTCGTTCATACGCGTGATCATTCGTTTCTTACCAATATATTTTAACCTACCACGCACCAACCAAATCAGATCATTAAATTCGAAGAGATTAGAAAATAGCATATTTTCTTGTAAGTAGGTAGGTACTAGATAAAATGCCAGATTCAATATACCAAGAACACAACACAGAAACCCAGGACTAATAGCAATATGAAAGCCAAGAGCAACGGACATACTGATGACTGGGATGAATGAGTCTTCAATTTGTTAAAAGGATCACAGTCTGGGGAGCGCGGCAATCGTTAGTATGCACCGGGACAGAAATAAAGCGCTAATATATTATTTAAATACCTGGATAGGGACCGATCGGCGACGGACCTGCGTAATAAAAACGTTTGTTGTTAACCTCTTAGACTTAATTTAGGCTAACTGGTGTTTGTTGCTGCACGGTTGTTGTTCCTAATAGGATCTGATTCTATCTTTCACTGCTGTGTCAATTCTGGGGGTAGGCCAATGAAGGTCTTATCTCTTACTGCGTCAACTTGAACCAGCGACATTTTGACCCTTTGTGGGCTCGTTTGGATTTTGTCTTTTAAACATTATGTTTCTTTATTTTAATTTACCCAATTTTTATTATTATTATTGCTACGGGGGCAACAAGCAGGCGGGCCTGATGTTAAGAGGTCACCGCCGCCCACAGACACCTGCAACACCCGGGGGGTGCTGGTGCGGCGCCGGCCAAGGTTGGAGGGCTCTTTTGATTCTCTTCTTGAAGGACCCCATATCGTAGCGCTGTGGAAAAGCGTCAGAGGGAAGGTCATTCCACATTTTGCACGTGCAATTTCTAGACATTTGATTTTCCTAGTGATAATAATGTTAGAGTGTTTGATTAGATTATTCCGTCCCTTGGTGTGATCTTGATCCCTTGGGTCGCAGAGACAAATATTGTTAGAAAATGTGCGCTCATGGGAATAGAACGTGATTCTTTATTATTTTGTGCGTCGGAGCGTGAAATGCGATATGTATTGTAGACAACATTATGACGTGTAGGACTCGTCGAGAGCCCTCCGCACTGCTTACAGAGCACGCATCGGTTCCCATAACGTCTCTCTGGAGCACCCTCGCTGGTTTGTTGTCGCGGGGAACTAAGTCTTAGGTATCGCATCAGACAACGGAATATTCTCACAATAATGTGACATTCTCGAACTCAACATTCTTCTGATTGTTTTCAGTGAACTCTCTCTTATTTTTATTTATTCAGTGGTTATTCTAATCCTGACTAAAGATTTTCTCGAGGCAAGCCTTCAGTTACAATGAGTATTGTAATAGCATTCAATCGTCCACCGCTGGACGCAGTCCAGTCCTAACGTAATATGATGTTCCCCACCACTCACGGTTCTCCGCCCTCGCCTTCCAAGTGGTTAATCCATCTGGCAAATAATTCTTCGGCGTATGTCGTTTGCCTATATCGTTTGTGGGGGAGGCCTATGTCCAGAAGGGGACGTTGATGATGAAACTGTTCTTACCGATGGAGCAATGTCCGCAAGATGAACACTTGGAGTACAAGCCGAAGCCGAGGTTGAAGCACGCGTACACCTGGCAGCCGGTCACAGCCCTCACATAGTACATGTCGCCCTCCTGGGTGCATTTGCCGTGCTCTGTGACGACAAGCATAGTAAATATGTAGGTACATATACAGAGAAACACAAGAAAATAGCTGTTGCATTTTGTGAAGCTACATGCCACAACAGACTCAATATTTGTGTGATCAAAGTTAGAAATGCATAATATGATATTGTAATGTATATCTTACAACAAAGCAGAGATCGAAAGCATCGCTCGTTCATCATTGGGCACATTTCACTTTTTAATGCATTAAAATACATCGTGATAACAAATTAAATAGGTAGGCTTTGGTTATTTCCCCACTAAACTTTAATTTAAAAACAATCAAAATTAAAATTTTGTAATAATTTATTATTATTCAACAATGGTATAGGCACTGAAACGATATTGTAACTAGACTATTTTAAATGTCTTGAGTTTAATTAAATTTTGTAAAAATGATAATAACCCCTGAAGTACTCCAAACATTCTTGTCATGCAGGAAATATATTTCGTTTCTTATAAAATTTAAAACTCCACGCTTTGGTTCCAAATAAGGGATTTTTATGCTCGGAGTTTCCCTGCGAGATCAAATCAGAAATGAGGAGATCCGCAGGAGAATCAAGGTCACCGACATAGCTCAAAGAATTGCGAAGCTGAAGTAGCAGTGAGCTGGGCACGTCGCTCGTAGAACTGACGGCCGTTGGGGCAGAAAGGTTCTCGAGTGGCGACCACGTATCGGAAGACGCAGCGTAGATAGGCCTCTCACAAGGTGGACCGACGATCTGGTGAAGGTCGCGGGACCCAGCCGGATGAGGTTAGCGCATGGACCGGTCGCCATTGAGATCCCTGGGGGAGGCCTTTGTCCAGCAGCAGTCGACGTCTACAGGCTGATATGATGATGAGATAGATACATACCGCCGAATTCACCACCGCCGCCATTGAAGATGTCGGGAGAGAATCCCGACTCGGCTGCTGCCTCTGCCGCCGCCGAGGCGAAGGCTGATCTTTCTTCATCGTCTAATAAATCAAATCAAAATTAGTTTATTCAAAATTAGAACACAATAATAACTCATTTTGACGTCAATTCTGTTATAACACTACCCTGTATAGCCGAGGGGAAGAAACAGCTACAAACCCAACAGCACAGGTCCCCCTGCCTTTGTTTCATACATTACATACGAATATCTTGTTCAATACAATCATTTACTTATATTTAAGTACCTAGGTATCTATGCTGTACCTTCAGGTACTCTATGGAATTTCGTCATACAAGTAAATATAAAATATACTAATATATTATGTCAATCCATCCCTAGGAACAGCATCCACTATAACGCTGATAACCTCAAGCCTCTAAGTAATTATTCATTTTCCTGAACAAAATTATTAATTAAAAGATAAATTTCATGTTATTTACAAAGAATTAAATATATAGGTACAGTTGCTTTCCACCTCACCGCCTGATTAAAAAAATATCAGTTGAACTTATTTTAAAAAATAAAGATGAAGTCTTCAATATCAATTCCTATCTCCAATAGATCAAGTATTTTCCCTGATATAGATGGGATATAATTTAAGACCCAAGTTCAAAGTAATAGTAGATGGGTGAAATAATTATGTCAACGTGGAGCAGGAAGTTAGTGGAAAATATTCAATCAGGTGAACGATACGGACACAGAGGTGGACAGTAATGTAATGAGCATACTCTGGGACATAACAGGGGACTCCCGCTGTTTTATTTCGGGAGACCAGCGAGGCTGCGCATCGACAGATCCATACTACACATTATAAAACTGTAACGGCAGTGTTTCTGTACATTGAAGGGATTTTAAAAAACCTATTGGAATATGTTATTTAGCCTTAGCTGACCCCAAAACACTTTCAAAAATTTCTTTTCTGTCTGTCTGTTTGAACCCGCATCACGCTAAAACTACCGGCTCGATTTGAGCCGGGTTTTTTGGTTTGAAAGCATGTGGTCTGGCTTAAAATCTGGGGACTTGTATTTTTCAAATTCCAACCCTAATGGGGTGAAACGGAATGTTAAGGTTTGTACGTGAAAAAAAATTACAGATCAAATTTACATGCCGTTTGCAACAGTTAGTAAGTAACACATACGATACTTTTTAATTCGAACGAAGTCGCGGGGCGTAAGCTAGTTATACTATAAAACAAAAAGTTTATTTTCAAAATTAAAGACTGCGAGAGCAGACTTTGAGCTGAATTTTTGTTACAAAAGCCGCTTGTTTTTTATGTTTTGTTCAATGACGTCACTGTATAAAAATGTTGCTATTGGTTCTATGGAACAAAATAGACAATAAATTAACATGCTGTACTATGACGTCATAGTACATGCGCTTTTGCAATCTCTCTGAATCTTTGGGGACTTTATAAACTGAAGAAAAATATGCATGGAGAACTCACTCTGCTGTGGATAAGCGCCCACCAGCGCGACGAGGAGGCTCGCGAGCCAGACGCCTGCCCTCAGCGTCCACATGGTTCTGTTTCCTACGACGCGACTCCTCAGACCCTAGTGAGCGGCAGAACAGCCCACCGAAGATGCCGCTCCCCGCAAACACATCTCTATTTAAACATTTCTACCTTAACGCATTAAAACGTATGGAGAATCAATCGGCTGTTAATAAAAAATTGAACTGATAACGTTTTTCATTTTTCAACTCATTTTAATATCTTCAAATGAGGCGTGACTTAATGTGTCAAGGAGCTCGACTGGTCCGCGGAGAATGTATTAAAAAGTTATAAATTACGGCTCAATACACGTTCTTATCGCGAATATTATGTTCTTGAGCGTGCTATAGTGCCCGTACATCTTTGCCGGTCAAGTGAAGTTGACTGATTCCTGCGCACTGACCATTTGAGTTGTCAAAGGGGGGCTCATTGAATTTGAAGAAATAGTTTGTTGAATCGATCAACCCTATCAAAAATGACAAGTTTTTGGGACATTACCCACACATAGTTATAAACATTCTCAGCGATGTGCAAACGATCTGTGACTATATTCACACAACCGCCAAAAAGATTAACGGGGACTATTTCGAAACGTTCCACCTTACTAGTTCATACGTTCATAGGGACATACGTTCGAGGCGGACCCCTCTCAAATCGTTTATGTACTTAATAAAAACTTAGCAGCCGAAGTTAAAGAATAAACTTAATTGTTTACTTGAGCCGGCCGGCGCGGGCGGCCGAACTCCTTAGAATTAATTCGAGCTTCAGATGTTTATTTGCACGAAGTTTTAAGTTTAATGGTACACAACACAACGCCCTCGCTGTTAGGCGCCGCGCCGGCTGGCAAACATTAGGGCTGGCAGAGCTGCTTAGCGCTTTCACAGTTAGATATAGGTAGCGCTTTTTCGAGTGCGTGCGTTTTAAGTCCGTTCATATTTTTAACCCGCGACTTTGCTTATTATTCGACTTTCACATTGAAAATTCAGCAAATTTTCAACTGTATTCGGAAACTTGATGTTTCGTATAGGTTACTTCAAATGTCGTAGGACGACCACGAGGGAAGGATTTTTCGAAATTCCGCCCTCAGATCGATTATGTTCTATAACGCGAATCGTTGTGTAATAAATGTTTTCATTTATATTAAATTAAATGTACTTTTTTAACAGCGAACGTATAAAAAACGCATTATATAGCGCTGGCTAACGCATAGTGAAATCTAGCACTAATTGATAGCAAACGACCGGAAGTCTCTAGGCAGCCCTATAGTTGCCCAGATTCTGGGACCCTTAACTTAGTAACAAAATTAATTCGATTGGTTTAGTCTCATTTTAGTCGGCAAATTCAAAATTGGCTGGTATACGCTTAAGTCTGTCTAGATTTTCTAGATTGTTATCGCGTATTTATAGTTAAACATAGTTAATTAGGCAAAACTATATTTTTTCCTAATAAAAATTTATAGGTGTATTTTTTTTCCGAACTGACTATCCTGTTGGTCTTACGGTCGTCACAGCATAACCAGCCAGCGTATAGGTGTAATTTGTAAAGAGAGAATCACTAGAGAGCGCACTAAAATAACAATAATAATCAGAGAGGGACACACTTATTACAAAAGTGGTAAGAGTAAGCAAGACTACATATCTAACTTTATCTACGGATGTGAATTTTTAGTTTTTTTTGAAACCACAACCCGACTAAAATAGATAGTGTTTGTTCAGTTTGACCCCGCCATATAAGAAGCGTCTTCTCAAATTATTGGGGTAATAGACTATTGCTATTTCATGCTATACGCTGACTACTGATGTGTGTTGCACCTGTACACTTAGTTTAGAAAGACATCCGTATTGTTGGAACGTTATCATCATCTGCTGGACATAGGCCTCATCTGATGAATGCTACCATACCCGCTCTTCCGCCCTCCGCATTCAGCCGCTTCCGGCTACCTTCTTCCGGAATTCGCACCTGGCGACACCTCGTGTGCCCCAACAGCCATCGATTCTACGACACCATATTATAATCAGGTTGCTATCCTCACTTCTTTCTTTGTCGGATGTCCTCATTGTGGATCGTGTCCGGAATAAGTCGCGTGCGCCGCGCTCGGGTCGCGCGCGCGTACGTGGCGGCAGGTTTAGTCATTAGCGGGCCGCGTTCCGGTTCCGGCGCCGCCGCCCGCCGCGGCCCGCTTCCGGCCCGCGCGCCCATTGTGCACCCGCTAAATTGCTCTTATGTTATTATTACATTTTCAATTCTCTTACTTTTCTATGCACACCCATTTTGCTAAAATATTCTTAAAATTGAAAGAGACCGTGCGTTTTCTATAAAAGTAAACTTTTTTCATACATTTGCTGTCATTTTGTAGCCTGGTTCTCACCAGAGAACGATTCTGACTGTGGATTTCCAAATAGCTCTTTCATCATCAAAATTGTTTACTATTATTTACTATGGGATTACCTACACGTTACCTGAGCGTCAGTGGCCTCGGGGATAAGACGCGACCTATCATATCGAAAGGTCCGAGGTTCGATCCCCGGTTGGCCATGTACCAATGAGTTTTTTCTTAAAACTTAAGTACATGTACTGACTGCTCTCAAACGGTGAAGGAAAACATCGTGAGGAAACCTGCATACGCCGAAGAAGAAATTCTTAGGCGCATGTGAAGTCCACCGACCCG
This sequence comes from Metalampra italica, assembly GCA_949699065.1. Lineage (NCBI taxonomy): Eukaryota > Metazoa > Arthropoda > Insecta > Lepidoptera > Oecophoridae > Metalampra > Metalampra italica. The sequence goes on along the minus strand of OX452978.1, from coordinate 11,658,447 downwards.
CACTGGGCTAGCGTGGTGGACTATAGCCCGCACGCCCTCGTTGAGAGGGTAGGCCTGAGCCCCAGCAGTGGGGACATTAATAGGCTGTTGATGACCTACACGTTACATAAACCTTACCTATGTATTTTTAATGGTGTCGAATGTTTATGGAAATTCATCTACTCAGGTTTATAGGTAAATAGTATCTATTCTCAAAGTCAAGGTTAAAATATTATTAGCCTACGCTGGGTACATAGTTTATACTCATCAATCATAAGTCAGTTATTTTATGTACCACAGTTTCCTTCCTTTTAACACCAAGTTTGCGTGAATGCTGTGTGACAGTGTGCCAACAGCTACACTAGAACTGTTAGTCCACTTGTAAGTTATACTCCGCTCACTCCACATTGTTTTGCCGAATGTTGAGCCTCTTACAAAGGAATCGGCCATTATTTGGGAGAGTGAGAGCCCGGCTGACAGATGAGTATTGACAGCTGCGTGTCAGAGTGGATTTCCTATCGGTTGTTCTATTTGTTAGGTATAATCGAAAACCCTACGTGATAGATGCGTATGGCTTATTTTCGTGTTTTGTTTTGCAAGTACTGGTATATTTTGAAACGATGATTCTTATATTTACTTTTGGAGTTTTGGTTACTCGAGCAGGTTATCATATTTAATGCAGTATCATCAAAACTTGCTTTTTCTCTCCGCTTCTTAACTGAAATCCCGATTGACCGGTGGAGTTTTTTTTTACATTAAAAAGAATGACATATTTTAGGGCATATATAAATGAAACTAAAATAAAGCTTATTACGAAACCCTACAGTTTTTGCAATAGACATATTGCTGACTGGTTATGACCGCCGATGATTGCTCGTTAAGCCAGGTGTAATTGTTACCTACAGGGTGCGCCACGTGCGGGTGAAGTGAGCCCTTACAACCCTTAGCGACGTCAATTTCCGTTTCTATACAATACATATTAATGCTCTGCGCGGGCGGGCCTGCCTGTGACAGACAGTGCTTGCCTGTCTCCCGGTCTAGGAATACTGTAGACCGGGACCTGACAGGTATTCTTGTGCGAAATCTCCTTAGAAGCTTGGCGCACGTTAACAATAATTTTGTATCACAGTAAATAATTCGAACTTATTCTCTTTGTATTAATACAAATAAAAATCTTGAAAGTTTTATTTTCTTTCTGTTTCAGGTAAGCTTAAAATTCTACGAATATCTGGCATCGATCGCTACTTAGGTAAGTTCAAAAATTTCGTCGCGAATTCTTTTTTATTTTTGTATAAGTTGTTGCCCGCGACTTCGACCGCGTGTATAAACTGGACATTTTCAATTACCAATCTACTCTGAACTGTAAATTCAAACAGATGTTACAAATTGAAAGTGTTATTACTTATATTGTGGGTGAGCTCCACATCGTATCGAGATAAAGGTATCAGTGGGAACTCTGTTTAATAGTTGCCAAAAAATTTGCGCGTGCGAGCATGCAAACCCTCAGACAGAAAAAAATTAACTAGAGTCTGGTCCAATGTTTAGGGATTGTTCTTTATTTATTTTAATCAATGTGCAGAAATAACTTTTTACATGTATAAATTACAAATAAATAATGGGTCAAAACTTGTTAGACATAGGAGTATTTATGAGTGCTTCAATACTTTGCGGCTTTTCTCCATCCGCTTCCGGCTAACTTTTCCGGACTCGTGCAGTGTTTTGTATGTTATGTTAGTCGCAAGAGGCAGGCGGGCAGGTCGCGCCGCGCGTCCCACAGGTAGCAGGTAGCGAGCAGGTGCCTGATCAAATCTACATACATGTAATTTAAAATTTTCATGAAACTTTGTTAGGTTACAAATACAAGGCGCTTACACTGAGCTCAACTCTGGGATGGCATTTGGGAAAACTTATACCGGAAGGGAGTTCTGAAATCGTAGGTAGGTAAAAACAACCTTTTTTTTGTATGATTCGTTTGTTAGTTTATGACTCAGTTAGGCTACAAGTCAACGGATCTGTGTCGTTAGTAATTTATTATATTCTTTGTCCGTGTGAAATATTAGGACAGCGTGTGATGAGATTGAGCAAAGCTAGAGTGGAGTGGCTACCCGTATCCCGTCAGTTTCCCTGACCGTGAAAATATATGTACTTATACCTATGTATAATGCGAGTATTCACAAAGTAAATTAAGCTGACTGGCGGTTCTAGTACGCTTTTATCTTAAAATTAAGATGTCAATACAAAATTTAATATGTAGGTACTAACCTTTAAAAAACGTTGCAACGTTAGTAGGCTTTTTAGGCATTCTGCCATATGCAAATTGCTTTTTAGACGATACGATCGGGCTGTATGTCTCCATCGCCCGCCCGCCATGTCCAGCGCTTTATCTAGTGAAAAGATTTGAATGTTGTACCTACTTATTTGTGAGTGTTTCGTAATATCTCCAGGGGTTTTCATTTTCTCTTTTTTTATATATTTGCTCATAATTTGCATGTGGTAAAGAACCTGTATAATACCCTCACATTGGCCCGGAAAAAATCGGTAAACCATGCAATCCAAACAAAATTTAACAAAGTTAAATTTGCGGTTAATGAAATACCCTAAGCCTATTATGACTCATAGTAATTATATTAAGTAGAAGCCCTATTATGCTTACAAACCATACTTTTTTTCAATTTAGCCATCTGAAGTTCGTTGAAAAGAAATCTGTTGAGTACATTAAAAGTACCTAAAGGTAAAAGTAATTTATTTCTATTCATGAAATAGATTACGTTTTGAATAAAATTAATTTCTCAGAAACCATGCCTTGTTGCTTAATAAAATATAGTTAAATATATATCGTTAGGAAATTAGTTACCTACTAACAACCGTATTCTAATAATGTTTTACCGTTTGAGTTTCAAGTTGGTATAAGTTAAATAGTTCAAATGTAATACGAATACCATGAGATGACAACATAAAACTTGCTAGCGACTACGTAAATATTTAATAGAGCTATCTATTTTCGAATAATTAGGAAAGACAGAGATATATAGATAATTTTTTAATCTTATTACGACATTTAATGTCATGAGATCTGTAAATTTTAGTCTTAGGCACAGTGGACACCGTAAACTATCACCAGCAGCTAGATAAGCAGATTTTGTAATATGCACGTCGGCTGAAAGTGCAGCGCGGGCGATCCGCAGTGACGGCAGATGGTCATGCGTTATCGCCCTCTGGCCCCTACCACGGTACCACAAGATTTACACGAGCAGTAATCGAAGGCCCACGGAGCTGCCAGAAGGAAACGAAGTGATAGAAGACGGCGAAACAACACCGCACCAGAATATCACTTATTCAAATACGAAATATTTATTTATTTCACTGATACACCATAAAAACCGTAGGTAAACATTATCTTATCTCATAAAAAGGAATTGTCTTGTGAATCAGACCCAAGCTCCTAAGAAGGCCTTGGGACTGACGTTAGGATGTTGGACGATACGTTGACGTTGATATAATATACATACATACACAATCTTCACGCCATGTCCCTGGCGGAGTTCGCAGCTAGAACGGAGCGCCTAGTATGTCGCTTCATCATTCACTTCAAACACGCTCGCCGCTGGACGCGAGCGCTCCCCACGTGTCCGTCTGTGAGCACCAGCTCTATCTTATCCTGGTATACGTCAGTCGAGCTCGTCCCCGGACACACATTCACTGGATATATTTGTATCACCGTTCAATCACCACTCATTGGCTCGACATGGCCGAACCAACGCAGCACACTGAACATGATAATTGGCATTCTCCTAGTAGTGGTTACAAAACATATAAGAGTCGCACAAAATTGCAACTTATGGTTCCAACTTGTCGGTATCTTTGCTTTGAATGAAGCACTTGCGTTGAAATTTAAACCCTTCACGCGGATAACAGAGTTCAAAATTGAATGTCCCTAAACACTTACATTGTAACGTAACTGTTCGGGGTACTACTGCAGTGCTTTTAATATTGTCATAAAGTTTATAATGCAGTGTCGAGTTAAACCCTTTGAAAAATGTAAGGTAAACTTTTCACGTGTTAAATTTTATAATTGTATTAGTTTTTGCAGTCACAGAGTCACAGCTCACATTTATTATTGTTGCCAGTGCCATAGTAAAAGATAAATAAACTAGGTACTTAAATATAAGTTAAATAATTTCATCAATAACCAAAAAAAATACATGTATACTAGACAATCCATGGAGGTCCATTCATTTTTCAGCTTATTGCCATATTTGACTGGCCTGTTGGCGTAGTTGGTAGTGAACCTGCCTATTGCGCCAGGGGTCGTGGGTTCGATTCCCACCCAAGACCAACATTTGTGTGATGAGAATATCTGTTGGTTTTCGGATTCTGGGTGTTTGTATTTATTTAAGTATTTATTTAAAAGTATTTAAGTATGTTTATCAGTTGTTGAGTACCCATGTACAAGCTTCGGCTTAGTTTGAGACTAAACAGCCGTGTGTAAATTTGTCCAAACATTATTATTATTATTATTGCGTTATGTTGATTGGACGACGTTTTGTAAGTGTTCGAAGGATTGTATTGCCACTTCGGCCGAGGAAACATCCTACCGGTATATTTACGTCTAGCTCCATCCTATCATGAACCATTTCAATGAGATGATCGAGTTTGTCATGCCACCTCATGGATTCAGTAATGCATAGCTCTGGACCGGCCTGCTAAGCTTTGACTGTCTTGAACAAAAATGAACACTCCCCTGTTGAGCACAGGCCACTTTTTATTAGTTTTTAAGTAAATTCAAAATTGACGTATTCGATATTTGGCAGTTCTCCTCTTGGCTTTTTCTAACCAACTTGTATTTTCCCTTATAATATAATTTCAAGTCTTAATACAGTGCTTTTCTTCGATCCAGCCCTAATACTCCCCCTTTCAGACAATGCAATATGACCATGTCCTCATGGTTCACGGTGGCTGACCGCTGAAGTGAATAAAACAAGCAATGTAATAGTTTACTGAGTGAATAAAAATATAAGGTCTACTGATCGTAATCATTTTTTTCGTCAGCACTCATTTTTGTCCGCAAATTATTTAAATAATGATAAAAAAAATTATAAAGTCCAGGACCTGTTGAGGTGGTAGTAGGTTCTTTTTTTTTGGTTTGTCAAGTCAGTTACTGACTTTGTCAATCGATTCTTTCATCTGTGGCTCCAGCACTAAGTTTCTAATGTCGCTTGTTGATTCCCCAATAGGATCTGATGTTAGGGCTGTGCCAGGTAATAACTGATGAATCATTCAAACTCGTTGTTGTTTTGGCTAGCTGTCCCGCTGTTTTGGATGTCGAATGTAAGTAGACGGTTTGGTAAAGTTGACTGATGAGGAAAGTAGACCGTTTGGTCAAGTGTACCGATGGGGAAAGTAGACCGATGGTTCGGGTTAGGTCGGCGGTTGAACACCTAGGATTCTCGAAGTGGTAGGTTTAAATCATGGGCTGGTTCGTATTTGGCAGTGTCCGTCTAGTTTGATGAGATTCATCAGTCACATTCTTGACACTATTTCATTCATCCCGTTTCTAATTTTATTTTTGAGCAGCGCCTCAATAACCAGGCCAACCGAAGTTTTGGGTTTAATTGCATGAGCTTCTTTTGGCTTTTTACAAATTCTTCGGCTTTAGAATTTAACTTATTTACAACTACGAGAGACATCTGGCAGCTGTCAATGTTTTCTTTTCGTTCAAACTTGTCGACTTGTAATTTACTAACAAAAATATAGACACAAAGTATCTGAATTTCAATAATTAAATTTATTAGACTGTTTCTGTACTAAATTATTCCTAGATTATAGTTTGGTTAAAACTACCGAAAACTCTAGCCTAAAATGTTAGACGGTCGCGACTAGCTGTGTCTTCAGAATGTTGCCCCTGCCGCGTCAGCGTGATGGCACCTTAACGCGTGCCATTACGTTTGTCTCACAAAGTGTTTCCGTGCCTCTTAACAGCGCGTTAAGGCTCCCCTGAAGCCGGCAGAGCCTCGTGTTGTGCATTTATGCCACCTCTTGGAGCGGTGCTGAGAATCTCTTGTGTTTGCTATGTCTACAGTGTATTAAAACATGTTATCTTCGAGGCACGCTCCTAGCACGGCGGCACCCCTGTAAGCAAACCGACGATGTCGCCAAAATGCCTTGATTTTAGTTAATAAAGTCATAGCGAAACATCGGGATAGCTTTGCTATTTTCTGTATGTATCTGGGTACGTAGGAGGTTGTTAAAGTAAATTTGTTGTTTTGTGAAAACAATTATTAGGTTATTTATGTAAGTACCTTAAATTATTCATCCATGATTCATTAATAGATTTGTTTATTTACTCTTTCGCTCACCGGAATTACACCGAATGGCAAATAATTTAAATAACATGTCGGCCCAACGATTTACCGTTGCCAAAGGCAAATGTTTGCTCACGTATTTCCCTAAATTGTACAGCCAAAATTGTTAACTATTACATATTATTAATTATGTAAGTACCTATTGCGTTGCGTTATTGGTAAGTATTTTGTTACATCTACTACAGTTGCGGAATGTAACGGTTCTTCAGTTACATGCCGCGAGCACATGTTACCTTTTTAAACTACAATTACTTAGGTACTATTATTACAATTATAGTACCTTCCTGCTGAGGCTTGTATAGTGCTTTACTCAAACAATGCGAGTAATATGAATAAAACCAGCTTAGTCTAGTTAGAATTTGTTTAAAAGTAGCTCACTACTCACTATTTCTTGACTTTGGCTTTAATAAAATGAATCTCTCTCACATAGTGAGCAATATATCCTGAAGATCTCGTTTTATGATACTTAGGTATATTTTTACACCCACGCGACATTTATGTTGTTTTTCCCCTTCTTGCTGTCGTGGCGAAGGGAGATCCTCGGAACGCTTGATCCCCGTGATGCCATCCTCCGGGGAATTCAATTGTTTAATTATTTGTTGGTGGACCTTCGTTGCTGCTTCAGTGAGGTATCCACTGACAAGTCTGCTTTTTTTACAAGATGTAAATTTTTAACAAGCTCATGATTGACAGAATTATTGGCTGCGTTTTATTATAAAGTTTTCTTAACAATGTTCGTAAACAGTAGGGCCGGGCCCTCGTTACGGCGGCTTCCGCATCCGGTGCGGAAGGACCAGCGATCCGCTACATTCGCCGCGGGGCAGGGTAGGACTCGGGGGCAAGGGGGATCATCAAACCAGCATTTCGTGATGCCATCTAACACGTAGCTACTTTTCCTTTTGTCATATTTCTAACACTAATGTGACAGTCTTATTGTGTTGTTCCTGTTGATGCCGGAAATAATAAAGGTAACTTTTGCAATATTTACTGGCATATGTCGCTGGTGGGGTTCCGGACTGTAAGGGTCACTATGGAATGACAAGTATCGTGGTATTTTCAACGAGAACAACTTCAATCTAATACCTACTTAGTGAACATCTCGTAGTCTTAAGTCCCAGGCAGGTTACAGAGCGTCTAAAGCGTATTGAGGCAATTATATCTGAACCAGTTCCTGTACACCTGAATACAACACTCACCATCTTAACTTTATCGACTTTGTAAATACGAGGAAAATAGAAATCGATACCCACTGAAGTTAAATTTTTTAAGAAGTTTCTGCGCCCTGTACCAGTGTGTACCCATACTCTTTTTCGTCCTGTAATACTGTGATTATGCAGCAAAAATATCTGAATAGTTAGCTAAGAGCCGCTGTCGAGAAACATTTAAGTTTGTTCAACAGACTTGACAGAATAACTGAAGCCCACACTTCAAAACTACGCCTTTTCTTCGCCAAGAAAAACTGTTACAATGACGACTGGAATTAATACTCGGAAGCCGACGCCATAAAGTGTTCGCCGTTCAGAAATTACTGGGAATTCAAAACTTTTAATAGGAAGCGGCTAGTTGTGCTGTCAGCAAGTTTTGTGGACTCGTCGAGGTGATGTTCCAACCAGCTCCCTTAAATGTTTGCCGTCTGAGGTGCTGTTTCTAGCGCATTGCTGGCTTTTTATTATTTTATTTCTTACCTACTTTAAATGCTGACGAGTCTTCACAAAGTATAAAACGCGAAACTTCTGGGCTAAAGTTTGTCTAGTTTGCAATTGAATACGTTTATAAAATAAGTTCTAGATCAGTCATTTTGTTAGTTTATATTTATAGAGAGCGTCAGTGGCGTAGGGGATAAGACGCGGCCTATCATATCGAAAGGTCCGGAGTTCGATCCCCAGGGTCATGTACCAATGGGTTTTTTCTCGAAACTTAAGTACATTTACTGACTGCTCTCAAACGATGAAGGAAAACATCGTGAGGAAACTTGCATACGCCGAAGAAGAAATTCTTAGGCGCATGTGAAGTCCACCAACCCGCACTGGGCTAGCGTGGTGGACTATAGCCCGAACGCCCTCGTGGAGAGGGTCGGCCTGAGCCCCAGCAGTGGAGACATTAATAGGCTGTTGATGATGAGGTTAGTTATGTAATTGGTAAAAAGTATGTAAAGTTAGCATACATACCTGCCTATATGGTTTAAAATGTGCAATGCGTGGACTCTTCAAATTAAGGTGTTGTTATTCGTTAATATTCTTCTGTTATTTAAATCCGGGATCCCGGGATTGTCACGCCAAGTGTCGCCAACCCGGGAAGTTAGGGCGACGGCACACCTGCCCAACCTGCTCCCAAATATGTAGATCTCCGAATTTTAAAGAACCTAGTGGCTACATTATTGACGTTTATTTGAAAGGTGGGAATTTCTCGAGGACTTCCCGAAGTTCCTGAGAAAAATACAGATATTCATAAAATCTCTACCGAAATTGTATTTTTATGACCATTTTATCTATTCTTTTTATTTTTATTCAATACAAAGCTAGGCACTTCTTAAGGTATAAGTAATCCTATATAGTATATTGACTATATGCACACATGTTTCTTGGTTTCCTCTCCCCCCCCCCCTTCCTCGCCCTTTAAATACCGCCAATGCCAATCAGGTAAGTGGCCGTATTTCACGGGATTTGCGGCGGTCCCGGGTTCGATTCCGCGTTTAAGCGTATTATAAAGCTGATTCTAACGCACTAGCACGCTTTTCCCGGATTCTATTTTGCGCATTCAAATGAGGGTTAAGAAAATGGGATTTAATTTGGTTAAGTGTAATACGGAGCTCTTTATCGAAACAAGCATCAGTCAGGGTACCATTAGAACGTAAATAAAGAAAATGCGCCGAAAGTGCTACGATAATTAAAGCGTAAATCGAGAATTACTAATCGAATCGTCTTAAAAGGGTGTGCGTTCGATTAATCGAAAATTAATCCTGAAATATGTATTCTGAGGTCAGAGCATTCGTTGACAAACACTAAACTTGTAGCCTGTTTTAACCCTTATGATGCCAAATAGTGTTCTTACAGTTATACAATTGTCAAATACTGTCAAAATAATATTAATTAATATAACTATCATATAAAAATAACACTTGATGCTAAATTTTCGCATCCGTAGGTACCTACATTAATTAGTACTTTTAATTTTTAATTCCATTTATCTGAAAGCATAAAAATTAGAGTGATGAAAAATAAAAGAGATTTCACGTACAATTTCATACAATTTTAAAAAATAACTGTCTGCTATAATACATTTTGAGAATACAATACTACAAACAACCCGAATATTTAATAGTATATAATCTGTATAGTTATAGTTATTACACTAATTATTTTATGTATTATAGACTAATATTATAATGTAGTAGTACCTACTTATAATGTCTATCAAAAAAAAATTTTTTTTCATAAAAGAAAGTTACAATTCTGACGTGGTTGTTTTTTTTTAACTAGGCTTTACGGCTCTGGAAGCAAAGTCCTTTTGAGTCAGTGTTCAACGTAGTTGTTGAAGCTATCGTGTTTCCGTATAAATTGGAAGCCGCGAGCGGCTCGCGGCTTGGGCGCGCGGCTCGCGGCGCTGGCATCATTGAATGTAATTGGAGAGTCGTTTTAACGAGCGGGTTCTCGTGCCGGTCGCTCCGGCACCACGGGCCGAGGATGTTCCGGTGTCTGAGGGGGCTCGTGAACCGACTCCAAGCTGGCCGAATCTATTTGCACAACTTCGTAAGATTTCATAATTTTCCTTCGATCCATACAATAACCGAGATACCGCATCGGTGCTCAAACAGTGGCACGACAAAACAGTGCTTAAATATACATTAAGCGTTGTTTTTGCAATCACGTGCGTGTTTGTTCATACAGATTCAAACTAAATATAATCCTACTACATAATAATAAATTATAAACGCAAAAGTTTTTAAAGATGTTTGGAAGTTTATTACTCTTTCACGCAAAAACTACGGAACAGATTTTGATGAGACTTTACAGTAATATAGATTATACATCAGACCGAGACATATAATTCAAAGACATTATTTCTTATGTAAATTGGCCAATCCAAATTTAACGTGGATGTACCTAGACGGGCAACAGCTAGTGAGAAATAAAATTCTCACTAGATCTATCTAGGATCAACGAAAGGCGCTTTTGTGTTTTCTTTTTTTTTCCTGGCAGTTAGCTAAGTATAGATATTCGAAATTAATCATAAAATTGTAATTCGAGACACATTTTTTGTTGAATTCGTATGAAGTGCTGTATCTAGGTAATATAATGTGATGGAAGTCATCATGACTTAAGAGTTAATTGCGCGGGGTTCCACCAAATGTTCGCCTTCATAGAAACCTGGAACCATTAGCATGTCAGTATTCTCTGGACCTCAATTGCTCTCACTTGTGTAATAATTGCCGGGTTGGGCAGACGTGTGGCCGTGGCGATCGCATAGGCCTCGCGCCCGGGCAGCTGCGGCCTGCCACCGGTCTGTGGCATAATTATACCGCCATTGTTATATCTGACTGCGGTTAACAGTAGTGGCGCTCTCGCCAGCAGGATGCACGAGCCCAGCTAAGACATTCCACTGTGTTATTATAAAAGATACTGATAAATGTTTCTAAAAAGTCGGTATAGATTAACTTCATTTTAATAATGTAAATACGTCCTTGTAATTTTCCTTTTTTTTAAATCATACATACAGACGGTAGGTACTGAGAAATAACCTTCTGAATTTCTATAATAGTTGTATAATAGTTGTATTTACTAAAAAATATATCATCAGCCCAATATTGGTGATCCCGTCGTCATGACTTCACATTGACTCGTCTAAAATCTTTATTCGCCTCAGAAGTATCATGTTTGTTAGAAAAGAATAAATCTCTGCGCCTTCCGTTTGCGCCTTGAAAGGTTTCGGTCGCATTATTTATTGAAGGCTCGATGAAAATAACTCTTAGTGAATTGTTGTCCTGTATATACCGAGCCACCAGCCACTGTGTATTTTTCATTTGATTCGATTGTTTATTCTTGTCTTCTCGAGCAGAGCTTATCAAAAATACCGGTATTTCTGTAACCGATACCTTTAAAAAATTGTATATAAATATTAAGATCTATAAATAATAAGAGCGTCAGTGGCGTAGGGGATAAGACGCGGCCTATCATATCGAAAGGTCCGGAGTTCGATCCCCGGCTGGGCCATGTACCAATGGGTTTTTTCTCGAAACTTAAGTACATTTACAGACTGCTCTCAAACGGTGAAGGAAAACATCGTGAGGAAACCTGCATACGCCGAAGAAGAAATTCTTAGGCGCATGTGAAGTCCACCAACCCGCACTGGGCTAGCGTGGTGGACTATAGCCCGAACGCCCTCGTTGGGTAGGCCTGAGCCCCAGCAGTGGGGACGTGTTAATAAGCTGTTGATGATGATATAAATATTTAGTTATACGAGTAATAGGCATTTAATTTTTTATCGAACATTGCCTTTTTTCTAGCCTACACATAGCCCTGCTCCATCCATACATACTATATCTGCTAGGCTAGGACCAAACCATTTTGATTCTAAGATAGGATATTGAAAAATAAAATAAAAATGTGGTCTGCCACTGCCAACTGCCAACGCAAAGCCTGAAACGTTCCGTAGAATAATATAAAACATGTTGATTTTAACAGATATGTATCGGAGATATTATATTTACCGGTATTATAAGTAAATTCCGGTATCAGAAGTATTCTTAATACTGGTATTGTTAGGGGTAAACCAAAATACCGGTATTTAAAGCCCCGGTCACAAGCATTCTCCTGCGGCTGTTTCTGTGTCTGCCTTGATTGAGTGGATTCCCTCGGGGGTTAAACCACTTTTTACGTTTATGTGTTTATTTGTACATTGTAATGATCATCATCGTCACCTGCCATATCGACCTCCACTGCTGGTCATAGGCTGGTTTATCATCGCTTCTTATCGCCCTTCATCCCTGAGTCCTCCAGGAGACACTGGTGGTTTTTTCTGAATCCAATCTAAATTGAAGTTAATTTTTTCTATAAATTAAGTTTAAACTATGGGCCACAATTGACCTGAAATAAATACAATTTAGTTTTTTGGGGTTTATCCACCTTAAAAATCAACCAATCAAGATCATCAAACAAAAAATTTTTGATTTTGATTGGTTAACTTTTATTGCACAATATTGTGTAGATAGATGTGTAAATATTAGAGGCCCCTAGCAACTGTATCTTCTGTTTCCGCAGCTTGGTAGTAGTTTGAGTAACAGCGAGGTTGTGCCCCATTGAACCAGTTTATTAGTTGAGGGCGAGGGAATATTCGCGGAGCCCACTTGGCCGGAGCACCACTCCTGCTGGGGTGACAATTGCGTCACGAGCTTTCAGGATAACTACACAACTATTTGTAACTACATTCTTACTACATTTGTATTGTAAAGTTCAAGCTAAAAAGGAAGTGGAAACATTTCAAATAACATTAAACATTAAGTGCAGTTTTAAAAAAAAAGGTACTACTACATACACTAGCAATTTGGTGCACGTAATACGTTGTTATGGTAATTAGCGGTATAAACTACTTTTTCCCAAGGGAAAATTCGGATATTTAAAAAGAGTAACTTATACCTAATCGATACGGGAGGTTGAAATTGTGTTATTTATTAGTATGATTATTTTAAGAAGCATTCATCATTATTATCAGCCCTTTAACGCTCACCGCTGGACATAGTTATTCCCCAATAAACGCCACCATAGCTGGTCCTCTGCATTTAGCCGCCTTCGGCCACAGTAAGAATAATTTATAATGTTTTAAAAAATATTTTTTTTAATTGTCATTTTTTTTTGTTTCGCTTTAGAATAGGTACTTTAATAGAATTCCTCTTAATATTCCATTAATAATAACAATTGCTTATGAATAAATAGTTTGAAAATGAATTTCTTCCGAAGTACCACAACTACGAACGACTACTAGTTGTATCGAAGCTGGATAGTCCGTGAGTCTGTCCACACCGTGGCCACCCTGCGGCAGCCGCCATAGGTACTGCCCGTGAGTACTCCTGCACACTAGTCGAGTGGCCTGGTTTCTCTCGCCTTTGTAACCTCTAACCTGCACTACACATGCACCAGAGTGAACACTTTTGTTCCCTGGGCCTAGAACCCTAATCAACCTATAGATGGTAAAAAAAAAAAAAAAAGATCAGGCAGAGTGTCAAAACCTACAGTACGATACGCGAGCGACATATAAAAAGGGGGTAGTAAAAAAAACCTAAATCCAACCTTAGGTGGTTCAACAATTTCCAAATACAACTTTTTTCAAATATCAATAGTTGCGAACCATGACAAATAATAATAACATCATTCCTCAAAAACAGGTTATCAATATAAAGCCCTAGCATCAATCAACTATCTCACGACCAATCGTACCTGCTGGACACCTGAAACGAAAAAATACCAAAACAGAAACCATGGATGAACTACCCGGCTGGCACCGACATGATAGCATTAGTACGCATCTCGGGGAACAGCATGACTGAATAACTGCAACGAACCGAACAAAAACAACACAAGCCTGAAACGTCAAAATTAAGCACTTCACAAAACTATAGATCACTCCTAAAAAGCACTGAGTATCACTGTCAACACACAACGACTTCAAGCGTTCGAGCGAATGAAACATTGTTCTGAAAAGAACAGTTTTTATGGTCACGCAATTTGCTCTGAAAAGAGCAGTTTATATTATGACGTCACGCAATGAGTCGCTCTGAAAAGAACGTTTTGGTGCGGAGTCGAGAAACCATATTCGCATTTGGAAGCGCAGTCGCTCTGAAAAGAGCGTTTTCGACGACTATTAATTGCACGCAACCGTCGCCGGTTGCGAAGCTAATATTGTAAATATTATTAGGGACAATTGTTAATAAAATATGCATCTACAGATCATCAGTTGTTTCATTTCTCACCTGCAAGCAGCGACCCCAAAAGGGTATTATGAGTAGGTCGTCGTTCCCGGACGAGCTGAGAGGCGTGAAGTAAGCGAGAGTTATGTACACAGTGGGAGGGAGTAAATACTGGTTTTATATTAGGTAAAATAGAAACTGAAAATTATAAGAAAAGTATAACTGAAAAACTATTTATACCATTGTCACTCTAAAAAGAGTATTTTATTCATCGAAAACAGTGAATAAAACTCTTTTAGTCACTAGAAAATAATAATAAAAATTTATCATTGTTACTCGAAAACCGTGAATAAAACTATATTTTAGTCACTAGAGAATAAATTTAGCATTTTGTTCCTCGAAAACAGTGAATAAAACTCTCTTTTAGTCACTAGGGAATAAAAATAAATAAAAAGCTGGCTAGAGAGCTATATTCTAATTTCACCATGAAGCTAAAATCTCTTTGGTGGGCGCCCGAGATTTCGAACCTTCCTTATTTTATAGTTGCCTGATAAACTAACAGCAAGATCATGTGGCTGTTATTTACTTATCTGTCAGATAAGGATTGTTTTTACAACCTTCCTATTCATATAATAAAATGTGATAAATGTAAATACCATACTCCTATTTATTTTCTCGCAGTCAATGGTATAAAGTAGAGTACACAAGACGTGAATAAAAAATTTCATCTCGGTCCTTGGCTCAGGATTCTAATCTAGAATCCTTCGCTGCTCTCGGGATCTCACTTAGTCCCTCGAATTAAATTCCCTTTTTATTCACTTATTGTATAATCTACTATTACTGACAGCATGAGAGAAAAAACAATTGTCCAACAACTGGTATTTCTCAATGAACCTAATTAGCGGCCGGCAATATTAAACGCTATGGACAAAAGCTCAACGGACATTGTCGGACGAAAAATAAGAAAAAAACCATAGTCACTGGTCACTTATTACTGGCCGCTACAAGGCGTGACTAACGCGCTCTCCTTTACGAGGGTGGTTGTTTCATTTTTTTTTTCTTTCTCTTTTGTGATCCCTCCCGAAAGCAGTGTTATTTATTATCGAGTAACTGGCTTCAATTTTTTGCAATCATAGTTATAACGAATTCGTTATAATATATTTTTTTCTAATTTAAAGTTTACTTAGATATCAGTAATATTAAAAAAGTTTGCAGTTAGTATTACCATCGATCGAATTTATCTAGAAAATAATTGGTCTCATTAAACAAGAGAGGGATATTCTGTTTTAAAAATATTAGATATCCTTAAAGCGTAACACACACTGCGCGGCGGCGTTGCGAAAGCGTTGCGGTTTTTTTCTGTAATGTTCGAAATAGTATGGAGCCCTTTACATCAAAGCGGCGGCGGCGCGGCGCGTTCTTCATATAAACCTTCGCCGCCGCAACGCTTTCGCAACGCCGCCGCCCAGTGTGTGTCACGCTTAAATGATGACATTACAAACATCGTAATTTAAAAAAAAGTTAGCAGTCGGTATACCAAATCGATCAAAAAAAAAATTACGTAGAAGAGAGAAATATTACGTTTTCAAAATATAGATATCCGTAAGTGATGACATCACAAACCGCCCTGTGTACAAAATATTACTCTATGCCAGCCAAGTTAGTATTACGTAAGGCTAGAGCGGGACGCACGGACGGACAGCGCGCGGGCCTCTGCTCAGTCACCGCGGCCGGTCGCGCCGCACGCGCTAACACCCGCCTTCTGTATATTTTTTTTATCTGCAGAAATAAAAAATAAGCTCAAAAATAAGTAAATTTTTGCACCCCGTAGACTTAGGATACAGTTCGGGTAATTTAGTGTACTGCCCTGAACGAAACCCTCAAACTACCCTCACTTTTAAGGAGAGAAATTTAATAATTATGGTACGAAAGTGGTCGCTTCTCGTGGTTATTTTCCCAGCGTATCAACAGAAATCAGTCACCCCTTTTATGGATGTCGCAATTCAACTGGGTACCTAGTTTTTGGACAGAATCGAGGCCCAACAGAGAATACTGTATTCCTTTAATGAAAAACGAAATTTCACTTGATTCAACATGCATTAAACTAAAACATTCGAACTATAAAATCAAGATGGACAAAAGTGAGCACATCCCGCTTCTGATATGTAAGAAAACTCACCTCTATAGTAGCATCACGTGTTTATTTCAATATTGCAACTTATCCGCTATTCCTTTTCTTACTTGTCTCCACAGATTACAATGACATGAACTTCACTACACTTCTACTTTACATAATTACTTATATATCCTGATTCCACTAATTACAATGATTACTTGTCAGTACGGTGGTCAGTGACCGAATGCCCTGCTGTGTCGGGCACTCGTATTTATCTCCGATGTAAACAACTCCCACTCAGTTACCACGCCGTCGGTGGTCGGGGCCCGAAGGCGCCATCGTTTGAATTATCCAATCGGAATAAAGCATCAACCAATCAGAGCACAGCACGCCATTTTAACATGACCCAGTATTGCCAGTTAAGTAATACAACATTTGCCTAAATCAGTGTGGCGAATAATAAAGTAAATCAAATCAAATTATTTATTGGCCCTTACTTCCAACAGAGAACGTTGCATTGGGCAAGTCATATTACAATTTAGTCTTATAACTACATTAAATAAAATAAAACACATTATATTAAGCTAAATAAAATCAATTGAATGTGGTGTTAGAAAATGAATATTCATTTAGTGGCATTTCCAGGAAATGATTCAATGAATAGAATGCATTGTTTTCAAAAAATAATTTTAGTTTCCTTTTGAATTCTAGCATCGGTAACCTGGTGACATTTAATGGCAGCTTATTGTACATTATTATTTTTGTGTGAATTCCCTGCTTCATGACTTTCTGTAGCCTTGTTCTTGGATGCACTAACTTTTCTTTATTTCGTGTATTGTAACTATGCCCGTCCATTCTTTTAGTTAAATTTCCCTTTTCTTGCTCGGTGTGAATTTCTATTAAGCTTTTATATATATAGAGTGATACCACAGTCATTATCCTATTTTTTGTAAAAAGATTTTGTGCCGATTGACGCTTAGGAACTCCATTTATTATTCTGATAGATCTTTTTTGGCATTTAAGAACTTTCTTTATGTCGGCTGCATTTCCCCATACACTAATAGCGTAATTTAAAATTGACTGCACATATGCATAATATACAGTTATGAGTGTTTTCTTATCTACCAGAGATTTTAGTTTTAGAAGGGCGTACTTGATACTCTTTTGCATACCTTTTCTATGTGCGATGAATGGCTGATTGTGTAATCTATAGTGTACCCTAAAAATGTTGTTTCAGTTTTCCCTTCGTCAATTCTTTTTAGACCTTTTCTAGATTGATAGTTAATTGTAACAGTTTTATCGGCATTCAAAATAATTCCGTTAGCTTCGAACCAGTCCTTTAAAATACACATAACCTCTTCTATTTTTTGTGTGTCATCTGCAAATAGACTAGTAAATGCCCATTCTGGTAGACAGTTAGCCAGGTCGTTGATATATATCAAGAATAGGACTGGCCCCAAGATAGACCCCTGCGGTACGCCTATATCTACTCTTCCTTCAGAAGAAGTGTGTCCATTTACAGTTACCACTTCTCTGATCTGTTACATAGGTAGCTACGCAGAAGGCTGAGTTCACTACTATTAAATCCGTAAAATTTAAGTTTGTGGATTAATACGTCGTGCCTTAGGCAGTCAAAAGCCTTAGATAGATCACAGTAAATACTAGTGCATTTCTGTGCTCCATCCAAAGCCTCCAGGATGAAATATATGACTTTCCGTGCAGCCATTTCCGTAGATTTGCCTGTACGGAATCCAAATTGTTTAGGTGTAAATAGATTATTATCTGAAGTAATTAACATTTTTTTCTTTTATGACGGATTCTATAATTTTGGAAATGATAGGTAACAAACAAACTGGTCTGTAGTTGCTTAAATCGCATCTCTCGCCTTTTTTGTATATAGGCACAACTCTACCTATTTTTAGCGCATCAGGAAACACACCCTCCTGTATAATGTCATTAATTAGGTTATGAAAAAGTTCCATCAGTTGATCACTTCTTAATATTAGCTCTTTGATAATTTTACTATTCATTTCGTATATATCTTGTGACTTTTTTGTTTTCAATTTTGTAATTACTTTTCTTAGTTCTGTTATACTTACTGGAGCGAAAATGATATTTGATTTAGGCTTATCTATGTTTTCCAAGTACATATTACATTTATTTATTTGAACTGTCATATTTGGTGTCAATGTGTGGGCTACATTTCTAAAGAAAGTATTAAACATCTCAGCAATTTTTATGGGTTCATTAATCAACACATTGTTTTTCCTTATTGCTTTAATACTACTTTTTGAACTCCGTTTCCCATTTACTTGCTCGTTCACTATTTTCCATGTCTCTTTAATTTTATTATTTGACTTTTGAATTCTATGTGCATATTTAATTCTTTTTGCTGTTGTCATTACTTTTCGTAACATTTTCTTATATTTTTTTATAAATATTTTTCTATTTTCACATGGTTGATGCCCTTGTAGAATTTCGAGTTTATTAAGATTCTCATTTGAGATTAAAATTCCCTTTGTGTACCACTTTTGTGTATTGTTGCGGTTATAAATTCTTCGTACCGGGAAAGCAATATTGTAATAGAATTTCATAGCCTCCAATAGAATATTCATCTTCTGATTTACACCTTCTGTACTATTAAGCTGTTGCTTGAGATTATTATAATCTCTATTCAATAAGAAATGAAAATAATTGAAGTTTTAGATACAATTCGATCGTATATAGGAGCATCAGTAGTGTTACAAATTTTTTTATGACTTTTCAATTCATAGTTCAAGGATATAACGTTATGATCAGATAGTTTACAATCTAAGACTTTTCCACTATACCCGTGTTTTAAGTTAACAATAAAATTATCTATGCATGTGGCACTTGTTCCTTCGATTCTAGTTGGCTCATTAATAACAAGTTTACAATTGAAATTATCTAAGATTTTACAGAATTTTTTAACTTTATTGTTCATCTTTAATATATTTAAGTTAAAGTCACCAGCAATTATTAAGAATTTGCCTTCACGGCAGGTTTTATGTAGTATTTTAGTTAAAATGTCAAAGAATATATCAAAGTCGTAATTCGGTCTATACAGTGAGATTATGATTAACTTATGTGACTTCAATTCTATCGCAGCTAGTTCACAATTCTTTTGAAAAGATAGCCTATTTAAATCTTTTCGTTCCTTGAACTCTAGTTCCTTTTTTATAAATATTGCTGAGCCGCCGTGGTCAAACAATTTCCTATTATACCAGCTTGCAAGGACGTAATTTTCAATGGTCATTGAATCAACTTGTATATCTTTCGCCCATGTTTCGGTTAGGCACAATACATCACAGTTTGTGTTGCCTGTCAAAATTCCTATATCTAGATATTTGTTGTTAATGCTTCGTACGTTCGCATGTAGTATTTTTAACGTGTTATCTTCGCTTCTGGGCCCTGATGAAAATTTGTGTCAACATTCTCGCAGTTAATAAACCGCAGAGAAGATGATCCCTGAAAATTTCGTGATATGTTGCTTATGGACCATATGACGTATTCTTTAACTTCTTTTGCTTTGCTATATTTTTGTGTATTCCTTATGTTAATATCTAAGAACCTTGAACTGTGGCACTTACGTGCCAAGTCAGCAATCCTTTCATTGATTTCATAAATTTGATTGTCTTCATGTCCGTTATACATTAAGCTAGTTATAATAATATTATACTCTCTTTGATTATTCGACATGATTTTCTCTAGTAATTTTGTGAGGGATTCATTTTTGGACATGGTCTTGTGGTATTTACTTATTAGAATCACCACTGTATCCTCTTTTTGTAATTGGTTTGTATAAGTATCATAGTTTTCTAGTATTATGTCACTACTAGCTCCCGGCTTGCAATAGTTTATTACTTTTTCTTGGTTTTGTTCTGCTCTGTTGATTAACTGTGTTGCAAGCCCTCTTCCTATTTCGTCTGAAAAAATAACAGTTTTCCTTTTTTTATGGTCTTTGCTAATTTTCTTTTGTATTTTATTATTATCTTTCTCCGTTAGGTTCAGTTGCTTATTTAATACAATTTCTTGTTTCCTTTTGATCTGTTCAATGTTATGACAAAGTCTTTTATTTCGCTTTTTCAGTTGTGAGCATCCTCTTTTAAGAGCTTTTATCTTCTTGTTTTGACTTATAGATTTTTTTAACAGTTTTCCGTTTTTATTAGTCTTTGATTTCGGGTTCCTTAGTTTATTATCTTTGTTTTCATCTCGGTCAGTCACATAGTCCTTTCTTAAATCCTGTATTGTTTGATGTGCCAGTTTAATAACTTGGTTTAGTTGGTAATTTTTCCCTTTTTCCTCTTCTAATTGTATATTGAGATTTATTATTTCTTGTTGCAGTTCAGTAACAGTTGGGATATTTCTGGAAGATGTCGTTGGCAATTCCGTATCAATATTTGGATCCGCATTAGCATCCAGCGGGTCCTTTCGTTGTTATTTCCGTTTTCTACCCGAAATGGGTGTCACACAGCTGTCGTTAAATTGAATTCCTTTATATAGCTTTATAATTTTGTGACATTTTTCTAGATTTTTTTAAGGTCTTGATTTTCCATAGTCAAATTTTCAACATAGGTGTCTGCAGATTTTAAATCAATTTCTAATTTTTGAATTCTAATTTTCAGTATACCCAATGTGTCACTGTCGTCTAGACTGGGGTTGGGAACGCTCAGCCTGGTTGATTCAAATATCTGTGATGCTGAATCTGAAAGATTTCCCAGGGAGCTAGCCCTGTGCTCCCGTCGAATGCGATGTGTGACGTAGTCTATTTCCATATCGTCCAGTTCTGCCATAATTTTTAGTATACCAGCGTTGCAGTAAATATTATATCAATAGGCAGCAATTGTCACTGTCAATAAAATTATTAAAAAAAAAGTTAAAACCGAACAATAATTAAATGTCTTATTTGAAACCCCGACCGTAGCGCGCACACTTAGAGTCAGTCGCCTAACACTTACAGCACTCGGCCATTTAAGCATATGTCAAATTGGCGAAATTTCGGTAGCTATTCAAAACATAGTGCAATCTTTTTTATTATGTAGGTATTTCGGTTTTTATATTTAGTATGCACACTTATTTAACAGTTTTAACACCGTTTTAGTCACTATTTAGCACTCATTGCACACAGTTTGTTATTCCAATACGTAGAATTTAGGTGAATTTTGTCCATACTTCATAGATTACAGCAGTTTTATTCGTTGACGCACTTGTTCAAATCCACAGTTATTTTCCTTATTTTGATAATTCACAGTCTATATAAAGCTTGTAAAACGATTGTGCCTGTGATTTGGAAAATTTACTAAGCACTGGTGATAAATTTTGTGAGAAATACTGATAAGTATAGAAAATTTTAAATAGCAGATTTAAACACGAAATCAATGTTTACATCGCGGCACTTTGACAGGTCGATCGAGTAAAATATCCAATCATTTAAAATGGGGAACCTTACACTATAAAGAGGAACCTCTGTGCCAAATTTCAAGTCCCTAGGCTCAGCGGTTTGGTTGTGCGTTTCATCCCCTATTTTTCATACTTAGGGGTGGAATTTTCAAAATTCGCGAAACACGTCATTATTGTTTTTAAACTAAAAGCCTAAATATAATTTTTCACGATTATAGCTTCAGCGGTTTGGGCTGTGCGCGTTTCATCCCTTATTTTACATACTTAGGGGTGGAATTTTCAAAATCGCTGAAACACGTGTTCATTGGTTTTTAACGAATAGCCTAAATTCAAATTTTCAGGTTTCCAACTTTAAAAATGAGGGACTTTCATACAATCTTTGCACCCCTATTTCACCCCTTAGGGGATGATTTTTGAAAAATCCTTTCTTGGTGGACGTCAGTGCTATAAGAGGAACCTTTGTGCCAAATTTCAAGTCTCAGTGATGGTTTATCAGTGTTAAACCAGAGGCAGGGATTGTCTAGCTCAGTTATGACAAAAGGAAAGCCCAATTTTACTCAATCATTACATCAAAACATTCGGGGCTTTTCTGACAGCAAAGTATTAGTACAAAGTATTAGGACAAAGGAGAAGCCAAAGGGACTTAAAATTATTCACCAAAATATACAGAGCTTCTCCGGCAAGATGTTAGAAGTAGAATTATATTTAGAAAGTCAATCTAATATTGACTTGTTATGTATTACTGAGCATCACCTTAAAGAGCATGAAATGTTGTTTGGATACGAAAATTATCATGTTATAAGTTCATTCAACCGAAAGTACGCAGCACGTGGAGGGTCCCTCATACTCATGAGAAATGGTATCAAGGCCAAGGAACGCAAAGACATTGTGGGACTTTCAGTTGAATGGCACATTGAATTGTCTTGTGTTGAGATGGAGAAACATATTGTGGTATGCGTATACAGACCCCCATATGACTCTAAATTTCCTACTTTTGAGTCAGTAATGGAAGATGTTATGAAAATACTTCTTAAAAGTAGAAAACATATAATAATTTGTGGAGACTTTAATGTAGATCTACTAGAAACTAACTCCAGGTTTTCAACTCGATTAATTGGCTTATTTAATTCCTTTAATTTAAAGAATATTTTTCTTGAACCAACTAGGATTACAAGTACCACAGCTACTTGCCTAGATAATTTCTTTTGCAATTGTGATTTTATAGAAAAGACAATTATAAATTGCCTAACATCAGACCACTGTGGACAAAGTGTTACCTTTCCAGGTAATATAAAACTTACAAAAGCTGAAATCCTTGCTAGGCCCAACACTGTCAGTCGAATGGAGAGATATAAAGATGCTCTTTCAATTAAATTGCCGATTCCTGTTACTGATCAGGTGGAAATCAATGATTTCTATGTCGATTTCTTCACGACACTGTCTCGGGAATTCGGTAATATTTTTAAAACTAGGAAAATTAATATTAATAACAAGTTTAAATTTAGTGACTGGGCAACCACTGGTATCCGGAAAAGCAGGACCAAGTTATTTGATTTGTACAACGAAAGGTCCTACAGAGTTGACGACAGATTCCATGAATATGTCAAAAATTACTCTAAAATTTTTAGGAAAGTTTGTAAAATAGCCAAGTCATATTATTTAAGTAATAAAATTAAAAATTCGGATAATAAAGTTAAAGCAGTATGGAAAATCATAAATAATGAAACTGCCAAAACTAAACCACGTGAAAATGAATATGCAATCAGAAATAATGGTAAAATAATTAATTCTAAAACAGAAGTAGCAGAGTCCTTTGAAACTTTTTTCACTAACATCCCTATTAAAACCACCGAAGCTCTGCATTCATCGCCTATTCTTGCCGAAAATTTGCTTGTAAATAACGTTACATTATGTGAAACAGTTTTTAATTTTAGACACATAAACTCTCTAGATATTATTAAGGCTTTTAAATCATTAAAACTAAAATCTTCTGAAGATCTATGGGGAATGTCTGTTAAAGTAGTTAACTCAGTTATAACGATTATTGCGCCTTACTTAGCTTTTATATTTAACATGAGTATTAATCAAGGTATTTTCCCTGACCTAATGAAGCAAAGTAAAATCATACCACTGTTTAAATCTGGTGACAAACTAGATCCCAGTAATTTTAGACCAGTGTCAGTTCTCCCCGTGCTTAGCAAGATTTTCGAAAAGATCATACTGAATCAACTGCTTTGTCATTTCAATCTCAAACAACTTCTTCACGATCGTCAGTTCGGATTTACTAAGGGACGATCAACCACCGACGCAGGAGTCATGCTTGTTAAGCATATTTTTGATGCTTGGGAAGCTTCACATGATGCAATAGGCATCTTCTGCGATCTCTCCAAAGCATTTGATTGCGTTAATCACGAAACCTTGCTACTCAAATTAAAACATTATGGCGTGAAAGACAGAGCATTCGAATTACTTAAATCTTACCTTGAAAATAGAGTACAAAAAGTTGATATAAATGGAGTTAAATCATCTGGTTCAGTTGTAAAAATGGGGGTGCCCCAGGGCTCAGTTCTGGGTCCTTTTCTTTTTCTTGTATATATAAATGACTTGCCATTTGTAATACAAAACATGTCCAACATAGTATTATTTGCCGATGACACTTCTCTGATTTTTAAAATTAGCAGAAGAGCTTGTGATCTTCCTGAGGTAAACAATACTCTCACACAAGTACTTAACTGGTTCAGCATTAATAATCTAGCATTAAATACAACAAAAACTAAATGTATTAAATTTTGCCTACCAAATGTAAGACATGTAGTTAATAATGTAACTTTAGGTACAGAAAGATTAGAATTTATCAAAAGCACGGTGTTCCTAGGTATAACTATAGACTCATCTCTTCAATGGGGGCCCCACATAGCTTCACTAGCTGGCAGACTAAGCTCGGCCGCCTACGCCGTTAGGAAAATTAGACAATTAACAGATATTGCTACTGCGAGATTAGTCTATTTCAGCTACTTCCACAGCATCATGTCATACGGCATCCTACTGTGGGGTCAAGCGGCAGATATAGAAACCATCTTTATTTTGCAAAAGAGAGCTGTTAGGGCGATCTATAATCTACGTTGTAGAGAATCATTAAGAGAAAAGTTTAAAGAAATTAATATATTAACCGTTGCCAGTCAATACATTTTTGAGAATATTTTGTATGTCCGCAAAAATATATCTCTCTTTTTGAGGCACTGTGATATGAACACAGCTTATGTTACAAGAAACAAAAACAAACTTGTACCACCACAGTTAAGGCTTAGTAAGGTCAGTAAATCATTCACGGGGCAATGTATACGCTTCTACAATAAACTACCAGAAGAAATCTTAAATATGAATGACAGAAAATTTAAGACTCACATTAAACAACAACTTTGTAAGAAAGCTTATTATAAAACAGTCGATTATCTAAATGACAAAGATGCCTGGTGTTAATGTTACTTCAGCCTCGCACAATCTTTACAAAATAATGTTATGTACAAACTTGATTTTAAAAGATGTGTTGCGGAAGTTTGTTGCGCCGCTTCTTCTTCCCAGCTCTATATAACACCTTGGAGGCGGTGGTAGATAAAAAATTGACGTTGTATAAATGTACCTAGTGTACTTACATGCAATAAAATACTTTTGAATTTTGAATTTTGAATTCTCTAGGCTCAGCGGTTTGGGGTGTGCGTTTCATCCCCTATTTTTCATACTTAGGGGTGGAATATTCAAAATTCGCGAAACACGTCATTATTGTTTTTAAACTAAAAGCCTAAATATAAATTTTCATGATTCTAGCTTCAGCGGTTTGGGCTGTGCGCGTTTCATCCCTTATTTTACATACTTAGGGGTGGAATTTTCAAAATCGCTGAAACACGTGTTCATTGGTTTTTAACGAATAGCCTAAATACAAATTTTCAGGTTTCCAACTTTAAAAATGAGGGACTTTCATACAATCTTTGCACCCCTATTTCACCCACTTAGGGGTTGATTTTCGAAAAATCCTTTCTTAGTGGACGTCAGTGCTATATGAGGAACCTCTGTGCCAAATTTCAAGTCTCTAGGTTCAGCGGTTTGGGCTGTGCGTGGATCAGTCAGTCAGTCAGTCAGGTTCGCCTTTTATAAGGTTAGCCAAGTTTCATCAAAATTAAATATTTTTCCCGCGGGAAAAGTGTACTGCGGTGAAAAGTAGCTTATATGTTATCCCGGGATATAAGCTATCACTGTGTCAAGTTTCATCAAAATTAAATATTTTTCCCGCGGGAAAAGTTTACCGCGGTAAAAAGTTGCCCATATGTCATCCCAAGATATAAGCTGTCACTGTACCAAGTTTCATCCGAATCCATTCAGCCGTTATCGAGTTTCCCGCGGGAACAATTTACCGCGGTAAAAAGTAGCCTACATGTTATTCCAGGATATAAGCTATAAATGTACCGAGTTTCATCAAAATCCGTCGATCCGTTCTTGAGTTATAAATTATATATGAGAATCTTTGCACCCCTATTTCACCCACTTAGGGGATGATTTGAAAAATCCTTTCTTAGTGGACGTCAGTGCTATAAGAGGAACCTTTGTGCCAAATTTCAAGTCTCTAGGCTCAGCGGTTTGGGGTGTGCGTTTCATCCCCTATTTTTCATACTTAGGGGTGGAATTTTCAAAATTCGCGAAACACGTCATTATTGTTTTTAAACTAAAAGCCTAAATATAAATTTTCACAATTCTAGCTTCAGCGGTTTGGGCTGTGCGCGTTTCATCCCTTATTTTACATACTTAGGGGTGGAATTTTCAAAATCGCTGAAACACGTGTTCATTGGTTTTTAACGAATAGCCTAAATTCAAATTTTCAGGTTTCCAACTTTAAAAATGAGGGACTTTCATACAATCTTTGCACCCCTATTTCACCCACTTAGGGGATGATTTTTGAAAAATCCTTTCTTGGTGGACGTCAGTGCTATAAGAGGAACCTTTGTGCCAAATTTCAAGTCTCTAGGCTCAGCGGTTTGGGGTGTGCGTTTCATCCCCTATTTTTCATACTTAGGGGTGGAATATTCAAAATTCGCGAAACACGTCATTATTGTTTTTAAACTAAAAGCCTAAATATAAATTTTCATGATTCTAGCTTCAGCGGTTTGGGCTGTGCGCGTTTCATCCCTTATTTTACATACTTAGGGGTGGAATTTTCAAAATCGCTGAAACACGTGTTCATTGGTTTTTAACGAATAGCCTAAATACAAATTTTCAGGTTTCCAACTTTAAAAATGAGGGACTTTCATACAATCTTTGCACCCCTATTTCACCCACTTAGGGGTTGATTTTCGAAAAATCCTTTCTTAGTGGACGTCAGTGCTATATGAGGAACCTCTGTGCCAAATTTCAAGTCTCTAGGTTCAGCGGTTTGGGCTGTGCGTGGATCAGTCAGTCAGTCAGTCAGTCAGGTTCGCCTTTTATATTGTAGAGAAGAAGAAGAAGATAAATGAATATTATTATGAGTAAACTGGGTACATTTATAAAACGATAATTGTTATCTACCATACCACCACTTTGCCTGTACTATTATGTATTCTGTGGCATGACGAGCGATAAGTATCGCAAATTCGACTTTATTATGGTAATTTACTTAGCTGCCACGTGTATACACATTGTTAGTAATAATATTATTTGGATGTTAAAAGATTTTCTGAAACATGCTTGGAAATGTGAACATTATTTTGACAACCTTCTTCAAGTTGAATCGTCATTACTGTACTGGTCAAATAAATAAGAGCAGACGGGCAAATAATTTGAATGAAAATCCATATTATGTAGTGCCTAGCGGTCAAATAATGACTATATTAATTCTTAACATGTCATGTGACCATGGCAACCGCGGAGGTAAAATAACAAACAGTTTTTTTTTAAATTTCGAATTGCTTTGCAAATTGCAAGCAGTTTAGTGTAAAAAAACAAATGAACATTTTGGCGCGTGGAATTTTTTTTTGTCATTGAATTTGGAATGTAAATGGTGTACATAGGTAATAGTTTGAATTTCCGCGTATTTGTTTGAGAAAACTACTATTGTATAGGTATAGGTACTAGTCTTGGCCACAACCAGGCATTGATGGACTAACGTATGTGTGCCTCGGCCCACATGCACACGTTCATCTATCAATGTCTCTGTTGCGGGCCGCGGCAGTAATGTACTATTATGTTGTTGTTCTCAGTATATAAATAATTATTTTTACATTTTGTGTAATATTTGGTAAGTAGATAGTTCGGTAATCTTTGTTACTTGTTAAAGTTTGTTGAGTTACTAATTAAATTTTGTCACTAACCTAGTGGGTATACATTTTACAAAATGATCTTTGTAACAGGTAAACTATCGCACGATGAAAAGACCACTGCGGACGCTGACACGGGCTTCGCGACAGTCAAGGAATCGGGGATTGGCAAGAAGCAAATAAACAGAGGTACTTAATCAATTCTTCTATCTGGAAACTTACGGAAGAGGTAGTTACAAAGAATTGCAAAGTAAATAGTCAAATAATAGCCGCAGATAGTAGTATAATACTCAATAAGAACTTCTTGGAATGGGTACAAATCTCGACAGAGACAAGAATGAAGCACTAATGATTGATTCAAAAAACCAATCAGAATGAAGAGAGCAGCGGCACAGTTAAATAAATATGATCGAAAATCTAACATTAATATAGGTATTATGTTAATCGGAAAAAAATCGGGATGTTCGTTCCGTTCATATTGCAAATCAAAAAATGAAATAAAACGAGTTAGAAATAAATTAACATGGATTTCTTGCAGTCTGGGTTGACGACGACTTGGTCGCGCAGGCGTTGGTGTTCTTCATCGCTGGCTTTGCGCCAGTTTCCTCGACCATGGCGTTTATTCTGCACGAGCTGGCTGTGTACCCTGACGTGCAGGAGAAACTGGTTCAGGAGATAAGGGAGAACGACGCTAGGAACGGCGGCAAGTTCGACTACAACTCCATACAGCAGATGAAGTATTTGGACATGGTTGTTACAGGTCGGTTTCAGAAATGCAAAATCCACTTTCATTCTCACGAGTAATGTATTAAGAATTAAATCAATAACGTTCCACCCAATGTTTCAGAGACGATGTGATTATGGCCGTCAGCTATAGTATTGGACAGACTGTGCACCAAGGACTACAACCTGGGCAGACCTAACGACAAATCTACTGAGGATTTCATTGTGAGTTACACTTAGCTCTGTATTCAACATTAACTTAGTTCCGCTGGGGTAGACGAGTCCTCGAGTGGAAACCACGGCTGGGCAAGCGTAGTGTTAGGACGCCCCCCGGCTATATGGACCGACGATCTGCGTAAGGCAGCTGTATGCGGCGAACCGAAAATCGGGTTCAGTGGCGTGCCCGGGGGAGGCCTAAATATAATAACAGTGGATGATCATGAACATAATATAAGTAATTCTGATCCTGATTATTGTATATTCGTGCTTTTCGTCAAGTTCTTTTGATCAGATTTTGGTACTTACTAATGAAAATTTTGATAGTGAAGTTTCGTATGGTACGAGTAGATAATAAGTTTTAGAAATTATCACACTCGTGTTTGCTAAGCTTGATGAACACAAAGCTGGTGGGTTATCTATCAGACAAGCATGAATGATATCAATAAGCTTTTGATAAAATTGAGCTTATGGTTTTCAGCTGCGCGCCGGCGAAGGCCTGGCCATCCCGGTGTGGGCGATCCACCGCGACCCCAAGTACTTCCCGGACCCGCTCAGGTTCGACCCCGAGCGGTTCTCGGACGAGAACAAGCACAACATCAAGCCGTTCACCTACATGCCTTTCGGACTTGGCCCCAGGAATTGCATCGGTAAGGTCAAAGTAAAAATATGTTATATAGCATATGAGTACTCTGGGTACATTTATAAACGTCAATTTCGTATCTACCACCGTTTCCTAGGTGTTAGCGCTAGTTAGGATAGGTTTATATTTTTTCAAATTGTCGTTCAAATAATATTCCTCAAGTAATGTTCCACCCGTAACGGAGTAGTAAGTCAGGGTTCCCTGGCAAGAATTAAAGACCTAATTCAAGTATTTTGGGTTTAAGATTTTTAAATTCTTTTTACAATATTCACTTGCTGAGAAAAAACAATGTAGGTATGTTGGTTTTTATAGTCCAGCGAACTATTTAGGAAGTGGTCAATACTTCTTAAATATAATAAAATGTGTCTTATTTATTTTGTAGGTTCAAGGTTCGCGCTGTGTGAAGTTAAAGTGATGGTGTACCAGCTCCTGCAGAAGATGGAAGTGTCTCCCGCCACGAAGACCCAGAGCAGCTGCACTTTATCCAGAGAGAGCTTTAACCTTCAAGTCGAAGGCGGCCACTGCATCAGGCTTAGAGTCAGGAATCAGGAGTAACAGAAAGTGACAAAAGTATAATTATTAAATTATATTGTAGAACTAAATAAAAACCATTAAATACATTTTAACAACAAAAATTGAAAATTGTAATAAGGATAAGTGTCAGAGATTTTGTGTAATTGTTTTTGTTATCCTACTAATGCGATATAAAAATAAATGGGAAATTTGAAAATTCGTTTGATTGTTACTCAAAAGCCATTTTGTCTTGACGCCCTCAAAACTCTGTGAGACAATCTGTCAGCGTCCTAGTATTTTGGCAAAATAGTATAAACGGGATTAAATTTGTGACCTCCTCAATTTTAGGTCCAATTTTCTTAAAGTGGCTCTTGTTAAAGGCAATTGAACCATGTCGGCGCAGGCGCCTCTTTACAGCTGTAAGGCAATGAGGTATGACGAGTCATTTCTGCTAAAGATTATGTTGTTTATAATAAATACTGGACAGTTTCCGGACGTGTCTCGGAATAAACTTGAATCTAAAGTCATGTTCAACGATTGTTCAAGAATTTATCTACCTCTGGCAAACTATGCAGTTAGGTAGAAACAACTTCGAGAGAGAGGCCGACAGGAGGGTCAGGCTGAGCCGGGCAGCATTTTGGAAGTTACGTCGTATCTTCTAGTCGCATTTACAATAATGCCTGAAGACAAAAGCCTTCCATCAGTGCGTCTTACCTGTAATGACCTACGGCGCCGAAAGGTAGACACTGACAGTGGGACTTGGCGGAAAACGCAGCCGCTCAACGGGCTGTGGTAAAAGAGCCATGTGATATATATAGCTAAGGCCGATAATAATGATGATGATGATGAACCTGACGTCAAAGTTCAAAAAAATTTATGGGACATCTAAATATATAAAACAAAGTCGTGTTAGTTAGACCACTTATAACTCAAGAACGGCTGAACGGATTGTAATGTTACTGTGTTTTTAATGAAACTTGGATTCGGGAGATCACAAATATACTTTTAATAATTACTTTTACAAATTAGTTAACGGGAGCTGCGTGTACGTCGCTGTCACTTTGGAGGGCAAAGAGGTCGTGGGTGGTGCGTTTTATTTTAACATAAAATGCGCTTTGGTGCGTTTAGTTTGTACGCAAACCTACTACATCTTTCCCTTTTATATTAAAAAAAATATTAAGTTAATATTAAGTTAGTTACTATGAGTTTATATAAAACCAGTCAACTCTTTAATTTTTAATTAATATTAAGTTTATACAAAACAAGTAAATTCTTTACATTTTCTCCCCCTTCGAAACAAAACAATTATTTATTTATTTTTCTTTTTTAAATAAAATTCTACAACTAAACAAGTCTAAGTTATTTGGTTCCCACCCATTTATTACAATATGAAACTTATATTATACATACTATAGGTACGCTTATATGTTAAGTACCTAAGTGAGATTCCACTACAGCTAAACACTCAACCTGTAGCAGTCACCAAATTATTAATCAGACCTTATATGATACGAGGTTCTAGTGTACATACAACCATTACTATCTAATACATTGTAAGATCTATAGTTATTGTTTTTTACAATAGTTCCTGGCAACCACTTTTTCTCATTACAATCTTTCTTAAACCATATGTTTTGACCTACTATAAATTCTTTTTTATTTCTAGTTCTTAAATTATAGTTTTGCACATTTCTTTTAACAGTTCTTTCAAGTTGAGTTTTAGCATCTACATTTAATTTTGGTTCCAAATATTTGTAAGGTACAGGTAATTTTGTTTTTAAATTTCGGTTCATCAAAAGCTGTGCCGGAGAAAAATTTGTACCAGCCACAGGAGATGTTCTATATTGAAGCAAGGCTGTTCTGTAATCAGACTTGTCTTCATAACATTTTAACATTATCTTTTTAGCTATTTGTACAGCACGTTCAGCCATACCATTTGACTGAGGATACCTTGGACTTGTGT
Organism: Metalampra italica; assembly: GCA_949699065.1. Taxonomy (NCBI): domain Eukaryota; kingdom Metazoa; phylum Arthropoda; class Insecta; order Lepidoptera; family Oecophoridae; genus Metalampra; species Metalampra italica. The sequence goes on along the minus strand of OX452978.1, from coordinate 11,626,327 downwards.
AAGTATATTTAAATCCCCACTCTGAAGCAAAGTTTTTACATTCTCGCGAATCGAATGGTACATGATCGCTGACAATTTCATTAGGTATTCCAAAACAACAGAATACATCCTTCAAAACATTATTTATAGAGTTGGCACTTTTGTTAGTGATTGATTTTATTTCCAACCATTTTGAAAAGTAGTCGTAAATAATAAGATAACTTTTCCTTCTAAATTCCATTATATCCACTCCTAATTTTAAAAAAGGAAGATTTGGAATGTCATGCGGCAACATTGGCTCTTTCGTATTATTATTTTGATATGTTTGACAAACAAAACATTTTCTAACAAATTCATCTAAATGATTATCTATTTTTGGCCAATAATATAGTTTTCTTGCTAACTGCTTCATTTTCGTCATTCCAAGATGACCTTCGTGTAATTTTTTAATTGTATTCAATCTTAAAGACTTTGGGATTAATTTAATTTTAATTTATTTATTTCAATTACAACGGTTTAACCAATTATAGTAATCAATCTAATAATCAAATTGTAAATATCCATACAAAGCAGTGTCATAACATAATATAAATCAAATAATAATAATAGAATGTCAAAATTTTACAATGAACATGTCAAAACTTACAATCACTTAAACATATATAACTTCATTCATCCATCCTTTCGCAAATCTTCAAACATTCCCCAGATACTTTACTCCATACATCCACAAACAGATCACATTCAGGCGTCGCTTCCAACAGTGTGTTGAGGCTTACTTGAGGATTAACAATCTGTGATTTAAAAATACTAAATTTTCATCAATAGATATATCTGCTCTAAATTTATAATAATAGTGCAAATAATCAGGTATTTTTTTAATACATTCTGGCCATCCATTTTTAGTGAAATCTATTAATTTACATAATTCGTCATCTTTCGATGTTTCTAGTATCAACTCTTGTTTTTGTTCATTAGTACATTGTAAGTAGTGAGCTAAACCTACACAGTGTATAACTTCATACATGTATGAATCATCTTCAACAATGTCAAGATATGATCTTGATAATAAATCAGCAATATACATGAATTTCCCTTTTAGATATTTAAATTCAATATTATATTTTAACAACTTTAATTTTAATCTTTGCAATCTTGGTGAAGGAATTTCATGAATATTCTTTTTTAATAAACTTTCTAATGGTTTATGATCATTTAATATTGTACATTTTTTACCATAAATATAATAATGGAACTTTCTAGTTGCCCATACAACACTTAATAGTTCTTTTTCAATTTGTGAGAAATTCTTCTCTGAAGGAGTAAGACTTCTCGAAGCAAAAGACACTGGCATACCCTTTTGTAGCAAACAACATCCTAGACCGTCTTTGGACGCGTCACACTGAATGACAATTGGTAATTTTTCATCAAAATTTTGTAAGATTGGTGCTGAGCTGATATTATTTTTAATATTATTAAATGCATTTTCGTGCACACCAGTCCACAACCAATCAACATCTTTTTTAATTAATAACTGCAATGGTGCTGAAATGTTCGCAAGGTTAGGGACGAATTTTCTTAAATAATTGACCATCCCTAGGAAAATCTGTAGTTCCTTTTTATTATTAGGACTTTTAATATTAGTAATGGCCTTAACTCTTTGTGGGTCTATTTTCATGCCCATCTTAGAAAAGATATGACCAAAGTATCTTACTTCCTGCAATTTATACTGGAATTTATTCTTATTAAAACGAACATTACATTTTTTAGCTCTTTCAAACACCTTTTTTAATATTTCATCGTGCTCCTGCTCAGAGTTAGCACAGATAAGCAAATCGTCGCAGTAAATTATTACACCAGGTATGTCCCCAAAGGCATTTTCATTATATTTTTGGAAAATTTCAGGTGCTATGCTCAAACCAAAAGGTAACCTTTTAAATTTGTAACATCCAAATGGAGTATTGAATGTACAGAGGTCGCTTGACCAATCTTTTAATTTAATATTATAAAACCCGTCTGAAAGGTCTAAAACTGAAAAGACAGACTTATTAGATATTTTAGGAATTATTTCCTCTAATGTTGGTATCAAATGATGCTCTCTTATTAACACTTTATTAAGATCTTTAGGATCTAAACAGATACGAAGTGAACCATCTTTCTTTTCTATTATAACTAAGTTACTCACAAAGTTTTTTGGATGCTCGACCTTCTCAATAATTTGGTGACGCTCTAGGCTCCTAAGCTTGTCATCTAACCGTGACTTGATCGCATTAGGAACTCTTCTAGGAGGCCTCACCACCGGCTCGGCTCCAGGCTGAGTGCGTAGCTCCAGCGGTTTCTCGAACTGTCCAACACCCTGGAAAAGTTCAGAATATTTATTAATAATTATGTTTTTATTCTCACTATGGTTCTCAACGCTATTAATATTAATATTATTAAGCAGATTTAACTGTATTAATGAGTTCAGTCCTAAGATCGGACGTACATTTTCTTTTATAATTATGAACTCAGTTTCTAAAATTTTATCATTTTTATATACTTTTAATATTGTCTTTCCAATCGGTACTATACGTGATCCCCCAAAAACTTCTAATATTATAGTTGTGTCAGACCATTTAGGATTTTCATCATCCACAACTTTCTTAAGGTCTCTTAACGATAAAACATTGACCTGTGCCCCCGTGTCACATTTAAATTTTACCCTTTTATTTTCAACCCGAAGGGTCTCTGACCACTCTTTAAGGTCACTATTAATTGAATGACACACTCTTAGTCATAAATTTTTTACACATTCTTGATCAGAACTGCAATTGCTTTTGTCATCATGCAAGAAATGTACCCTCTTTTTATTATTATTATTATTTCTGCATCCAACCTTAAAGTGATTAGGTTTAGAACAAAGACTACAAGCTTTTCCAAATGCTGGACAGGCTTTTGGTCCATGCACTGTATTACATTTTTTACACAAATAAGTATTATTTCTAAAATTTTGAAAATTATTCGAACCGACATTATTATTAGAATACTTAGCTTTATTCTTAGACTGCAAATGCTGATGACCCGACTGGGGTCCACGATGCTGTTGTCCTCGCTGTTGCTCGTGGTGTCCGGCTTTGCTGCGGAACTCGTTCACCTCCTGAGATGGTTGCTGAGAGTGCGAGATGGCTTTCACATGTTCTCTGGACAATTCCATTGATCTGCATATGTCAACTGCTTGATCTAGTGTCAGGTTCTTCATTGTTAGAAGCTTTTCTTGTAGCTTGCTGCTTCGAACTCCAATGACTATTCTGTCTCTTAAAATTTTATCTTCTTGACTTTCATAGTCACAATTTTTTACTAATTTTTTAATTTCAGAGTAGAAGCAATCGAATGATTCGCCTTCCTCTTGAACACGTTTATTCAAATTATATCTGTTTATAACCTCATTTTGCTTGGGTTTGAAATATTCATCAAATGCTTGTAGTACTTCTTCATATTTTTGGGTGTCATCCTTTTTTAAAATATTAAAATATAACTTTTGAGCTTGCTGCCCCACACCATTTAACAAAATGGCGGCCTTCCTATTTTCTGAGATTTTGTCGAACCCAGCAGCTGTTAAATATACCTTGAACGCCTGTTTGAATCTCTGCCATTGCGGCAGCAGGTCTTCAATGGTATCCAGGACCAGTGGAGATGGCATGCGGTATTCGACCACACCCATGATGGATTGTTCTTCAACACTGTCGAGGTCACCGAACACGAGGTTATCAGAGTTGCTTCCGGAGTCACTCATTAAAACTTTTGGTTCTTCAAAACGACTGCGCCATGTAATGTTACTGGGTTTTTAATGAAACTTGGATTCGGGAGATCACAAATATACTTTTAATAATTAGTTTTACAAATTAGTTAACGGGAGCTGCGTGTACGTCGCTGTCACTTTGGAGGGCAAAGAGGTCGTGGGTGGTGCGTTTTATTTTAACATAAAATGCGCTTTGGTGCGTTTAGTTTGTACGCAAACCTACTACACGGATCTTGATGAAACTTGGTACGGTGATAGCTTATACCCTGGAATAACATATAGGCTCCATTTTACCGCGGTAAACTGTTCCCGCGGGAAAAAATTATTCCACGCGGGCAAAGCCGCGGGGAACAGCTAGTTATATATAAAGCACATGTCACAAAGTATTTACTTAAAAAGTCGGAAACGACAGACTTAAAGAGTCGGAGATGGGTTTGGGTTTTGTCATTACTCCTTCAGTCCTAACTTTGCCAATCGTCCTGTTAATGATGATGATTGTTCAGCGATGTGGGACTGATTTATCTGCATCTATTTAAACAAAAATTATATATAAGTGTTCTGATATGTGGGGCCTGATCGCTAGTTATTGCGCGTGAGTTGGTCGGAGACCACGTATTGTAATACTTTAGCCTTGAAAGGTATTTACGCATGACTGACGAAAATATTTTTAGTGTTTGTAAACTTTGGAAGATATAAATAGTGATACGTATGTCAATCTGGTTACCTACCTATGTTATATTTATTAATTTGATTTAATTTAAGATAAATACGGGTTATAACAAACTATTTATGTATTTTATTTATGTAAATGATTAATGTAAGTTTTAGAAAATATGCCTCTTTATCTGATTACTGCGCGAAAGCAAAGCCAGGGTTATGTTTCTCGCGTTATCAATGTTCTTATTATTTCCGCTGGTTTCGAAACCAAACCCACTCACTAAATTGAGTGTGCACTGGCCAGACCTCCGGCATACAAATCTTTTCGTAAAGCTTTTCAGGAACTCCAATCAGAAATGAAGAGTAATTCCGTTTGGTCTTGGGATTTAATTTCTCCACTTTAACATCTTCGGTGCCACAGATACTCTTCACGCGTTCAGTCATAGCTTCTACGGAGGTATCCGGATGAAGGGCCCAAACATGTAGGTGTTTTTTCTTTTCAATTGCCTGAAGTCCCCTTAGTTGAGCATTTCCACCCACCATTACCACAGGCATATTCTTCCTGGAACTTTTCTTCCTTTGCACTAACGTGTATCCGTCACTGTCCTTATCTTCCACTTGATCTCCATCATCGCCTCGAGTGGAACCCTTCTCTTGGCTATCAGATCGCTGCCGCTTGTCCACCGTGGCCACAACCTTATTCTTAGAACGGTTGCTCGCTCGTTGAGCGCGTTCGGACTTAGGCTCCGCCGGTATCTCGATCGGCGCTTCCCTCTCCTTCCCGCAAGGCGCTGATTCCGCAGCAGCTGTCCTCGTCTTAGCCTTGTTCACCCCACATCGACGAGCGTGTCAACTTTGGTGGATAACTCTTCAATTACCCTCTTTTGGTCGATGATGGTGGTAGAATCTAGAAATAGTTTCTATCACCCGCTGTTGCTCATCGATTTTCTTCATTTGCGACTCAATTAGGGCAGTTTGAGCCGTAACTTTAGTTGTCAGTGCGACTAACTTCTTCGACACTTCACTAAACGCAACTTCAATATTAAACTTGGACATTTTCCAATTATTTAATACCAATTATCAGAGAGCTGACTGTGCGTGTATAGCGACACACACACACAATTACATACAATATACAGGCTAGAAACGATAAGTGATCTTACTCGATTATTCCTAAACTACTTGAACAAGATATTACGTTATTAACAAAACGTTTACTGCCTGCTCTCGAACGGTGAAACGGTGAAGAAAAGCATCGTGTCGAATAAAGGACTAAATGTAAAAGTTATCCAATATACAGAAATAGTACATTGTGCAATAAGGGAAGTAAGTAGGATATTACTAACGAGAGTGTTAGAAGCCCGACGCCGAAGGCGGAGGGATTTTAATGACTCGAGTTTGTAATACCCTTACTTCCCGTGATGCACACAATGTTTTTCATCACATTTGCGAGGAAATTAATATCTACGACACAAGGGAACAAATCTATTTTCTTTAGACTTTGCTGGTAACAAAAAAGCAACTGAGCCGCATTAATAATAATAATAATAATAAAGCATTTATTTTCAGGTAAAAACCCATTGTACAAATAAGAATAACACAATAAATACATACAACCACAAGCACGATTATCAAAAGAAATGTAAAAATGTAAAAAATAAAATTAAAATAATAAAATTAAACTAAAGTTAGGTACCACATAATATAATACTATTTCAGTTTACCATTCTCAGACCGGTGCATGGCCAACCAGTGCTTGGTAAAGCAGTTGCCAAAGTCGTCGTTAACCATACTCAGAATGTCGTTTTTTGTATCGCGTAGTCTCTCCCAGCAGGAGGCCGTTCGAGCTCTCAGGATGGCGAAGAAGTCGGGAACCCCCGCGTCAGCGAACATGCCCTTTGCGCTGCAGAAAGGAGGCTTTCTCAGAATAATGCGAAATGCATTATTATACTGTACTCTCAGCCTGTTGTACGAGCCTTTGGTATACTTTATCCATAGTTGACAAGTATAGAAGCATTGGCAAAATGCTTTGAATAAAGTTACCTTTACTTCTCGAGTACAACAGGCAAATCTGCGCGCGAGCATGTTGCACCGAACCGCGAGGGCTCTCCGCTCCCTCTCCATATCCTCGTCATCAGTTAGTTTCTCCGTTAGGACGTGTCCTAAGTATTTAAATTTCTTGACAACCCGAACCGACGACCCGTTCAAAAACACTGGCAGTACGACATCCGGACCTCTACCTGCTGTGAATACGAGCATTTCCGTTTTCGAGACGTTATATTTTAACCCGTGTGTTGCCGCATATCGTTCGCAGATAGCGAGCAGTTTTTTAAGACCATTAACCGAGGGGCTGAGGAGCACCATGTCATCTGCATAGCTCAAATTGTTAACACTCAGGTTACCTATATGGCATCCAACCCCGGAGCTCCTCAGCTCCTCGATAAGGTCATTCACATAGAGGTTAAAGAGGTCCGGAGACGTAAGCCCTCCTTGACGCACACCACAGTCTAGTCTATAATCACTAGACTGAGTGTCGCCCCATTTCACATTGTTAGTTTGGTTTCCGTACCAGAAACGCAACAGATCCACTACCTCGCGCGGTGCGTCAGATTTAATGAGCTTTTTCCACAGCACGGAGTAGTTAACGAGGTCGAAGGCGCGGCTCAGATCTGGAAAACATGCGTATACTGAGGTGTCCCTATTTACAAAATAGTTCACAGTATACTTAAGACTGAGAATAGCGGAGTCCGTTGCGAGTCCGGGACGAAAACCAAACTGCGCGTCGTTAATTCTAAAGTTTTTCGTCAGTTCGGGCTGCAAGAGTCTCTCCAAGATTTTGCCAACTACAGTGCCCAACGAAATTGGCCGATAGTTGTTAAGACTAGACAGGTCCCCGGTCCTATTTTTAACTATAGGAACCACCAGCGTTCTCATCAGGTCATGCGGTAGGTATTTATATTTTACGCACAATTGAAAAAGAATAGACAGTATCCGGTAAATCTCGTCACTGGCGTAAAGCACGTGCTCGATGCTGAGCCCGTCATGCCCCGGCGACTTGCCACGCTTCATTTGCCTGACTACCTTTGCAATATGCTCTGGAGTCATCTGCAGGTTGCAGCGTGACTGAGTCGGCTCGGACTCTACTTCCGGGCCTCCAGCATCGGGCGCGCACTCCACGTCCAGCGGGTCAACTTTAAAATGTCTAGCGAACATGTCAGCAATAGTTTTTGGGTCCTGTTCACCACTGACCGCATTCGGTAAAACTTCCTTATGATTTAACGATTTCGTTACTTTCCAAAATTTTGAAAAGTTATTTTTAGATCTGTTTACAGCTAGAATATTCATTTTAATCAATTCTTGGTTCTTTTGACACCATTTTAATTTATTCTTGAAAGTATTTCGACTACTACGCATATTATCAAAAATGTCACCCGAAACAGGCTTACCACACTCAACCCACCAACGAAAATAGACCCTTGCATTTTCGTGACTTTGCCTCACATGATAATTCCATCCGGGGACCTGTCTAGCTCTACCACGATCTCCGGCCCGAGAATGGCAGCTGGCTATGGCTGCATTCTGCATAATGCAGATCAACTTAGTATATAAATTTTCAATTTCACTAAAGTGCCTATCTACATTTGTACATATAATATCATTATCACAGATTTCACATTGACTAGAATATTCTATACTTTTTAATTTATTGTAACAGTGCTCTCCATAAATATTTATTTGCTCTAAATTCCTATTATTCCAATATATTTGTCTAAGGCTATCATTAATTGGCGCATTATTAGCAGTTTTACATACTATCTTTTCAATACTTAGTTCAATAAGCAATGGATAGTGATCCGACCAACAGACATCGTTATCTATCGAGACCGACCGCACTGTATTCCAGGCCGCTCCGGTGGTCAAACAGTGGTCCAGCCACCTGAGCGTACCTCTCGCCGGACACATAAAGGTGTAGCTACCGGAATCTTCGCCCAACATGTTTACATCCGCGCAAACCAAGAATTCCTCAGAACAGAAGTTCGATAGTTCTCGATAGAAACGTGTGCCCAGATTGGCATTGTAATCACCTAGAACGTAGGCAGCTTCCACATCCGAGTCATTTATGATAGCACTTATATTCGCTAAACAGTTCGTAAATTCTAATAAACTATCGTCAGTCTCATCATCCCACGGCATATATACACTAAAAATGAGGAAAGTACAATCATTGCACTTAACCTGGATGGCCATGATCCTATCGTTATTACACTCCACTATCGTGACGTCAGAGAAGGCCGACTTACGCCAAAGCAGCGCCAGACCCCCGTACGGCCGGCCGCGCAGCACGCCCGCGGACGTGTCCACCGAGGACTTCATATGACAACTGAAGTCTCCGTCAATTCCATACATGAAATTGAGGTCGTGAGGCAGCAACCAGGTTTCCTGAAGCGCTAGTATGTCAACCTTCTTACAGAGTTCCCGAACATGTTGTATGGATCGTTTTATCGATTTACAGTTGAAAGAACTGATAGTTAGCTTCTTGTGTCGTCCATCCATTATGATTTATTATTACCAGTAGCGGCTCCGGCAGGAGCTCCACTAATAGTGTTTCGTTCACGGAAGCGTCGAAATACCAACCCCGACGGCCAGAAGTTTGTATTTAAGAATATAGGTAACTTGCTAGCAAGCAAAATTATTTTAAAGGAGTTAAAATCCACCATCTGGTTTTGTTTCAGGATTTCAACACTTATACATTCTTCTCCCATTTCTTTAATGTGGTCTTTAATATTTTCTACAGTCGTGCATTTATTCGCTCTAGATAGATATATCGCTGATTTAGATTCGATAACTTGGATTTTGCTTGTATTTTGCAAACTCCCTCGCATATTTTTGTGTTTATGTTTTATCCTATTCACAGTAGTATAACCATCCATGTCTGTTTCCGGGCCGGCCGTCGTCGGTATTGTAGGCGAACCGGTTTGCGATACAAGTGTCGCCCTAGTCAAGCTATTGTGACCCGGCGCGTGCGGCGCATCACGGGCGAATTTCGCCTGGCGCTGCGCGTGCGGCGCGCCAGTGACGATATCACGATATGACGGCGTGTGCACAGCTGATTCAAGCGAGTCGGAGCGGGAACGTGTTTGAGTCATAGGCGGTAGCGGGCGTCGTTTATTCGGCGTCGTCAAATCTTCCGTGTTAATGTCAGGATTTTTGCTCTTGGAAAGTAAGAGAGCGTCATGTTTATAAATACCATTCCGTAACCCAGTTATTTGAGAACTTATTTTGGTGTCCAACTGTGTCAGCTCACACTTGGTGACAGCGTCATTGCGTAACAATTGCAGCTCCTCTTTCATGGAGCTTATGTCTTTAAGTAGGCGTGTAACGTCCACATGGTCAAAGCCCACTGGCGGTAGACGATCTAAATCTTTAGCAACAAAACTGGGTTGCATAGTAGCGTCAGTCTCTTTCAAGAGTTTGATGACATCCTTGATGTTCTTCTTGCTCTTGTCCTCGCCCTTACGTTGGATATTCCTTGCCCCTTCGGCAGCACAAACATTAAACAGCACATTTTTTGCACTTTCAATTTCGGCGTCCGTAAAGCTTGAAACACATATTTGCACTATACTAAGTTCATCTAATTTGTCCACTTTATTTTGGACAAAGGTCAGAAATTCGTTAATAATTAAGTTACCCGCCATCGCTTAATTACTCAAACCATACACCAACGGCTGGCATAGTGAGTACTCAAAGGCACAACTGTACGCGTCTTGTCGGGGCGACACGACGGACGACACTGAGCATTCACTCTATCCGGAGGTGTTAATATTGTTGTTGCACTTTCAGACTCGGATTTTTCACATGACATAGACATTTTTTAAGTTTGTTTCTCTCTTTATTTAAACTAATAGGTCACAACTACAGGTAGTTAATAAAATAGTTTTGTTGTCAACTTTGTCAATGGAGCTTCAAGTTTTTTTCATATGTAGTTTTACGGCCAATTGGAAACAAGTTCAGCCCAAATCGTAGATCGTAGTTTATAATCACGAACACATAAAACCGCAGCACGGCCTCCAAGGCACAATCAGTGCCATTCGGTGGTCCACACTGCCACAGATAATGATAAAAAATGCATTTAGAAACTCCCAAAGCCCATACAGCCAGTTTTTATCGAATTTCAAAATAAAATTCACTGAAATAATTGCAAAATAAACTAAAACATTTTCAAAACACAAAAAAAAATGTATTTAATTAATACGTAAATGTTTAAATTACCATTTGTAGAAGTTTCGAAGACATAAAAAACCATGTTTGATTTAAAATCTCCTTAATGTGGAATGTCATACCTGTACTGATTTTCATTACTCCCGCGGGTGTATATAGGCCATTGTGTTTCTGCATGCATGCATATAATAATCCACTTAACGAGCAAGTGTGATGAAAAATAAAGTGTTACACACCTTTAGCCGGTGTAGGGTGATGTCCACGCTAAGCTGACTTCTCTTTCTGTGCCAGTTGAGTATATCGACGTGGATGCTAAAGACCTGACGACTCGTTACTCCAATGACGTGATCGCGTTTTGCGCTTTCGGTCTGAAGGTAGACTCCCATATCGACAAGCAGAATAAGTTCTACGAGCAGGGCAAGGACGCTGCCAACTTCAATTTCGGGCAACTTCTTTTGTTGTTCGGATTTGTGTCTTTTCCAAAACTGATGAATGTAAGTACTGAATTTTTTGTTTCTTTGAAGATTCATCATCATCATCATCATGTCAGCCTCTAGACGTCCACCGCCGGACAAAAGCCTCCTCCCGGTATCTTCACGACGACCGGTCCTGCGCTATCCTCATCCAGCTGGGTCCCGCGACCACCTCGTGGGAGGTCTGCCTACGCTGCGTCTTCCGATATGTGGTCGCCACTCGAGAACCTTTCTACCCCAACGGCCGTCAGTTCTACGAGCGATGTGGCTGGGCACATCGCTCGTAGCCACTTCAGTTTCGCAATTCTTTGAGCTATGTCGGTAACCTTTGTTCTCCTGCGGATCTCCTCATTTCTGATTTGATCTCGCAGGGAAACTCCGAGCATCTTTGAAGATTATATTATTATAATCTTCAAAGATTAAGTAACTTTATAGTTACTCATTCAATTGCAATTATCTACTGGATATGAGAATAGGTTTGTTTCATTTCAGTGTTTAAAGATACCATTATCTCGGAGGAATCTAAGCATTTCTTTAGAAGTATCGTGCTGGACACGATGCGGGATCGCGAATCACGCGCAATCGTGAGACCAGACATGATACATCTACTCATGGAAGCAAAGAAAGGTATGCTTTGCTAACATCCGTCTAACATAACTTTAAGATCGAATGCATTTGTTCCACAAACTGATTTTAAAAGATGTGTTGCGGAAATTTGTTACCCTGCTTCTTCTTCTCAGTGGTATCGCCTACGAAGCGATGGTTGATAAACAGTGACGTATAAAAATGTATGTACCATATTATGAGTACATTGGGTACATTTTTTGCATAATAAGCAATAAAATATTTAGACTGTGACTGGTTTCTGTTCAACATTTCAGCTTCGTGGGTCGCATGCAACTTATTCCATAATTTCAGTTATCAATCCATGTAAAATAACTTATTTATATATGTTTTAATATCACTTTAGTTTTTATTTGCTATTATTATTAAATACTAGCTTTTGCCCGCGGCTTCGCCCGCGTGGAATAAGATTTGTCCGCGGGAACAGTTTACTGCGGTAAAAAGTAACCTATATGTTATTCCAGTCCAGGATATAAGTTATCACTGTACCAAGTTATCACTGTACTCCGCCGCTGACTTAATAATATTATGACTGGCACGTTTAGCAGCGCGTCGCTAAAGATATTCTCCTTACAAAGTTCATCATCGTCGTATCAGCCTGTAGACGTCCACTGCTGGTTATAGGCCTCCCCTAAAAATCTCCACGACGACCGGTCCTGCGCTAACCTATAAAATGCACAATGCAAATACAGAAAATATAGGTAAGTACGTGTTGTCGTGGCCTTTCTTTTAGAATTATAGGAGAAACAAACAACTATATTGTTGCCGATCGATATGCCACTATCGATGTTCTATCGATAATCGACCAATAGTCGGAATATTATTAATAAGAATCGATAGCACAAATACAACACTATTGATGGACCGTCATTATTTAAAATAGGTTTACCATTTTGAACTTACTGCCTTTAATGATAACCCTGCAAATTATCAATCCCCCCCCCCCCCTTTAAAAGTTACTGCCTTTACAGAAACCGATACTCCTGTCCAAATTTTCATCCCCCTTCCCCGTCCCCCTTAAAATGTGGAAATACAAAATCCCGTCATTATTTATTCATGATAGCTATTGCCCATGGCTTCGGCGGGGAATAATTTATTCCCGCGGAAATACTTTACCGCAGTAAAAAGTATCCTATATTTATGATAAGCCAGGATATAAGCTACCATGCATTGTACCAACAATCATGAAAATTAAATATTTTTCCCGCGGGAAAAGTTAACCGCAGTAAAATAAAGCCTGTGTTATTCCAGGAAATAAGCTATCAATGTACCAAGTTTCATCAAAATCCGTTCAGCCGTGATTGAGTTTCCCGCGGGAACAGTTTACCACGGTAAAAAGTAGCCTATATGTTATTCCACGATATAAGCTATCACTGTACCAAGTTTCATCAAAATCCGTTCAGCCGTTATTGATTTTCCCGCGGGATCGTCGTTCTGTCAAAAGCTAGGTATTTGACTGTGGCAGTTTGTGTACGCACAAAGGAAGTAATTCAGAAGATTTAACAGACCACCTGCAGAAATCTAGACTAAATAATAAATTATAATTAATGGGAACAGAATAAGAAACCGATACTCCCGTACAAATTTTCACCGATCCGAACTGACAGGTACAGGGTACAGTGTTAGCCAACATGACCAATTTGACATACGTAAAGAGTTAGCCAACAGCAGCAACTCGTACAGTGTTGCCAGGAAACAATACACGTCAAGCGTATCGCTTGATGTTTCCTACTATTAAGTCTTATCGAGTAGTTGACGCCACGGCGAAAGAGATGGCGCCACTGTGTACTTGAGCTCCGACATACGATGCATTTCATTTTTCCTGCGGGAACAGTTTTCTCCGGTAAAAAGTAGCCTGTATGTTATTCCAGGCCATAAGCTATCACCGTGCCAAGTTTCATCAAAATCCATGTAGCCGTTCTTCAGTTATAAGTGGTCTAATTATCGTGACTTTGTTTTATATACCTACTATATATATATATTAAGATTTAATTTTGGATAAAATTTGGCCAATTTACATATTATGCTCGTTTCCAAAGCCGTAAAACCATTTAAAAACAAAAGACTTGATCCGTGAAAAAACGGATCAATGAGTGCACAAACAGCCTAAGAGCTGATAAAAAGACCATATAGGAATTCATTATTGGCGAAAAGAGTTGGCAGCAGCGCCTCTGGTTGGATGAAATTTGGCCAATTTACATAATATGCTCGTTTCCAAAGCCGTAAAACCATTTAAAAACAAAACACTTAATACGTGGAAAAACGGATCAATGAGTGCACAAACGGCCTAAGAGCAGATAAAAAGACCATAATAGTAATTCATTATTACCGATGCAAAGAGTTGACAGCAGCGCCTCTCGTAGTCAACCTTGTCTTTGGCTAGATAACTTTCGGGTTCAAGCCACAATTAAAAAAAAAACAAAAAAAAACAACCGACTAAATCGATGTAATGAAACAGTGCCATCTATGTTGTTTATTTTTGATTTTGGATGAAATTTGGAAAATTTACATAATATATCTTTATAAATTATAGCCTTTGTGTTATTCCGATGTTTAATCTATATTACTGTAAAGTGTCATGAAAATCTGTTCGGTAGTTTTTGCGTGAAAGAGTAACAAACATCCTCACATCTTTACAAACTTTCGCCTTTATAATATTAGTAGGATAGGATTATATTATATTATATTATATTATATTATATTATATTATATTATATTATATTATATTATATTATATTATATTATATTATATTATATTATATTATATTATATTATATTATATTATATTATATTATATTATATTATATTATATTATATTATATTATATTATATTATAGTAGGAGTAGGACTAGTAGGATAGGATAGGATAACTAGTATTTTGGGCAGATGGCGCGGCCCGCAAGCGGACCGCGGAGGTTCGGCGGTTTGCCAGTTTCTTGTGGCAAGAATTCTAATTAAATTTTGTTAAAACGGTTAAAGGTAATCCTCCGGGCCGGGCAGAAAATGATACGAATACCACACTTTGCTATTTAAAATATATTGGACAACCAAAACTTAATGAACTCACTTCAGTCGTTTTACATTAAATGTTCCACTCCCTACGACGTTCGGTCACAGAATGCCAGAACTCGCTCCTGTCGTTGCTCGAATAGCCTTACCACCCCACTCCCGCCTGTGGCGCCATCGTGGCGGCATGAGGAACCGCATCGAAAATGGCGGCACAGAAAGTAGTGGCACTCAATAGACTATCTTTTTAGACATTATACCTTTGTATCACGGTATTACGTAACAATTAATAAAAGAATTATTATAATTTGGAAAAACTGCTAACAGTCGGCCGTCCTGTTCCAGGAATCCGATTCCGATCATTCCGATTCGGCCATTCGAACGTTGTGTATGTCCACATACAAAAGAGACGGGAAAAACATTGACATTTCTAGTAAAATAAATAATAAATAATTTATAATAAAATTAGATTAAAAAAAACACGAAGGAGCACGATTTACTCTATGATCCAATAACATTGTAATAGGCTTGACATAGATTTTACCTTGATTTTGTTATTATTCAAATCAAAATTCGTTTATTCAAAATTGGAATACAATATTCTCTTTCTGACGTCAATGTTATATTTACTATTATCCTTTCTCCTTGTCCGAGACGGTTTAACGATGTAGTTCACGTTGAATGTACTACGCCATCACAATTTTCAAAGATCTTAAAAAAAAAACCAAATTCGGTACTTTCGTCACATGTGGCATGGCAACCCTGTAACTTCATTACGTTTTTTGTGCACGCGCTGTCACTACGCTTTTTTGCGTAATACTTGCAAAAAATTACTTTTTATCAAATAAAAGAAATATTTAGCTTAATTCAATGTTTGTGTTACATTTCTAGGGGTGAAATAAGTGTTTTTAGAAGAAAAGTGTTATGAGTTTCGGATAAAAACTATCAAAGGATGAGGTTTGTCTTTCTAACCCAAAAGGTAAAAATTCCTTTATTATTAAAGTCTTGAAGTACAGAAATTCTTTAATAAAGAAAGTAACTGGTAAGTTTATTCAGTAAAACGAATTACCTATATAACTCATAACATCAGTTGTTAACATTTTATAACATAAATTATTGTATTTTATTAATTTGCACTCATTGTTTTGTTTTGTTGATTTCGTCCAATTATAGACAGGCAAAAGTCATAGACCATACAGCCAAGTCTTAATTGGTTTCATTGTCATGTGATTGCAATGACATGACAGCTCGTGACTTTCGCAAAACTGTCTTGCTGTCATGCGAAAACGTTGCAGCAACAAAACGCGCGCGCGAGAAGTTCGATTGATTCTATTTCTGAACGAACGAACGAACGAACTGACCTGTCAAAAAACTTGTCAAAAAAAACTTGTCGTATGTTTACGTTTCTGTGTTTTGGATGGTTATTGAGTTTATTTCTAAATAACAAAAATATAAATACTAATCGTGTGTCATAAAGATCGCCCCGGGTCGACCTAGAGCAAAGGTTCGAAAAACGCTCGGAGAATTCCCGCCCGGGACGATGCTACAGCTAGTGTTTTTTCAATCCTTTTTTAACAATATACTGGTGAAATTGAGTACCATGGGTAAGAATATTAAAAATAAAACTAGAAGAATAACCAAGAGAAACTGTGCCGACAAGACAAAAAGGAAAATCAGAATCGAAACATCCAGCAAGCTACATCCAACCTCACCTACAGAATCTCTTATTGAAATTATTCCTCAAGGTAAATTTAAACTGTTACCTACATATTATACATAGGTAGGGACATTAACCTTCAAACGTATGGGTACATGCGTTCAAACCTACCTACCGACTCTTGGATAAATAATCATACCTACATTAAATGGACATAATGCGGAGAGGGTAGACAACAATGTCACTAATCATACCTACATTAAATGGGATTGTATGTCTTGAAATAAAAGCTTTATTACTATTAAATGGACATGACGCGCTGCCACGGAGAGGGCAGACAACAATGTCACTAATCATACCTACATTAAATGGGATTGTGTGTCCTGAAATAAAAGCTTTATTATTATTAAATGGACATGACGCGCTGCCACGGAGAGGGCAGACAACAATGTCACTAATCATACCTACATTAAATGGGATTGTGTGTCCTGAAATAAAAGCTTTATTATTATTAAATGGACATGACGCGCTGCCACGGAGAGGGCAGACAACAATGTCACTAATCATACCTACATTAAATGGGATTGTGTGTCCTGAAATAAAAGCTTTATTATTATTAAATGGACATGACGCGCTGCCACGGAGAGGGCAGACAACAATGTCACTAATCATACCTACATTAAATGGGATTGTGTGTCCTGAAATAAAAGCTTTATTATTATTAAATGGACATGACGCGCTGCCACGGAGAGGGCAGACAACAATGTCACTAATCATACCTACATTAATTAGGATTGTATGTCCTAAAATAAAAAACTTTATTATTATTATTGTTAAATGGACATGATGTGCTACTACAGAGCGAGTAAACAACAATGTCACACGTTATTGGCGCTTTCACATTGCGGATAGACATACTGATCTTTATGCTACACAAATACCTATGCTGTTAGTGCTATCACAGAGTGGATAGACATGACTTTCTATAATGACAAACTCTAAAAGGAAAAACACCATTCCAGATGAGAAAGATGAAATGCCGAAAGATTTCGAATAAATCACTGCAACGGTGAGACAATCAGGTTGAAAATGGCCACATGATGGCAGAGAATTAGGATGACTGGAGGACTTTATATAGAAGAAAAAGAAAATTAATATACCTGTCCATTGTTCGAACGACACACTGTCCATTGTTCGAACGACACACTGTCCATTGTTCGAACGACACACTGTCCATTGTTCGAACGACACACTCATACCCCCGCATCAGATAAAAGGCCCTCCTCCCTATTTTGTGGGTGGCATGGACACATACAAACAAAATTACAAGCACTTATCTGTAAGAGAAACGTTTGCCCCTGCCGGGATTAGAACCCAAGACTCCGAGCACAGCGGGCAGAGTCACTACCAACTGGGCTAAGGAGGCGACCAAAAGAAAAATGAAATGAAAAGTTATCAATGAATAAGATCCTACTTAAGTGTCTAGATATAAAGTCAAATAGACTATATATATATATAACATATAAAAAGCTATTTAGACGTGTCCCCACACAAAACATAAGTCACTGTATAAATTTTTACTGCATGCAGTATCAGACATGCATCCACTTTGGCTGCGAACGGAGTAATCCTAAATAGATATAGATTATAGCGTATGAGTGGAGGTTTTTTCCCCTGTCTGCTAGTAGAGGGAGCCTGCCCGACGCTATTTTCCGCATGAACCGCATGTAGTTGTTGGCGCGCCCGAACGTGCTCGGCTCGACCGAGGTTAACGCCAATCGGCAGTGGCTCCGGGACTGCGAGTAGGAAAGGTTTTAGTTTGGAAATAAAGGATAACGCATAATGAAAAGAAGTTATTTCACTCACCCACGCCACATTGGCCCCCAACGTTTTTGTGAAAACTTTGAACTAGGTTTTGTATATATATTTTTTTTTAAACTAACTTTTATGTACATACCTAGACTGTTACGGTGGTGCTGTGCATGGAACTTTATGCATCTTTTTTTATTTTTTTTTGTGGCTTACGCATTCGATGAAGTGCCTCCTACTTTGCTTCGATTAGCGTCGCTTATGCATACATTATTGACGCTATCTAACGATTAGTGCAGTTTGCTTTTGATTGAACATGCCACGGAAAACGCGCCAGTTCTTACCTACTGCCGGACGAGGCGGGTGACGGAAATGGTGACAACATAACGATGTCACACGACAGTTTGACGGCCATGCTTGCTACGCTACAGCGGTCGCAGGCCGGGTGCTGCCGGCAGCTCCTACGATAAGTTCGGTCGCCGACGCCGGCAGCTACGAACACTGCGGCCATCGCCGCCGCGGTCGTGACGGACACGGGTGCCGTTAATGTATACTTCTATGTATCCAGCACGCTACAGCGGCCAGCCGGACGAGTTATTGGAAAATTTTATCGACGCAGTTGAGACATATAAGTCATGTGTGAATGTGACGAGGTTGCATTACGCGGCGTGTTTATGCTGCTGACGAACTCCGCCGCTGAGTGGTGGCAAGGCATAAAGCGTACCACCACAAACTGGACTGACGCGCTTATGAAGCTACGCAGCGCCTTCGGAGAACTCCGAACACCGTTCCAAGTCTATCAAGAATTATTCTCGCTGGTGCAAGGTTAGTCAAACACAGATTTGTTTATGGCAAAGATTAGAGTTTTGTTTTCTAAACTGCCTAAAAGCGATTTGAACTAACGAGTGCAACTAGATAATGTCTTACGGCCTCCTAGACAGGCGTATAAGGAAAAGATTAGACAGATCAATCAATCAATCATTTATTTAATAAACAATGTAGGTACATTGTATGCGAATTTTAACCTAGATTTATAAAATAAAATAAATAAAAATAACATCCACAGAGTGTGTAAATACCTACCTTCGACAAATTATTGAACAAAGCGCGTAACATAGAAGACTATAAAGAAAAGAGACTTCAGTTTGAGCCTGGGTCCACGAAGACTGACCCTACAAAATGTGACGCGCCTACGAAGTCTGCTGGTGCTGGTAAGAACACCTACAAGTCGCGGTATTCGTCGCACTCCCAGCAGTCGGCTAAAGTCCATGGCACAGGCGGTGCCATCTTTAGCATAAAAATCAAGCTAAAAGTGAAAATAAAATTCAGTGTTATGGGTGTAGTGCAGCTAATATAATCCGATAAAAGTGTCCGCAGTGTAATCCTGGACAAATTGTTTTATTCTGAAAAAACGGACGATATATTGCAGTGTATTGACAGAGTTGTGCTGTTAGCCATCATACGCCCCCGCCGCCCTGTAGACGGATGGTAGCCGAGGCGAGCGCGCGGGCCGTCGCCACCTCCGCCGGCGCGGGCGCCGCGGCAGCTCCGTGGGGGCGCCCCCCGCGGCCCCGCAGCCGCCGTGTCAGAATGTCGCAAGACACACGCCGTCCACTAGTTGTATAGCAGGTAACCCTACGGTCGCCGTAGGGGTCCTTCCTAAAAACTTTTCCAGATAAATTTATATATATAATAAATATATATATATAAATAATATATATGATAAATTTATGCAAAAGAATGAATGTTTTTTCTTAAAATTATGAGGTTGTAAACAATGATTTAAGTACTTGTACTATAAGCAGAATTGTTTTAGTCCTAAAAAACTATTGATGGTAGCAGGCAAGGGAAGTCGACGTCTCAAACTTTTACGTCCACCACCTTACTCGAAGCCATGTGGCTCTCAACCGTTTTTTGAAAAATCCGGTGGTAGTCAATCTTTTCCTGAGAAAGTCAGTGAATGCCAACCTTTTTTCCGGGTAATATAAAGATAGTCAATCTTTTTGTCAAATGACCAAACTATTAGGAAAACGGGGGTTGGGTGTTGGTCCACAAAATTTGGTGACTTGCCAATTTTTATAACAGACCCGGCTCTGGAAGACCCGACCCTACAGTCTTTAGTAATGCTAAGT
Organism: Metalampra italica; assembly: GCA_949699065.1. Classification (NCBI taxonomy): domain Eukaryota; kingdom Metazoa; phylum Arthropoda; class Insecta; order Lepidoptera; family Oecophoridae; genus Metalampra; species Metalampra italica. The sequence goes on along the minus strand of OX452978.1, from coordinate 11,605,993 downwards.
ATATGTGATACACGACTTTGTTAAAGAATATAAATAAAATATTTTTTGTTTATCATATTAATAAAGTTACAGTAACCTTACTTCTAATTAATTAAGTTGATAGTATATATCAACTTATTCATTCGCAATCCTAACTTTGAACAGCTACATCGTTAAACCGTCTCGGACAAGGAGAAAGGATAATTACATGATTAAACGAACTTACCTTAAGTGAAGTTCTATCATAATTATCCGAAGCTCCTTGTCCGAGACGGGACTCCCACCCTACCCATAAGAAGTAACATGACTCAAGTGTTACTTCTCCCTTTTAATGTATAGGATTGCTCCATGTTATCTATTGACTTTAAACGTAATGAAGTTACAGGGTTGCCATACCACATGTGACGAAAGTACCGAATTTTTTATTATTTTTAAGATCTTTGAAAATTGTGATGGCGTAGTACATTCAACGTGAACTACATCGTTAAACCGTCTCGGACAAGGAGCTTCGGATAATTATGATAGAACTTCACTTAAGGTAAGTTCGTTTAATCATGTAATTATATTTAATATGTTTTTTACTATTTTACATAAAACTACTACTATACTTGTATATTACAAAATGCGATATAAACCTTAATTTGTATTACCTATTATTATTGATTTACATTTTATTTTCAAATGTAACGCAATGATAAAGTTACTAACAAATTGAACCGTTCTAATGCCCTTATTATACGTATACGGGCTAAGTGATTGGCATATTAATTACAATCATAACACTTAACTTATTTTATTTTTATTTATTTCACAAAATCCACAGCACTTAGAAAAAATAGGTAACTATTATCAAAGGTTACATTGCTCATACTGCCAATAAAGAGGATTTACAATATGCTAACAATATACTTATAGCAATAACTTATATAACATAAAATTATCTAATCCTGAGCAACGAGACGAAAAGCAACGTGTTACACATATTGATTGACCACTTAATAAAGAGTAATTAATCATTAATAGTGCCTTTTTCTGGTCATTTTATGAGATTTTGTAATCTATCCCCTGTCCGTTGGTACCTGAAATGTGAGATATTAGTGAGTACAGTCGTCTGCGCGCCCAGCCGTACCAGCCCCTTGCATAGCTGTGACCTTGGGCTTTTATAGTAATCGTTTTGTGCAGCTCGGGTTGCAGTCAACTGTACAATACATTAAGCATAACGTGAGTATGATGCGAACAAACGCGCGAAACGCGCGAACAAACCAACCAACCAACCAACCCGTGAACAAACGCGCGAAGCGCGCGAACAAACCAACCAAATAACCAACCCGCGAACAAACGCGCGAACAAACCAACCAACTAACCCGCGAACAAACGCGCGAAGCGCGCGAACAAACCAACCAACCAACCCGCGAACAAACGTGGTATAATTTATTTTTGGCCATAAAAAAAGCCGTAAAATTTTTAAAAAGTCGCCATTTTGAAAATAAATATGACATCACCAAATTGCCTAAGATTCTGAAAAATATTAGTTCCAGCTGGGTCCAGCTATCTGGCACCGTTTCTGCTGGCCGTTGACCCAACAGCTGAAGATGACCATAATCTCCACGTTTCAGAGTTTTAATCTATTCGCCAGAAAATACTGGGCACATTACTAAAATTTCAGCGCAATCGGAGAGTAAAATTTATTTTTGTCTATTATAAAAAAGCCGTATAATTTTGAAAAAGTTGCCATTTTGAAAAAAAAAATGACATCAACAAATTGCCCAAGATTCTGAAAAATATTAGTTTGAGCTCGGCCCAGCTATCTGTCACCGTTTCTGCGGGCCGTTGACCCAAGAGCTGAAGATGACCATAATCTCCAGGTTTCAGAGTTTTAATCTGCTCACCAGAAAATACTGCGCACATTATAAAAAAATCAGCGCAATCGGAGAGTAAAATTTATTTTTAGCCATAAAAAAAAGACGTAAAATTTTGAAAAAGTCGCCATTTTGAAAAAAAAAATGACATCACCAAATTGCCTAAGATTCTGAAAAATATTAGTTCCAGCTCGGTCCAGCTATCTGGCACCGTTTCTGCGGGCTGTTGACCCAACAGCTGAAGATGATCATAATCTTCAGGTTTCAGAGTTTTAATCTGCTCACCAGAAAAGACTGCGCACATTATAAAAAATTCTGCGACATCAGAGAGTAAAATTTATTTTTGGCCATAAAAAAAAGCCGTATAATATTGAAAAAGTCGCCATTTTGTAAAAAAAATATGACATCACCAAATTGCCTAAGATTCTGAAAAATATTAGTTCCAGCTCGGTCCAGCTATCTGGCACCGTTTCTGCGGGCCGTTGACCCAACAGCTGAAGATGACCATAGTTTCCAAGTTTCAGAGTTTTAATCTGCTCACCAGAAAAGACTGCAAACATGATAAAAAATTCAGCGCAATCGGAGAGTAAAATTTATTATCGGCAATAAAAAAGCCGCAAAATTTTGAATAAGTCGCCATTTTGAAAAAAGATGAAAGTATGTATGGAGATCGAAAATCAAAAGAAAAAAAAGTTCGCTCGTTTCGCTTTGCTCGCGGTGCTCGCTTCGCTCGTAAATAATTGTATTCAGGAGCACTTAGAACCCCTACATACAAATTTTCAGCGCAATCGGAGAGTAAAATTTATTTTCAGCCATATAAAAGAGCCGCATAATTATCAAATTAATCTAAAAAAACCCAACAACAAACTGTGTGGGGACACAGTGTCACGTCATTAAACTAGAAATGCAAACTCAGCCTTTGGGCGCGAGTAGCACGGCCCCCCGCACCAGTCGCCTCGGTACACCCAACTAGAGTGCATGTGCCATGCACTGTTAAGTGTTAACATCAATAAATAGTATAACCTAATTCACAGTTTATCTTAACGCATCTATCCATTCTCGCTAAAGTAGTGAAACCCCAAATTGGTGACCCCAGACAATTTCAATTGTGCACGTGTTAAAATAAACTTATTTATATGTATTACCTACCTATGGTACTTCTGAGTATTTAGCATTATGTACTGTATCGTACTACATACCTACTAGGGTATATGAAGCAGTAAGAATAATAAATGTAGAATTACCTAACAGAATCTATATTCCCTTTCTAATCCTATCTGAGGTAGAATAATTGAAACACGGAACCCATAGTCACGGCTCACTGTATTTATGACATTCGTTAACGTAATTACATCTTAAATGAATACAAGGGGATAAGATAGAAAAACTATAACTATTCTAACACAACGATTAGGGGGTGTAGTTTCACCATACAATAACACAATAAGGCACACCAGTACAGTATCAAAAATAGTTCAACAGAGCAACATAAAATATAGTAAGGTACTCACAGGGTTTGGGCCAGAAATCTGTTCACTATCACTTCTGCAACAAGTAATGTGTCGCTGCTTCGGATGTATGGACTTTTATAGTAGTTACGACAGTGAAGTTGAATTGGATCTCTTGCCCTTCTCGCCTAACTAGTTTTTACATAGAATTCTTTATTTGTGACTGAGTTTATATAAAGTGAATTAGATGTGTTTTAAAACTATAAAGAATATGTTTCAAGTGATTTTAACTCTTACTTATAATGTAATTGTAGATAAAATATTATTTCAATTAAAACATACGTAATGAAGTTCTCGCAAACGTAAGTCATGATACAACAGTATCATGACTTACCTGCCGTTGAGCTACTAATTAATGCTGTGCACCCCAATTAAACCAACGTTATTACAATAATCCGATTAAATCATAATTTCCTTAACTAAATCTATAATTAAAAACATACGTAATGAAGTTCTCGCAAACGTAAGTCATGATACAACAGTATCATGACTTACCTGCTGTTGAGCTACTAATTAATGTTGTGTACCTTAATTAAATTAACGTTATTAAAATAATCCGATTAGATCATAATTTCCTTATCTAACACACGCATCCGGTATCGTGAACCTTACTTTTCCGTCAGCAACCTCAACCAGTGAGATAATGGCTTCCAACGAGGTTGAGGAAAAACCGGAACAAGCATACGAACTAGCAGCAATATCATTATCAACTAGAATACCGGATTTCTGGCAGGATCAACCCAGGTTATGGTTTGCTCAAGTGGAGGCGATTCTAGAACAACAAAAGGCCGGCGATTTATCAAAATACAATGTGGTGGTCGCGAAATTGAGCAAGGAGGTTATCCAGCAGGTGGCGGACATCCTTGCAAACCCACCAGCCACAGATAAATTCGTGGCAATCAAAAACAGGCTGCTGACGAGTTACGAAGAAACCGAAACCAGGAAACTCCAGAAGCTGATATCAGAGATGGATCTGGGCGATCAGCGACCAACCCAACTCCTGCGCCGCATGAGAGAGCTCGCGACAGGTAAGCTGGACGATGCCACACTAACAATCCTCTGGCAAGGACATTTACCATCGCCAATCAGGGCGGTGCTAGCTGCAGCGACCGCCAGTGACCTGGACAACCTAGCGCTCATAGCGGACAGAGTGATGGAGACGTACAGCAAGCCGATACACGTCTCCGCAGTAACGCAAGCCCCCACGGCAGAGGGCCACAGCGCTGCGCTTCCGACCGCCATGGCAACCACAGGTGACATTGCTAGACTAACATTAGAAATAGCAAAAATCAACATCAAGCTGGACGATCTAAGCGATAGATCCCGCGCCAGCAGAGACAGGGTCAGGAACGTGAGCGGCAGCAGGGCAGCATCCAGATCCAGGAGCAACAGGAGGTCCGAGCAAAGTCCAGATTGGCTATGCTACTACCACTACAGATTCAAAGGTAGAGCCTCAAAGTGTGTACAGCCATGCAATTGGAAAAACTCGGGAAACTAGACAGCGTGCAATCTACAACGGCGGGAGGTTGCATCAGTTTAAAGAATCACCGCCTAGTGGTTACAGATAGGGATTCAGGCACACGATTCTTAGTAGATACGGGTGCAAACGTATCCGTGATACCAAAAACATTTAGAAATTTCAAAGAACAATTATACCCAGTGCCCGATTTCAAATTGTACGCCGCGAACGGCATGGAAATAAATTCATATGGTGTTAAGCACTTAGTGTTAAATTTAAAATTAAGACGCCAGTTCCCGTGGACATTCATTGTGTGTGACGTCAAACAACCTATCATAGGTGCAGACTTTTTAGAGCATTATAAACTGTTGGTTGACTGATAGTAAGACTTTACATGATAAATCAACAAAGTTACAGGCACAGGGAACGATCATAAACCATCGCGGGCCCTCCCTACAGACAATAGGCTCGGAACACCCCGCACACGACTTATTATGTAAGTACCCAAACATACTCAAGCCGATGTCATTCAAGAATGCGCCTAAACATTCAGTGTATCACTACATTGAGACGACAGGTCCTCCAGTACATTGTAAGGCAAGGCCACTTCCTCCGGATAGGTACAAAAACGCAAAAGACGAATTCAACACCATGCTAGAAATGGGCATTTGTAGGCCTTCCAGCAGCCCGTGGTCTAGTCCTCTGCACGTAGTACCCAAAAAAGACGGACAAATACGGCCATGCGGAGACTACAGGGCCCTGAACGCAGTAACGAAACCAGACAGGTACCCCTTACCCCGTGTACAGGACTTTACTTATTTGTTAGCGAACAAGAAAAAAATTTCCCGACTTGACATACGACGTGCCTATCACAACATCATGACTCATCCAGACGACGTAGAGAAGACGGCGATTACGACACCGTTCGGACTATACGAATTTCCCCGTATGACGTTCGGCCTGCGTAACGCCGCACAAACCTTCCAACGTTTCATGAACAATTCAGTTCTAATCGGTCTAGACTTCATATACTGTTACTGTGATGATGTCATAATCGCCTCGGACTCAGAGAAGGACCATAGGGAGCATCTAGATCAAGTTTTCAAAAGGTTAGACGAGTTTGGTATAACCATAAACCTAGAAAAATGCAAGTTCAATCAGTCAGAGTTATCATTTTTAGGCTATGACGTGTCCACTGCTGGAATCAAACCATCCCAGGACAAGATTCAAGCCATTATAGATTATCCAAAGCCACAAACATCGAACCAACTGCGCACTTTCCTAGGCATGGTAAATTTCTACAAACCACATCTACCTAAAGCTGTAGGCTATCAAAGCAAGCTATACAACCTAATACAACACACAAAGGGCAAAGATAAAACGCCAATCAGTTGGTCAACGGACACCGACACCGCATTCAATGAATGTAAACATGCATTGCAAAATGCGGTCACGCTAGCATATCCGTTGCCAGACGTACCCATTGCACTTTTCGCTGACGCGTCTAACACCGCTGTAGGTAGCGTGTTGCAACAGCAAACAGCCGACGGACGTTGGACCCCGTTAGGTTATTATTCCAAGAAATTATCGCCTACACAACAAAAATATAGCACCTACGACAGAGAACTACTGGCTATATATCTGTCAATGGTACACTTCAGAAGTCTGTTCGAAGGTAGGGAGTTAATTATTTACACAGACCACAAACCTCTGACATTTGCATTCAATAAAATTAACAGCACCAGCAACACAGAAGTACCTAGACGAACGAGGCAGCTCATGTTCATCAGTGAATTCACGACAGATCTTAGGCACATCCAGGGCAAAGATAACATTGTAGCCGATTCCTTATCACGTATGGAATCGATTGAATGTGCCTCTTCACTCGATTATGAAGGAGTTAGCCAAAGCTCAAGAGCAAGACGATGAACTAAAATACTTGCTGAGCAGCGAACACAAGACCTTACAGTTCAAAAAGTTACCAGTGTTAAACAGCAGTAGTTCCTTATTTTGTGAAACGTCCACAGGCAATGCGAGACCGTTCATCCCTAGGACATACAGACAGACAGTTTTTGAATCTATTCACGGAATTAGCCACCCCGGCGGCATACGTACCACGCGCAGAATGGTCAAAGAGCGATATTTTTGGACAGAGTTGAACAGAGACGTAGGTCTTTGGGCCAAAACCTGTGTTCAATGTCAACGCGCAAGGGCAACCGACACACTATGTCGCAGATAGGGACTTTCGTCAGTACAGAAAGGTTTGAGCACATACATACTGACATAGTAGGGCCCTTACCAATTTCCAGTGACGGTCACAGGTATTGTTTGACAATAATAGATAGAGCCACCGGTTGGCCGGAAGCATTTCCCTTAAGAGATATTGTCAAATTGTTAATTACAATGGGAGGGAGATGTTGAGGGTATAAATAAATAAAGATGCATGACGGCCAGTCGTTTCCAATATGTCGTTTTAGTGAGCCCCTTTTCCCACTACATGGTGTCAGGTGTGGCCGGAATCGTATTAAAAATAGTTTTTTGGTTGTAAAAGTGTTCATATAATGCCTCAAAATTATTAGAATCATTTTGCATTTATTGAGAATATTGTAAATAGATTATTACTTTAAATGTTTAACAATAATATTAATAACTTTAATTTTGTTAATAAGCGCAATAATAAGTAAATTTTAAATTAAGAGTAACGGCAATGACGGAAGTGATATACCCCGTCATCGCCGATTACTGGCGGATACTATTTTTTTACGCTAGGCGGATATAGAGGATTGCTGATTTGACTGACAGAGGGTGGTGGTGGATTTGGGAGTTTTTTGGGGAAATGTAATATGAAAAAGGTTAAAATAAAAGTATATCCTTAATGTGATACCTACAGGCTTTTATTTCAGGCATAACGCTATAAAATGATGATAAATATGAAACAACGGAAAAAAGTGTGTACGCGGCGATACAACAGCCGGCCTCGTTACAACGTGACGGCAACCTCGCTACCAACTGGCGAGAGTGGAAGATGGCGTTTGAATATTTTTTAATTGCATCAGGAAAAGAGGACGTGTCATCAAAGGAAAAAAGTGCATTGTTTATGCATGTGATTGGGAAATTTGGAAGAGAAATTTTTGAAGAATTGGATGTCACAGACGGAGATAATAATAATAATAATAATAATAATTGTTTGGACAATTTTACACACGGCTGTTTAGTCCCAACTAAGCCGAAGCTTGTACGTGGGTACTCGACAACTGATAAACATACTTAAATACATTTAAATAAATACATAAATACATACAAACACCCAGAATCCGAAAACCAACAGTTATGCTCATCACACAAATGTTGGTCCCGGGTGGGAATCGAACCCACGACCTTTGGCGCAGTAGGCAGTGTTACTACCACTGCGCCAACAGGCCAGTCAGGAGATAAAAACAATTTTACAGTCTTATGCCAAAAATTTGAAGAATATTGTGATCCGGAGAAAAATATTAATTACGAAAGACACATGTTCTTCGAGACGTATCAAAATGAGGATAATTTTGATAAGTTCCTTGGAGCGTTGAAGATAAAAAGCAAAAATTGTCAATTCGGAAATTTAAAGAATAGCCTTATTTTAACACAATTAATTCGAGGTTTGAAGGAAGTTCATCTGCGGGAAAAATTATTAGCCAAGTCAAAGATGACGTTAGAACAGGCTATTCAATTTTGTCGAGCATCAGAAAAGGCTGGGGAGCAGGCTGCGGCATTTAATAATAATCGTGGATCGTCGAGCGGCGTGTCCGTGGAGTAGGTGACACGAGCGGGCGCCTCGCGCGGCCCGCAGCGCGCGCCCGCGTCGCCGGGGCAACGTTATCAGCGCGCCGGCGGCGGCGGAGCGGACGGGAGCGCGCGTGGTCGGCGCATGACCACTGCACCGGCTAATAATTATTCCAGAAATAATAGTGTGTGCGGAAAATGTGGCTATTTCCACAGTGTCAGTGATAGATGTAGGGCATATTCAGTGAGGTGTTACCAATGTAATTCAGTAGGACATTTTGCGAAGTGTTGCCGTTCGAAGTTTACACGGGAGCTGCTGGACTCCGGAGTGACCAGTGAGGATGAGTACGGCGAGAACGGTGAGCTACTTATGTACAATATATGTATCGACGCGTCAGACGACTCGCGCGCGTCGTGGAGTGCAATTATAAACATTGATAGTGTGGACATTTCGTTCAAATTGGACAGTGGCGCGGACGCATCGGTTATGTCACTAAATAGTTACGAGAAGGCCGGATTTGATATTAAAAAATTAAAGAAATGTAATACGGTACTTAGAGAGATAAGTAAGAAACGGTTGCCTGTGGTTGGATATTTTAATGCTATAATGAAATATAATGAACTTAATTGCTATCAGAAAATTTATGTTTTGGATGTAAATTGTAATAATTTATTGGGTTTGAAAGCGTGTGTAAACTTGAAACTTTTAGCGCGGGCTGATCAATTGTCAGTTAATAATATAGATATTGATGAATCCATATTTGATGGCATAGGGTGTTTACCTACTGAGTGTAACATACAAATAGATGAGTCAGTGCCGCCGGTGGTGAATGCCACGCGTAAAATACCGATGAAGTTACGTCCTCGTTTAAAAAATGAACTAGAGAGCATGATTAAATTAGGGATTATTAAAAAAGAGGATGGGCCTACTGATTGGGTTTCGAGTATTGTTGTTGTCGAAAAACCGGATAAAAGCTTACGAGTTTGTTTAGATCCGAAAAACTTAAACCACGCGGTTAAGCGGAGCCATTTTCAGTTGCCCACACTGGACGAAATCGCTAGTAATTTATCTGGTGCTAAATATTTTTCAAAATGCGATGCTAAAAATGGATTTTGGATGCTAAAATTAAATGATAACAGCTCACGACTGTGTACCTTTTCCACGCCCTATGGTAGATACAGGTTCCTGCGTATGCCGTTTGGCATAAACTGCGCACCAGAAATCTTTCACAATGAAATGCATAAAATCTTCAATATGGAGGGGGTTGAAATCTATATTGATGACGTCATGATTTGGGGTAGGACAAGAGAGGAGCACGATGAGAGATTGAGAGAGGTTATTCGTCGGGCGAAGGAAAACGGGGTGAAGTTTAATAAAAATAAATGCGTGTTTGGAGCGACGGAAATTTCATTTTTAGGGCATACATTCAACGCTAACGGAATGAGACCTACTGAGAGTCGCATAAGCGCAATTTTGAAAATGCCAAAACCTAATGATAAAAAAGCACTGGAAAGGTTTCTAGGGGTCACAAATTATTTATCACGGTTTATATCTAGATACTCAGAGATATCTGCTCCTCTACGTGAACTGCTAGGAAAATCTGTCGAATTTGATTGGTTGCAAACGCATGATAATGCGTACAATACACTAATTAAGAGAATTAGTAGTGCTCCAGTTTTGAGATACTACTCTCCTCATGAGCCGGTGACTGTCACCCCACGGGGAGCCTGCCTGCTGCAGGGCGATATAAAGTGCATATGTGTATTTTGTACGATATAGCCGGCCTTTTATGTTTACTGATGACGGTCACCCATAGATCTTCAGCCGAGCTACGCCATTCCGGCCTCTCAATGGCCACTAGGTGGCGTCTCACTGCTAGCAGTACCCCACCACCCAGGGTCTGACCCGTACGGGCGTAGTCCCGATCTCGCCTCCACACTAGGTACCTACCATCGAACATCTCGCTGTTGGATATACTATCCAATAACCACGTCTCGGTGATTGATATAATGTCGTAATCATTCAAACATACATTCCTTAACAAATTACTAACCTTCGTACGCAGACCACGAGCATTCTGGTAATATAGTCTTAAAGTAGCCATTTATGATAAAATACTATAAAATTATTAAAAAGACCTAAATAGATCTTACAACTTGAGCTATTTGGCACAAAATTAATTACTCGTGAATTACTATTTATAGCTAACATAAGCGAATTGCAACAAGCCAACTCATTCCAACGCTGGCACATTAAATATTTTATAAAGATGCACTTTGCCGAGTCACCTCGTAAATAGAACAAAAGGCTCAAACCAACTCTGCGATAAGCGAAGCTCATACGAATGTGCAACAAGCGACCGCGACGCACAACGGAGATGCAACCCAGCGCGCACAGCGATAAGGACGAAAGTAGTATGACAGTCGATGCAATAGATAAATATTTTATTACCTGCACGAGCACGGTGGCACAGTAAGTAATGGAAAACGACACTAGCACAGCAATAGTAAGCGATTCTCAAACTGCACGATATCTTACACCAAAATACATTGTGTAAAAGTACAACAAATAAATATGTTAAGATAAGTAGTGGGTTTGTTTTCACACTATTTTGGATAGGTCCTTTACGGTTTTGATTGGTGTCACTGGTGATGTGTCGTCTCTTCTGACTTTTATTTGGGCGAACTTCACCCAGCAATATCGAAAACCCCTTTCAATTTTAGCCTTCTTGGCTTTCGTGAGTAGATCTTTATTTTGGAGGGTCAAATGATCGTTGACATAGACCCTTTGATTGCCTTGAAGTCCCAGATCCACTTGAGTGAGGCCAGACGTCTTGGTGGCTGCTCTGGCAGCCGCAATGAAGTCCTCCTTCACATACCGATTGATAAAGCACGCAATGATCGGCTTGGGCTGGTTCGGATCATGTGTTCGAACTCTTGTTACAAAGTTGATTTGATTCTTGGCAATCGGGTAACAGATTTTAGCTCCAATTGCGGAGATAATATCAAACAGGTTTTCCCCCTTAGTAGGGTTGACACCCTTTACTTCAATATTGTTCATCCGGGCCTGTTGCTCCTTCTCGTTTGAGTCATACTCCATTTTGTCCAGTCTGGTTTGAATGGAGTTTACCTGGGCCTGCACTTTTTCAACTTACGTAAGTCTGCTCTCCATCTTGACTATCTTAGCGTTGAATTCCTTTAATGACGCAGCGGAGTTATCAACTGCAGCTTTTAGTTCCGCCCTGAGTTCCTTTACCTCCTGTGTTAGTGACTCCAGTGGGGCAAGTTTGGCGGCCAGAGCTCTGATCTCTTTCAGTACAAGAGATTCGGATTCCGGTAGGGGCGAGCCTGTAGGTGTGTTCACAGTGGAGGTCGATGCCATCGTTGGTACTTCCATCGTCGTTGGCTTCGAGCCGCTCAATCCACCTGTTTTGCAGGTTACACACCGCCATGTCAGCTTCCTATCACCCAATTTGCGATAACCACTCTCTGTAATACCCGCACAGTGGAAATGCAGGTGTAGGCTGCACGCAGTGCACTGCACTCCCTCCATCATTTTCTCATCGCAGATGGCACAGTCGAACGTATCCATTTCGAAGTTTGAGAAGCAGTGGATAGTAGCCGATTTAAGTTGGGGGTAATATTATAGCAAGAACGCGACCGCTCACTGAGTGGACAGCGCGAACACTGAGTTAGTAAACTATGTGAAAATAGTTAAGTAAACTATGTGAATATTATATTATTGGATGGCCAAACAATGAAAAGGAAACAAAAGATTTAGTAAAACCGTACTGGGTGGTGCACAACGAGCTGCATGTGGTAAATGGCGTACTGTTTAGAAGTGATCGTGTGGTCATACCAGGTTCATTGCGTAAGGAAATGCTACGAAGCATCCATGAAGGACACCTTGGAATAGAGAAATGCCAGCGGCGGGCTCGCGACGTGATGTGGTGGCCCGGCATGTCGGCGGACGTGGCGCGCGTGGTGGAGGCGTGCGACACGTGCCAGCGGCACCGCGCCGGCAACCCGCGCCAGCCGCTGCAGCCCCACCCAGTGCCCAGGCTGCCCTGGGAGGTGCTCGCGGCTGACGTGTTCGAGTTCAAGGGGAAGCAGCACCTCTTGGTGGTGGATTATTATTCGAAATTTGTCGAGATCGCTATGCTGAATAACCTACAGAGTGCGACAGTTATAGCTGTATTCAAAAGTATGTTCAGTAGGTTCGGGATACCAAAAAATTTGGCAACTGACAACGCCACATTATTTTCCTCTGAAGAATTCAGGTTATTCAGTAAATCGTGGGATTTTATACACGATACTAGCTCCCCGCTGTATCCTCGTTCTAATGGATTGGCAGAGCGAAACGTGCGGACTGTGAAATCTCTGCTGACTAAGGCGCTCGAGAGTGGGCAAGAGTGGCAGCTGGCACTCCTCAACTTTAGAAACACTCCCCTGACTGGAGAGCAGTACTCGCCGGCACAGCTACTGATGAGCCGGCGTCTCAACAGCAGATTACCAGCCGGCGATGCCACCCTACAGCCAAAAACGATAAATAATAATACTTTCAAAAGAGATAGATATTCAAGAATTAACAAATATAAACAGAATTATGATCGTGGTACTCGAACGTTAACTCAACTGGAACCAAGTGATAATATCCGTATGAGACACAAGGGCGTGTGGGTTAATTCTAAAGTAATCAGCCGGGCTCGAGGTGATCGCTCCTACTGGGTTCAAACTGAAAATGGCCTGTACCGTCGTAATCGTCAACATTTATTGAAAGTACCAGTCGCGGACAACAGTCGTGGTCAGGGTGCAGGTGGTACTAGGGTCAATAATAAAAGGAATGCTGACATTGATTGGGAGCATGTGTATGGCTCGCCGGAACCTGGTGAGAGGTCGCCAGAAGCGGGGCGCGGCGCGGGTTCGACTCCCGGGCCGTGCCGAACGCCGGGCGCGCCCGCACTTCGTACCACGAGTAGTGGACGAGTGGTACGCACACCGGTGCGCTTCGTGTGCCAATAAATAATACTTACAATATAAATTAAGCTGAATTATAATACTTGGGGAGTGTAGCAGCACACCTAGAGTGTCACATAACAATGAGGTCACAGCGGTGCGACGACCCCGCCGCCGAACGTTCTGTCTGCAGTCGTTTCCCTCCTTGGCACATGTGTAGACTATTCGCAATAAACAAGTTTTGAATCCTTCACGTTAGTTTCTCCTGAAAGAACACCCCATCGGTAAAGTGGTGACCCCGACGTGATATCTGAAGAAGCCCAACGTGATAAATAATAAATTTCGGACATTTGGAGTGGACCTGTGATACTGGAAACGACTCGCCTCAGTGAAAAAAATAAAAAAAGGAGAAAAGTATCACAATAGCAGTAAAATTCAATTAAGATGGCCACGACCACCGTAACATATACAATGGCCGGAGGACAGCCCAATTATACGACGGCCGGAGGACAGCCGATTTTTACAGCCGCCGGGGGACAGCAGATTGTAGCACCGGCACAACAGACTGCAGGTGTAGCAGCTTCCGCAATGAATTTTGACCTGGCAGCAATCACGGTGACCTCGAGGATTCCAGAATTTTGGACAGAGATGCCCAGACTCTGGTTCGCACAGATCGAAAGTATACTAATGCCTCAGAAGCAAGGAGACGACGTGCATTTCCATGTAGTCGTATCCAAGTTGACCCGTGACGCAATACAACAGGTGGGCGACATCATCATGAAGCCACCAAGTACGAATAAGTACAAAGCCATTAAAGAAAGGTTGCTGGAGGTGTACGAGGAGTCGGCGGAGAAACAATTTAAAAAACTCGTCAATGAGGTCGAACTAGGTTCACAGAAACCCACGCAATTACTGCGTCGGTTAAGGGACCTAGGGAGAAACTCCAACACATCTGAAGAAACGCTGAAGAACCTGTGGATGAACAGGATACCACCATATAGCAGTGCGTATCACTTTAGCCGCAAGTCAGGATCAGACGCTGGAAAATTTAGCCAATTTGGCGGACAAAATAATCGAAAACATCGGTATGGGAGGAGAAGTCGCCAGCGTGTCCGGCACCAGCAGTCATAGCGCCAACTCAGGAGTAGTGGACAACGCCATACTGTCCCAACTCAATAAATTATCATTGGAGGTAGCCTCACTGCGGGAAAAAGTTCAAGGACGACACCGCAGCAGTTTTCGCGGTCGGGGACGCGGCCGCCGGTTCAACAGGTCACGGTCCAGATCAAGACCGAGAATTACGCCCGATGACCCAAAGTGGCTATGTAGATGGCATTTCAGGTATGGAAAACATGCTCAGAGGTGCGAGAAGCCCTGCGCATGGACCACCAGTCAGGAAAACTAGATTCGGTACTTTCGACGGTGGGCGATTTCGTACCTACAGCTAACCACCGATTATGCGTAACGGATAGGCAAAGTAACATACGTTTTTTGGTTGACACTGGAGCTAATATATCGGTAGTGCCCGTCAACCGTAGTGACAAAAAGTGTAGTGAAAGTGCGAACTATAAACTATACGCCGCTAACGGCAGTGAGATAAAAACTTATGGGACAAGGACTCTAGTGTTAAACCTAAATTTAAGACGTATTTTCCGATGGAATTTTGTAGTTGCCGACGTTAGTCAGCCCATATTAGGGGCAGATTTTTTAAAGCATTATTGTTTATTAGTAGATTTAAACTCTAAGAAGTTAGTAGATCAGGTTACCAATTTGAATGTCCTTGCATCCATTGTAAATTATGAAAAGCACTCACTTAACACTATTGACAGTAGTCACCCGTATTTTAATATTTTAAAGGACTATCCGGAGATAACTAAACCTGCCACTTTTAAGGAAAATCCGTCACATACAGTGAAACATCATATAGAGACAACTGGACCGCCGGTACATGCGCGAGCAAGGCCACTACCGCCGGATCGTTATAATAAGGTAAGGGAAGAATTTCGTACAATGCAGGAATTAGGTATCTGTAGACCGTCTAAAAGTGCATGGGCCAGTCCTTTGCATGTGGTACCGAAGAAGAACGGCGAAATAAGGCCATGCGGAGACTACAGACAGCTGAATGCAGTGACCAAACCAGACAGATATCCAGTCCCTCGGTTGCAAGATTTTACATACGGATTACCAGGTAAAACTATTTTCTCTAGAATCGACATCAACCGAGCATATCATAATCTGATGGTGGAACCGGAAGATATAGAAAAAACAGCTATTATAACACCTTTCGGTCTTTTTGAATTTCCTCGCATGACCTTCGGACTACGTAACGCAGCTCAAACGTTCCAGAGATTCATGAATCACACTGTGTTACAAGGTATAGAAAACTTAAACAGCGACAGCCATGCGGAAAATGATGGTAAGAGTAGAATTGCAGACTCCTCTTTATTTTGTTACATCGATGACGTCATCATCGCATCGTCATCAGAGCAGATGCATGAGCAGCATCTAAGGAAACTGTTCGAACGACTGAACGAGGTAGGTATAACCATAAATCTAAGTAAATGTCTGTTTGGAAAGCCTAAAATAGATTTTTTAGGGTACGGCGTGTCACCAGAAGGGATCAGACCCCTACCAGAGAAGGTTAAAGCCATAAAGGAATATCCAAGGCCTGAAACTGTCGAACAGTTAAGACGATTCTTAGGTATGGTAAATTTCTATAGATCGCATATACCCCATGCGGTAAAGAATCAGTCAGAATTAAGTAAGTTTTTACACAACTCTAAGAAAAAAGATAAGACAAAGATCGAATGGAACGACAGTGCGGAAGCAGCATTCGAGTATTGTAAGGTGAGTTTAGAGAAAGCAGTTACTTTAGCTCATCCAGTAGCGGACGCCCCGCTAGCGCTTATGACAGACTGTTCAAACACATGTGCGGGCGGCGTACTACACCAGCTGATTGGTAAGGAATTTAAACCGCTAGGATATTTTTCAAAAGCTTTGTCAGACGCTCAGCAAAAGTACAGTACCTATGATAGGGAATTACTAGCTATGTATATGTCTGTAGTGCATTTCCGTAACATGATAGAAGGTAGACAGTTAACCTTATATACGGATCACAAGCCATAAACTTTCGTATTTTCTAAAGAATGTAGTGATAAAGAAAACCCGCGCAGGACGAGACAATTATTATTCATTAGCGAGTTTACTACGGATATTCGACACGTTACGGGTGAGAACAACGTGGTAGCGGACGCACTATCGCGAGTAGAAACAATATCATGTCCTACTTATTTAGATTACGCATCATTAGCTAATGACCAAAGTACGGACAGCGAACTAAAAGATTTCATGCAAAAAGGCAAAAATTCGCAGCTTAGGGAAGTATGGTTACCGAATTGCGAAAGAGCCATAGTTTGCGATGTTTCAAGCAAATCAATTAGGCCATTCGTGACGGAAAAATTTAGAAAAATTGTATTTAACGCGTTACATTGTATCAGCCATCCAGGCACAAGGGCCACCAGGAAAATGATTAAGGATAGGTATTATTGGCCCTCAATGAACAAGGATATAGGTACCTGGGCGAAAGCATGTGTTTCGTGCCAGAAGGCTAAAGTTCAACGTCATACAAGGTCAGAGCTAGGACAATATGAGGCTAGCGCGCGATTTGAACACATAAATGTAGATATAGTAGGTCCTTTGCCAACGTCACCTGAAGGATATAGGTATTTAGTGACAATTGTAGATAGAGGCACAGGTTGGCCGGAAGCGTATCCGATGCAAGAAATTACAGCAAAGGCAGTTGCTAAAGTTATTTACGAGAACTGGATAGCACGTTTTGGATGCCCAGTTAGGCTCACAACCGATCAGGGAAGACAATTTGAGAGCAACATATTTTTACAGTTAACAAAGTTGTTAGGTATAGATAAAATTCGTACAACTGCGTATCATCCTCAGAGCAACGGTTTAGTAGAGAGATGGCATCGGTCATTAAAAGCAGCTCTTAGGGCTAGGTTAGATAACAATTTAAATTGGTTACAGGAACTACCAACGGTGTTGCTAGGCTTACGAGCAGTACCGCGCACCGATACCGATGTAAGTGCAGCAGAATTAGCGTATGGTCTAAAGTTAAGGCTCCCAGGCGATTTTTACGATGTTAACGCCGCAGGTAAGTATGATACAGGTGAATATGCAGATCAGTTGAGGGAGACCATCAACCGATTAGGACCGAGACCAGTCGTGCAACGTAATTCACGATCCATATTTGTACATCCCGATTTGCATGAGTGCCAACAAGTCTTTGTTAGAAATGATACCGTAAGAAGTTCACTGCACCCTCCTTATGACGGCCCTTACAGCGTTATAAGTAGGGATGATAAGTATTTTTTGTTAAAATATCCAGGGAGAAACGTACGGATATCGATTGATAGATTGAAACCAGCATATTTGTTAAATAAATACAGTGACAATAATGAGATGCAAGGATATTTAAGACCAGATCATAATAGCGATAAGGGAAATGTAAATGTCAGTCCCGCTAATAGCTCCGCTGATAGCGATGAGCGTGTAACTTACACCACGCGCAGTGGTAGACGCGTAAAACCGCCGACACGGTTCAATTTGTAAGTGTATATTAGTATATTTTTTCTAATTAGCAATTATCGTATAAATTCTATGTTTCAATGTGTACAATTAGCAATTTTATTAGCAAATGTATCGTGTAAACAAATTGTAGAGTGACACAGTTACCATCTGTTACTAGGATGTAATTTGTTTAAGATTCTGGGTCATCTCGATGAATATAAGTAAAGCAACGTAAGACGTGTTAAGCACATTCATGATAATCACGGACGGAAGAACAATGGGCCAGACATACACCAAGCAGGAGGAAATAGTCATCGCCCAAAATGGGGCTAACGGCGCAAGCACGAGCTCCTCCGAAGTGACGTTCAAGTTGTACGGAACTATAATGCTAGCTGTACTAGTATTATTAATAATAATTTTCCTATATTATGGAATGAAAAAGTGCGGCGTATGTGCAAGAAGATGGGTGCAAACCCAGATGGAGTCGGTGAGGCCGATGACAGGGGTAGTGACCCAAACACCAACTACCGTGCCGGCAACAGTGCAGATGCAACCGCAGCCTCCACAGCAGGTCGTGTATGCGCATGTACAGTGAGGACTCCAGATAAAAGTGCTACACACACCAAAAATGTGTGCGAAGTGTTCGTCAAAAAAAAAGACCCAAAATAAGTACGCAGCAGTCCGTTAGGTTAGGTTAGTTGATTCACATATTAGATGTACCTATTGTGTTTACTTATTTTTGTGTTCGGTGTATTAATGTTGTTGTAGTTTTGTTGTATGTCCTTTATGTTAGATATTTTGCTAAATGAAATTTAAGTTAAATTGGAAATCAAAATTAGAAATTGATACGCTAAGTAAGTCTATATTATATTTTCTTCTATTTGGCAATTATTGTGTAAATGCTATTTTTCAATGTGTAGAATTAGAAAAAAATTATTTAGTAAATGTATTGTGTAATTTATTTTTGCAATGACGCAGTAAACGCGCACTGTAAAAAAGTACAGTCGAGGAGTTAAGACTTTAGGTTTTATATACTATATTTTATTTACAATGTTTATTTTTTTGTTACTTTTGTTTTCGATATATATTTGGTATTTCTCTTACAAAAATTTTTTTGTAAGAGGGGGACGACTGTAGCAGCACACCTAGAGTGTCACATAACAATGAGGTCACAGCGGTGCGACGACCCCGCCGCCGAACGTTCTGTCTGCAGTCGTTTCCCTCCTTGGCACATGTGTAGACTATTCGCAATAAACAAGTTTTGAATCCTTCACGTTAGTTTCTCCTGAAAGAACACCCCATCGGTAAAGGGAGCTTAATTATTTCCAAAAGAAGATTATTGTTTTCCTTTTATTTATTTTAGTATTAATTTGCCTAATGTTTAGAGTTAAGTAAATATAATACCACATAATTACTTCTTAGAAATTTTACCTATATTTATATTAAAAACTATAATTATTGCACGTGATGTATTAATAATTACTGAACTAATTAATCATGCATGTTTTCTATTATGTAACATGCTTACCTACCTACTCTGTTGTCAACGATTTTATGTAAATTAATCAATTTTTGTTCGACAGTAAAATATTTACAACTGAGATTTTTTTTCTCCAATGAAGTAAATTGATTATAATAGGTAGGTAAGAGATAAAATAGGATAAATACATATATATGTTTATTAATAATAAAAAATTAAATTATTAAAATACAAATACATTTATTGAATTGTGTATTAGATAGATTGTCAAATTGTTAATTACAATGGGAGGGAGATGTTGAGGGTATAAATAAATAAAGATGCATGACGGCCAGTCGTTTCCAATATGTCGTTTTAGTGAGCCCCTTTTCCCACTACAGATATCACAGCGGAAACAGTGGCTAGGACAATTTATAATGGCTGGATAGTACGTTTCGGGTGCCCAGCCAAAATTACAAGCGACCAAGGGAGACAGTTCGAGAGCAGGTTATTTTCAGAACTGATGAAGTACTTAGGCGTAATTAAAAACCGAACGACCCCTTACCACCCACAATGCAATGGCGCCATAGAAAGATGGCACCGCTCATTAAAGGCCGCACTTAGGGCACGACTAGAGGACAATATTACATGGACCGACGAGCTTCCTACAGTCATGTTAGGACTCCGCGCGGCTCCGCGCACAGACACTGGAGTAAGCGCAGCACAAATGGTTTATGGTCGATCAATAAAACTGCCAGGCGAATTCTTCAATAACTCATTGAAGAACCTAGTGGAACCTCATGAGTTACTGAAGAACATAAGTGAAACTATCAGAAACTTCAAGGGGAAATCAGTTCATCATAGCTGTAACGCCGCCAACGGACCAATAGCAGCGGTCCGTAGCCAAGCCAGCCAATGCCGCGCGTTGCCGCGCTACCCGCCCCTCCCTGCCACGCCGAGCCTGCCAGACCGTCGCCACTGGAGGGGCTACGCCCATAAATAGCCTTGCCGGCTCATTTTTCAGTTTAATTTTTCTGTTACACTACAACAAGCTAAGAATTAAAAACTTACTGATTATTACCCATCTTTTCACTCAGAAGTGGGATTATTATAAAAGTTGATTATGAAGCGTAATCACACCAACGACGACGATCTAGGGCACCTAGTACGCCCTCCAGGATGGACTATGGCACTAACGCCGCCGCGTGACGACGATAGCTTGAAATCATCGGAAAACGACACATCGCCACCTGCCAAGAAGATCCTGAAAACCTTACTGGAGAACGAGGTAATGAGAGCATTTAATGAATTAAATGAGGAAGTACCCTCTCTCATCAAAACAAAACACCATCGCGCGGCGTCGCTAATTCCCGAGTTTGACCCTGACAGCGAGGACTGTACTGTAACGACGTGGCTTCGAAAAATCGAACAGCTCGGCGAGATTCACGGGTGGGACGAGAAAACAAAGGCGTTCCACCTACAGGACAAACTGAGAGGGCAAGCAAGAAAATGGTATAACAGGCTTGATGACTACGACTACTCTTGGGGCGAGTGGAAGAAAATGCTGATACGAGCGTTTCCGAGGCATCGTGATTACGGGAACCTGCTGGAAGAGATGATGCAAAGAAAGAAAACACCATCTGAGACGATGACAAAATATTATCACGATAAAATTGCCATGTGCTTTCGATGTAAATTGTCCGATAGAGCAACAGTTTCATGTATTATACGTGGCCTACCACCAGCACTTCAGCCGAACGCGAGGGCATACCAGTGCGAGCGCCCCGATGAGTTGTATGAAGGCTTGCTCTGCGCGCTCGACGATTATCGACCGCTACCCTCTGATGTACGTACGCCGAAGGACATCCGACAATCATCGGAAAGGAGGAGCAGCCTGATTAACCCTGATGTTGACCCGTGTCCGCGCTGCAAGAAAACTGGCCATATACTACGCAACTGCTCCCAGCCTGATACGCGCACCTGTTTCAAATGTGGTAAGCAAGGTCATATTGCTACGCGATGCACAGCAGCTCAGCCTACGACTAAAGAAGCTAACCATGTCAAGGAGATCAAGCTTGTGCAAAGTTACAACGACATCTATAAGAAGGTGGTAAAAGTCAACGGCATCTTCGTCAAAGCCTATCTAGACACTGGGAGTCAAGTGAATGTACTGAATTCTCAAGTTTCACGACTGCTGGCGTTAGAAGTTACACCTACCAGCGTCGTCCTGAAGGGGTTTTCCGGAGGATTCATCACTAGCCGCGGAGAAGTGAAGTTCCAGCTACAGATTGATGGAATACCAATACACTGCACGGCATACCTCACAGACATCGACATGGGAGGTATCAATCTTTTAATCGGCCAGCCTATAATTAACGGTGACGGCATATCACTGGTAGTCGGTAACGGCTCAGCTACACTCAGCAAAGATATCGACTTCACGAAGCAGATGGATGTGGTGGAAGAGCGCAGCCGATTCGAAGTTGTCACCACGAGTAAAGAATGCCTGCCGCCTGGCACTTCTATCATTAGAGTCAGCATGCTGGGTAACCACGAAGACAACGATATCGTCACAGCGCCGCGACATTTCGAGCTACGGGGTGTCTCCTACTCGCTGCCTGCCACTCTGCTGCGCGGCGCCACGGGCTACATTAAGGTCATCAACACCGGCACTGAAGACGTCGCCTGGCAGCAAGGCGAGGTGCTTACCAGAGCCGACACCTGCGAGATACCGCCACCTGATGTTCAGGTCAGTAAAAACGCCATTCCCACTATGCCATTGCCAGTCAATACTGTTTTAAGCACTAGCCTAGCCACTGATAGCACTATAGGAGGTGTAAATAAGGATGAAATTATGTCGGGGCCATTAAATAAAAAAGACCGTGATAGCTTAATAAATTTATTAAACAATTACAACGATTGCTTTGCAAGTAACACACAAGAGCTAGGATGTACAAACCTTTTGCAGATGAAAATAAAATTAACTACCGAACAACCGGTATATCGCCAACCTTATCGTTTATCGCATTCAGAGCAGGAAATAGTTCGGTCCAAGGTGAAAGAATTGTTAGACGCGGGTATCATAAAAGAGTCCGAGTCGGATTACGCATCTCCTGTTATCCTTGTTAAAAAGAAAAACGGCGACTGTAGGCTTTGTGTGGATTACCGGGCGCTTAACGCCGTCACTGTTAAGGATAGGTACCCGCTGCCTAATATAGACGACCAGGTCTCTAAGTTGGCTGGACATAAATTTTTCACCAGTCTTGATTTGGCACAAAGTTACCATCAGGTACAAATCGAGCCTGAAGATACACATAAAACCGCATTTATTACACCACAGGGCCACTTTGAATATACGCGAGTACCATTCGGTCTCGCGAACGCGCCAT
This sequence comes from Metalampra italica, assembly GCA_949699065.1. Lineage (NCBI taxonomy): Eukaryota > Metazoa > Arthropoda > Insecta > Lepidoptera > Oecophoridae > Metalampra > Metalampra italica. The sequence goes on along the minus strand of OX452978.1, from coordinate 11,583,041 downwards.
CTGTTTTTATGAGACTGATAAACAAAATAGTCGAGTCTGTTCGTAGTTCAAGTCGCAGTGCTGCCAACACATTAACCGGTAAATCTAAATCGATTGACAGCACTACCAACCTAAACAGCGACGAACGCAGCGCGAATGCATTTCCGAACGAATCTGTTGAAATACTGGCATTTCTAGACGATTTGCTGTTGCCTTCCCCTGACATTCAATCCGGACTAAACTTATTAGAAATCGTTCTACAAAAGTTCAAAGCTGAGAATTTGAAGTTAAATATGACTAAATGCTCGTTCTTGCAAAATAAAATTACTTATTTGGGACACGAAATTTCCCCTGATGGCATTCAGCCGGGTGAATCAAAGTTGACAGCGGTGTCGCAATTTCCCATCCCTAGTAACGTTCACGAGATACGTCAGTTTATTGGATTGTGTAGCTATTTCCGAAAATTTATAGAAAACTTCGCCGTAATAGCTCGCCCCTTGACAAACTTAACTAAGAAAAATGCAGTGTGGGATTGGGGGAGTGAGCAGTTGAAAAGCTTTGAAGAATTAAAAAGGCGTTTGTGCACAAAACCTATTTTGGCTCTGTACGACCCTGCCCTGCCGACGGAGATTCACACGGACGCATGCAAATTAGGAATTGCAGGTATTTTGATGCAAAAGCAAACCGACGGCACGCTGCGCCCCGTCATGTATTTCAGTAGGGTAACTAGTAAGGAAGAGGGCATGTACCACAGCTACGAACTCGAAACGCTAGCGGTCGTAGAATCGTTGCGCAGGTTTAGGGTGTACGTGGTAGGCAAACACGTGAGGGTGGTAACGGACTGCACAGCTGTCCGGGCGACCCTCACTAAACGCGACATCATCCCACGAATCGCAAGGTGGTGGCTGATGATCCAAGACTACGATATCAGTGTCGAATATAGGCCTGGCGATCGTATGAGGCATGTAGACGCACTTAGTAGGAATCCTGTAGATACTGTTAATGTGAATCGCCTCGAGATTAGCGACTGGTTTTATACTGTCCAATATCAAGACGACAAGCTCAAGCAAATCATTGAGCAGCTCAAAGGTGGGACTGCAGGCCCCGACATCACTAACAACTATATAATCCTCAATGATAGGTTATACCGGAAAATATTGAATGGGAACCGCCTCGTAGTTCCCACATTAGCCAGGTGGAGGATCGTACAAATGCACCATGATGACATTGGACATGTTGGGCTTAGCCGATGCTCAGATTTGATAAAAAAAGACTACTGGTTTCCCAAAATGACCCGGTTCATCCGTAAATACGTCAATGCATGTCTTCATTGTGCATATGGGAAGGGTCAACATGGGAAAAAGGAAGGATTGCTACATCCTATACCAAAACCGACTGAACCAATGCGTATGGTCCATGTTGACCATTTAGGGCCATTCAGTAGGACAAAAGGTTATGCTTATATGTTAGTTCTCACTGATGCCTTTTCGAAATTCGTCATCGCTGAGCCCACACGATCAGTAAATTCCATTGAGACAGTCCGCCTCCTGAAGAAAATTTTCAGTTCATTTGGATACCCAGATAGAGTGGTGACAGACCATGGAAAGGCCTTTACCAGCAGGCACTTTAAGAGGTTTGCAACAGACAAACAATTCAAACATACTTTGACAGCCATTGCATGCCCACGTGCAAATGGTCAGGTGGAGCGTACAAACAGAACGATACTCAATGCACTACGGGCTACTGACCCCAGCGAAGCATCCAATAACTGGGCAAATTGCCTGCCGGATGTCATTTGGGGAATAAACAATACCCTGAATGATAGCACGGGCTACAAGCCCCATGACCTGCTGTTCGCACGTAGTGCCAGATCGTTATGTGATGTTGCTACTCCTGGCCAAAGCAGCGAACCAGTTCAAATTAGGCGAAACAAGGCAACGGCTCAAATAAAGCGGGCTAGTGATAGGATGAAACGGAACTTTGACAAAAGGCGCAAGAATGGTCATGTTTATAAAAAAGGTGATCTGGTTTTGTGGAAGCAGGCTCCAACTAGTACTGTAGCCAAAGTCAATACAAAATTAGACGATATCTATTCAGGGCCCTATATAATTACGACAGTTGTAGGCAATGACCGATACAGGATTCGGAGCATTAAGGGACTCAGAGGCTACAAAAGCTTTACAGGGTTGGTTGCAGCCGACTCCCTGAGACCATATCTAAGTGCGACTCCTGTATCTGACAGTGCCAGCAGCTCGGATGAACAGATGGAAACCGAAGATTTAATTGATCTGCTAGAAAGCTAACCGATTCCCTTTCTCCCATTGCGGGAGCAATTGTTACAGGATGGCCGATTGTAACGCCGCCAACGGACCAATAGCAGCGGTCCGTAGCCAAGCCAGCCAATGCCGCGCGTTGCCGCGCTACCCGCCCCTCCCTGCCACGCCGAGCCTGCCAAACCGTCGCCACTGGAGGGGCTACGCCCATAAATAGCCTTGCCGGCTCATTTTTCAGTTTAATTTTTCTGTTACACTACAACAAGCTAAGAATTAAAAACTTACTGATTATTACCCATCTTTTCATAGCACAAGAAAGGCTCTCGTCAACAGCAACCTAAAAGACTGCTCTTATGTTTTTGTAAAAAAAGAGGAAAAAACATCCTTACAAGCGGCCTACGATGGCCCATATAAGGTCATAAGCCGGACCGATAAGGTGTTCAAAGTTCAATTACCGGACCGGCAAGTCAATTTATCAATCGATAGAATCAAACCAGCCTTTTGCTAGATGAACAGATTCACCATGATAAGTCCTCCGAGAACAAGATGACAGCACCCAAGAATCATCCATCAACCTTCAGCGAACCAGAAAAGGTAGAACGGCACACAGTCATACCACATACCACACGTAGTGGGCGGGTAATCAAAAAAACTGTAAGGTTCGCAGACGGTTGATACCATAATATTCTTTTGGGTTTCGTCATGAAACATTTTCCTGTATTGTTTTACGTTGTCAGTGGCTGTAAAATGAAATAGAAATACATATTTACAATACGTAAATAGCAGTTCCAATAAATGCATATTGTATCAAACCAATGCAAACAGGAGGCCAATGACCTTCTTTCTAAGTAGTAATAAGTATATAGTGTAGGCAGTCTCAAAGCGATGTTGTGTACTGAGGTAACAATTGCAAAATGTACAATTATTTTTTTAGCCTAACATTCATTGTTACGAAATAAGGTGACAAATTGCAATATATATACACGGGCAGTACATGACTAGGCCACACGTTCATCGGCAGAAGTCAATTGAGGAAGAAGCCTGTAACCAGTCATGGGCGCTAACCAAAGCAGAGACAACATCGCAGTGGCCCAAGCCGTAACGCAAACAAGCCAGGTGGAGAGCAAACTAAACGTCATGGGAACAGTCATCATAGTAGTGGCAGTCATACTAGCCATACTATTATGCTACGGCATAAAGTCAAAGTGCAGAAGCAAAACCAAAAGCTGGATACGGAAACAAATAGTCGCTGCCAGCATCCAACATCCGGAAATACGAGTGCATACCGTACAGCCGCCGCATCCAGCTACACAAGCCAACATCGTGTAAATAAAGCACACTCAGCAAGTGATAACGCGCACCCCTTGCGCCACAGTATAATCATGGTACAGGAAGGCTATAATATGAACATTTCATCGTTTTGACTGTCAATGTGCATTTTCTTTTGTTCATAAGTGTTTTCACGTGATTTTTTTTGTATTAGTATGACAACATTTTTTTTGTAAGGGGAGGAAAGTGGTGTGGGGACACAGTGTCACGTCATTAAACTAGTAGTTCCGTGAGAACAGTAGACCTCGCCAGCCCATTTAAACCAAACCTGAAAGAAACGAACAGAAGTCAATTTTGCAGTTGGAGACAGATTAAAAACTAATGTGACAAAAATTAGCACTTTAAAGCTTAATATTTCGCAAACGGATCCCTGAATCGAAAAATGTTTATCACACACCCGCGATATTTTTGAAAGACCCATCCAACGATACCCCACACCATGGATATCACGCGGAAAAAAATAATTTTCCATTTTACGTATGCAGTTCTATGAACATAATTTATTTTTTCAACTTTCTTAAGTCGATCCACTATTACTCAAAAACTAATAGAACCTACTTAGCCGTAATAGTTTTCCTTGTAACTACGTTATATATGCTACTGCCATGAATTTTTTCACATTTCCAGAAGCAACCGTTTAGCTGGCAGGGGGGGGGACACGTGACTCTAACAAAAATTACAGCTTTAAAGCTTAATATTTCGCCAACGGATCCCTAAATCGAAAAAATGGTATTCACACACCAGCAATATTTTTGAAAGACCTATCCAACGATATCCCACACTATGGGATTCACAAGAAAAAAAAAGTTCACTCCCACTTTGCGAGTATGGTAGGTACTCTAAAAAAATGTTTTTCAAAATTTTATTCTACTCATTTTGTAGGTTTAATTAATTTATACATATGCCAAATTTTCGTCAAAATCGGTTGAAAAATGCGACCTGTAGAGAATTACAGACAGACAGACAGACAGACAGCCGGACAAGAGCATTTTTGGCCAGTCTCGAAACGTAGACGCTTCGCTCGCTTCGCTCGCTCGGTCAACTAGAAATGCAAACTCAGCCTTTGGGCGCGAGTAGCACGGCCCCCCGCACCAGTCGCCTCGGTACACCCAACTAGAGTGCATGTGCCATGCACTGTTAAGTGTTAACATCAATAAATAGTATAACCTAATTCACAGTTTATCTTAACGCATCTATCCATTAAATAAAAAAAAGATAGTTTATTCATCGATCACTTAAACATAATTACTTAATACAATTACTAAAAACTATTTGTAGTGAGATGAAAGGGTCGATGACTCAGCGAAGCGCTGTTTTTCAGTCATCGCCAAGACTCGAATATCGCTAAGTTCGAAGTGTGAGAGTGGTGATCGTCATCTCTGCCAAGCGCACACTGATATTTTATAAAGTAGGCCTCATTAAAACAGTTTTTAGGGCCATAAATCATTATCTTAACATATACCTACTGGTAGGGACAAAGAATTATCACACAGACCAGACACAGGCAGATTTTTGCCTAGACATAAGCCATAATTCTCGCTAAAGTAGTGAAACCCCAAAAACTGTAATTTGAATTTGTATAGAATGATGGCCTGTGCGATGTAAAGCAGCCACACACGTAACTACAACAAATTATAAGTTATATTGGCTGGTGCATGACAGGTCCGTGTATATATGCTTTACATATTTTCTTTTCTTTTTGAAGTGGCCAGTGCGTTGTAAAGCAGGCATTCACTACAATATTATCTACGTATAATTTGTGGTAGTGTATTTTGGAAAAGTCGCCTTTTTGAAAAAAAAATGACATCATGAATTTACCAAGATTCTGAACAATATTAGTTCCAGCTCGGTCCAGCTATCTGGCACCGTTTCTGCGGGCCGTTGACCCAACAGCTAAAGATGACCAGAATCTCCAAGTTTTATATTTTTACTCTGCTCACCAAAAGAGACTGCGCACATTGTAAAATATATGATGTCACCAAAGGTCCTAGGGTTCTGTACAACTTTAGCTCGAAGTCAGTCCAAATATCGGTTTCCGACTCCACGGGCCGTGGACCTGAAGGGTGAAGATGACCAAAATCACCAAATGTCAGAAATTTCCCATATACTACGGGGTATGGGCTACACTCCATCCCTATACCACTTTGGTCCATGACCACTCCTTCCGGGAGATCAATTCGGGTAAAGTTTCTCGAAAAAATGGCGCTCCGCCATCTTGAAAACGCCGCCATTTTGAAAAAAAAAAGTGACGTCATCAATGATCCCAGAATTCTGGACAACTTTAGTTCAAGGTCACCCCAGCTATCTGGCACCGTTTCCGCAGGCCGTTGACACGATAGCTGAAGATGGACAGAATCTCCAAGTTTCGGACTTTTCCTCTACTCATCAGACGAGGTTGCGTACTTCACCCCTACATCGTTTTGGTCCACAATCACTCCTTCTGGGAGAACTACTATGTCAGTCAGTGAGTGAGTGGTAGTCGAGCTTTATAGTATATAACTAGTATTTCGGTGGGTGCCGCGGCCCGCAAGCGGACCGCGGAGGTCGGCTGTGTTGAGCTTTTATTTTGTCAGGAATCCTAAAAAAAAATTTTTTTTTATGAGTTTCGACGTTTTAGTTTTTGGCCGGAAACCAAATCTTCAGTGGGGGCACCTACAAGCCGCAAAACAAAATTTCATGACTTTCGTGATTGCAGTGTAGTGAGCTGTATTTTGACGGGAACCGGAATCTGATTTGGAGCACCTCAAACCCGTTAATACAAATTTACTATCAGACCCCCGCGACCTCATTCGCGTTAAAAGACTACTATTTGAGCTGTTCTTTATTTCTTTCAATACTTCAGACCAAACAACCAAGCAAACCGCGAACAAACGCGCGAAGCGCGCTAATAAACCAACCTAATAACCAACCAACCAACCCGCGAACAAACGCGCGAAACGCGCGAATAACGCGCGAAACCCGCGAACAAACCAACCAACTCGCGAACAAACGCGCGAACAAACCAACCAACTAACCCGCGAACAAACGCGCGAAGCGCGCGAACAAACCAACCAAATAATCAACCAACCCGCGAACAAACGCGCGAACAAGCGCGCGAAACGCGCGAACAAACCAACCAACCAACCCGCGAACAAACGCGCGAAGCGCGCTAATAAACCAACCTAATAACCAACCAACCAACCAACCCGCGAACAAACGCGCGAAACGCGCGAACAACGCGCAAAACCCGCGAACAAACGCGCGAAACGCGCGAACAAACCAACCAACTAACCCGCGAACAAACGTGCGAACAAACGCGCGAAGCGCGCTAATAAACCAACCTAATAACCAACCAACCAACCCGCGAACAAACGCGCGAAACGCGCGAACAACGCGCGAAACCCGCGAACAAACCAACCAACTCGCGAACAAACGCGCGAAACGCGCGAACATACTAACCAACCAACCCGCGAACAAACGCGCAAACAAACGCACGAAACGCGCACACAAACGCGCGAAGCGCGCGAACAAACCAACCAAATAACCAACCCGCGAATAAACGCGCAAACAAACGCGCGAACAAACCAACCAAACAACCAACCATCCAACCCGCGAACAAACGTGGTATAATTTATTTTTGGCCATAAAAAAAAGCCGTATAATTTTGAAAAAGTCGCCATTTTGAAAAAAAAATATGACATCACCAAATTGCCTAAGATTCTGAAAAATATTAGTTCCAGCTCGGTCCAGCTATCTGGCACCGTTTCTGCGGGCCGTTGACCCAACAGCTGAAGATGACCATAATCTCCAGGTTTCAGAGTTTCAATCTGCTCACCAGAAAAGACTGCGTACATTATGAAAAATTCAGCGCAATCGGAGAGTAAAATATATTTTTGGCTGTTAAAAAAAAGCCGTATAATTTTGAAAAAGTCGCCATTTTGAAAAAAAAAATGACGTCACCAAATTGCTTAAGATTCTAAAAAATATTAGTTCCAGCTCGGTCCAGCTATCTGGCACCGTTTCTGCGGGCCGTTGACCCAACAGCTGAAGATGACCATAATCTCCAGGTTTCAGAGTTTCAATCTGCTCACCAGAAAAGACTGCGTACATTATGAAAAATTCAGCGCAATCGGAGAGTAAAATATATTTTTGGCTGTTAAAAAAAAGCCGTATAATTTTGAAAAAGTCGCCATATTGAAAAAGAAAAATGACGTCACCAAATTGCCTAAGATTCTGAAAAATATTAGTTCCAGCTCGGTCCAGCTATCTGGCAATGTTTCTGCGGGCCGTTGACCCATCAGCTGAAGATGACCATAATTTCCAAGTTTCAGAGTTTTAATCTGCTCACCAGAAAATACTGCAAATATTATAAAAAATTCAGCGCAATCGGAGAGTAAAATTTATTTTCGGCCGTATAAAAAAGCCGCAAATTATCAAATCATTCAATTCCATAGGTTCATCATAATGCATCTCTTTGGATGTATCAGGCCACTTTGTACAAAAAAATCTAAAGTAAAAGCCATTTAAAAAATGAGCTATGTGAACCTTTTTTTTCTATTTAAAGTGGCCAGTGCGTTGTAATTCAGGAATACACTACAACAATATCTACTTATAATTTGTGGTAGTGTATTTTTAAAAAGTCGCCATTTTGAAAAAAAAAATGACATCATGAATTTCCCAAGATTCTGAACAATATTAGTTCCAGCTATCTGGCACCGTTTCTGAGGGCCGTTGACCCAACAGCTGAATATGACCAGAAACTCCAAGTTTCATATTTTTACTCTGCTCACCAGAAGAGACAGCGCACATTACAAAATATATGACGTCACCAAAGGTCCTAGGGTTCTGTACAACTTTAGTTCGAAGTCAGTCCAAATATCGGTTTCCGACTCCACGTGACGTGGACCTGAAGCGTGAAGATGACCAAAATCTCCGAATGTCAGAATTTTCCCATATACTACGGGGTATGGGCTACACTCCATCCCTATACCACTTTGGTCCATGACCACTCCTTCCGGGAGATCAATTCGGGTAAAGTTTCTCGAAAAAACGGCGCTCCGCCATCTTGAAAACGCCGCCATTTTGGAAAAAAAAGTGACGTCATCAATGATCCCAGGATTCTGGACAACTTTAGTTCAAGGTCACCCCAGCTATCTGGCACCGTTTCCGCGGGCCGTTGACACGATAGCTGAAGATGGACAGAATCTCCAAGTTTCGGACTTTTCCTCTACTCATCAGAAGAGGCTGCGTACTTTACTCCTACATCACTTTGGCCCACGGTCACTCCTTCTGGGAGAACTACTATGTCAATGAGTGAGTCAGTCAGTCAGTGAGTGGTAGTCGAGCTTTATAGTATATTTCAATTTCAATTTCAATTTCAAGTATTTATTGCATGCCACATTGTATGTACAAGGTAATTCTTAGTCTAATGTACAGAAATATGTTAGTATACAGTGTAGCGCCCCGCAGGGGCGTAGCAACAGTAGAGAGGACTAACTACAATTTTAATTAGTTATTAAAAGAATAATAAAAAATGTTAATAGTTTAGTAAGTATCAGTCATTTTTATTATTATTGTTATCAGTATATTATTATTGCACACGTTATTAATTTAGTTAGTATTATTTATTTATTTATTTGTTTTTGTCATTTAAGAATTCGTTTATGTCATAGTAACATTTTTCGGTTAAGAATTTTTTCAGTTGTTTGTTGTAAGACGCTGGAGATTTAATATTGTTTATATAGTTTGGTATGTTGTTGTAAATTTTTATTACCATGGAGTGTGGGCCAGAAGAGTGCAAGCTTAGTGTTGACGAGGGAACTTTGAGTTTGTTCAAACCGCGATCGTTTCTTTTTATTTGTGTGACTGGAGAGTATAAGTTTGCATGTTGTCTAATAAATTTACATGATTCGTAGATGTAGATACATGTTAGTGTAAGTATGGAGTGTTTTACAAAGTACGGTCTGCAAGAATCCATTTGGTCAATGTTTGTGAGTATTCTTATACATTTCTTTTGTAAGATAAAGACATCTTCGATATCGGTACAGTTACCCCATATGATTATACCATAAGTGAACCTTGAGTGGGCGTATGCATAATAGGCGGATAGAGCTGTTTTAAAGTTAGTGACTTTCTTTAAATTATATAGGGCATATGTGAATGAGGATATTTTCCCAATTAGTTTTTGAATATGTGGTTTCCAATTTACGTCTGTGTCAATATCAATACCCAGTAGTGTAGCCGATTTAACTGTTTTCAAAGTTGTGGTGTCGTATTTGTAGTCAATCTGTAATGGAATTTTTTGGTAAGGTTTAAATTGTATTAGCTTGGTCTTTTTTAAGTTGAGTTCTAAGTTATGACTTCCCAGGCAGGTTACGATTTTGTCCATTGTGGTGTTAAGTTTATTTTGTAGTTCATTTGTGTTCGAGCAAGGTATTACAACTGAGATGTCATCAGCGAATAGGGTGCATTGATTGTCTAATGCTTTTGGAACGTCGTTTATGTAAGCTAAGAAAAGTAAACACCCGAGCACGCTTCCTTGAGGTATAGAGCCTTTAAGATAAAATTTTTCTGATCTAAATATGTCTGTTTTACCCGTTTGGAAATTTGTGTACTTGATTTCAGTATATTGTGAGCGACTATCAAGATATGATTTAAACCATTTATGCGTATTTCCTCGAATTCCTGAGTCGAATAGTTTTTGTAGAAGGATGTCATACCTGACTCTATCATATGCTTTGCTCATATCGAGTAACAAGCCTACTGCATACTTTTTGCTGTTTATTATATCTAAGATTTGTTTAGTGAGTTTATATACAGCTAATGTTGTGGATCTGTTTCTGCGGAACCCGTTTTGGTTTTCATGAAAGACGTTATATTTTTCGTAGAAGGAATAAACGCGTTTAGCCATAGCTGTTTCGAAAATTTTTGCTGATGTAGGTAGTAGTGCAATAGGGCGATAGTTATTTGGATCTGATTTTTCTCCTTTTTTATGAATGGGTTTCACTAATGATATTTTTAGAGCATCCGGGAATATCCCTTCCGTAAAAGATTGGTTTATAAGTATAGTGTATGGAATAGTCAGTTCATTTACGCACTTTTTTATAACTTTTGGTGGGATTTCGTCAATACCGAAACTGCACTTATTTTTTAGATTTTTTATTATGGTATGGATTTCTTTTGGCTCTACTGGGTTTAGGTATATTGAATTTTTAAGTTTGGATGTTCTGGTTGTTGTTTGGTCATGTACAGGATTTATCTGAGAATTGCCTATTGAAGCAAAAAATTGGTTGAAGGTGTTTGCTACTCTTTTTGGGTCATCTAGCTCAGAATTTTCAATTTTATGTTGTGATTCTTTTGCTTAGGTCTTTTATTTGTTTCATCCTGTATTATTTGCCACATTGTTTTTGTGGTGTTAACAGAATTTTTGTATTTACGTATATTGCATATTTTTTTGGATTTTTGTACAGCTTTCTTCAATATTTTACAGTAGGTTTTGTAGTGTCTGTGTAGGGTTTCGTTATTAGTTTGTGATGTTAGTTTTCTTAGTAGTCTTTTATTGTTGCAAGAGGTCTTTATGCCTATTGTTAGATATGGTTTGGTTTGGTTTAATTTTATTTTTATTATTGTCTTGGGAATACACTTATTTAGGGCGTTCTGCATAATTAGGTTGAAAGAGTCATAATTTTTGTTAGTGTTTTTGGTAGAGTTCAGTATGTCAATCCAGTTTATGTTTTGTATTTCTTCTTTAAATTGATCTATATTGGATTCATTGTATATCCGTTTTAGGACTGTTGAATTCTGGGGGGTTTTTATCGTTAGAGGTATGGTTAATTCTACGCCTTTGTGGTCTGAGAATCCTAATTCCTGAACATTTACTATTACTTCTTTGTGATTATTAAAATTAGTGAAAACCAAATCTAAGCATGTGGAAGTATTTGTAGTAACTCTTGTTGGTTCATTTACTTCTTGGTGGAAGTTAAAAGATAACATTAGTGTTGATAGCCTTTTTTTATGATTGCTTTCTTTGAGGAAGTCCACGTTAAAATCACCGCCTATAATAATATTTTTATTTCTGTCTTTTTTCGAAATATTTTTCAGCAGTTTTTCTAAGCTCGTGAAAAATACTTCAACGTCTCTATTACTGTCTGGCCAATATAAGTTAATTAATAATACATTAATTTTTGATATTTCAATAGCACATATTTCAAAGATAGACTCTACGGACATTAGATCTATATCTTTTCGTTCCCTATATTCGATTGAGTTTTTTAACAATATACATACACCGCCCCCTCCCCCTTGTGCTTCTCGGCAGAATGAAGATACTACGTGGTACGAGTTAATATTGAGTAGTTCTAGTTTTCCTTTAGATAACCATGTTTCTGTAATACATATTGCTTGAATGTCTGTTCTCTCCTCTATTAAGGCTTCAAGCAGATGAGTTTTGTTATTGATGCTGCGTATGTTTTGATAGAGTATGTGGAGATTGTTGGGGTGGTTTCCGGAATGTACTATTTTCGTTTCTGTGTTTGGGGTCGTTTTCTTCTGTGTGTTCTGTGTTTGTCGAGATTTTCCGAAATGTATTTTCCATTCTGGGTTTTGAGGTGTTCTCATTGCTCTTTTCTGTGCATGGTAGGGACTCTGAAAGTTTCCTATTATTTTGTATTTCTCTTGTGTTTGATTTAATGTCTGCCATTCTTTTATTTTGATCTATTGTTGTGGTCTCTTGTCCATTTACAATAAGTTTGTTGTTCCTGATTATTGCGTGGTGTCCGTTTTTCCTTGCGGTTTGTAGGGCTTGTTTTAATTCCCTTTTTTCTCTTAATGATGAAGCGTCTAAATATTCTGTCACCCCCAGTCCCGTGTCCTTAAAACATTCTGAATTTCCGAGTATGTACTTTTTCATTCTTTTGCTTATGAGTTCTATTTTGAGTGGTCTTTTTAATCCTTTCTTTCCTATAAACGATATTTCTTCTATGTATCCGGAAATGTTTATGTTTAGTATTTCATAAAAAAATTCTGTAACTCGTTTATTTAAGTCATAATCTGTTTCCCAATAATTATATGTCAATCCATGTAGCACTAGTATCTTATCATGATTTTCCCATTCGGTTGGTTTCTGAGTAATCTTCATGTTGTTTATTTCTTTTTGTAATCTGCTATTTTCAGCTTGGAGCGTAGAACATTCATGGTGCAATGTTTGAAGTTTGGAGTTAATTTTTGCCATTTCTTTCTCGATTCCGGATTGTTCTTCTTTTATTTTGTCAGTGGTTTGCTTGATATCGGATTTTAGTTCGTCTAAAGTATTTTCTATTTCGTCCTTAATTGTGGATCTTAATTGTAGTAAAATGTACTCATTATTTTCTTTAAAGTGTTGTTTCAGGAGGGCGATAAATTGCTGAATATTAATTTTATCGTCTTCTTTTGTTTGTGGGTCCGAAATTGGGGTCCCTGGCAGCGATAATTGTAATATAGTGTTTCCTTCTGGTGAGCACATAGAGTCCTCCTCTTCATAGTAGTTTGTGTAGTTATGGCAGGATGACTTTTTCCTTATAGTTATGTTTGTATTACATTCCTCACTATCATTCGAAGTGGTAGGTTTCGGGTCCCGGTCGGGAAGGTCCGCTTGTCGTATTGGAGTATTTGTATTATTTATTTTGGGTTTTTTTGATGTACATAATGGACATTTCCATTTTATCTTATGATCTGGTGTCATAGTGTTATAAAAACGCTGTTCGGATACGTTCGAGCATTGCAAATCATAGTGCTGTGAACAAAGCGAGCATTTCAGGAACCTATTGTCTGGTATTTGTTGATTGCACCCTGCGCATTTATTCGTCATTTTGCAAGATAAAGTTTGGTTGGTAGATGTTTGTCAAAGTGCCCTCTAGTGATAAGAATCTGTATAAAATTTACGTTCGTCGACGAAATCAACTTTAGTTCAAGTGCCCCCCTCTAGCGGTAGGTATCAGTATTATTTGACCTTGCGTTGGTCAATCAAATCAGTTTCCGATGCTAGTTATCCTATTAGCTGCCAGATGGCGTTTACGCTAAAAAACTGATTTAATATGGATTTGATGAATGATGAGTCATATTTGTCTTCCCAACAGATTCATAACCTTATCACTTTGTGAAATACGTACAGTTTATTGATAAATTTGTGGTTGTTATGGTGTTCGTTGTTAAACTTTAATGTTTTTCACTAATATGCACTGTTTCACTGAGTGTTTTTTACGTAAACACGATGAATCGTTCGTCGGTTTATTTTTGGTAATCCGCTCTGAATTTTTGCTGAAAGCGTTGGAATCGATGTTTATCAAGTTTTTTGTCTATTTCGGGTACTGATCTGAGCTTCACTTTCACTTAATATAAACAGTATTCATTTTTAAAAGGCAATTTAGTACGGAGCTAATGTTTACGTCGGCACTGCAGCGCCCTCTCCAATATAACTAGTGTTTCGGTGGGTGCCGCGGCCCGCAAGCGGACCGCGGAGGTCGGCCCGCAAGCGGACCGCGGAGGTCGGCTGTGTTGATCTTTTCTTTTGACAGGAATTCTTGAAAAATTTTTTTTTTTTTATGAGTTTCGACGTTTTAGTTTTTGGCCGGAAACCAAATCTTCAGTGGGGGCACCTAAAAGCCGCAAAACAAACTTTCATGACTTTCGTGATTGCAGTGTTGCGAGCTGTTTTTTGACGGGAACCGGAATCTGATTTGGAGCACCTCAAACCCGTGAATACAAATTTACTAGCAGACACCCGCGACCCATTCGCGTTAAAAGACTACTATTTGAGCTGTTCTTTATTTCTTTCAATACTTCAGACCAAACAACCAACCAAACCGCGAACGAACGCGCGAACAAACGCGCGGAGCGCGCTAATAAACCAACCAAATAACCAACCAACCAACCCGCGAACAAACGCGCGAACAAACCAACCAACCAACTCGCGAACAAACGCGCGAAACGCGCGATCAAACCAACCAACCCGCGAACAAACGCGCGAAACGCGCGATCAAACCAACCAACCCCCTAACAAACGCGCGACGCGCGCGAACAAACCAACCAAATAACCAACCAACCAACCAACCCGCGAACAAACGCGCGAAACGCGCGAACAAACAAACCAACCAACCCGCAAACAAACGCGCGAAACGCGCGAACAAACGCGCGAAACGCGCAAACAAACGCGCGAAACGCGCAAACAAACGCGCGAAACGCGCGAACAAACGCGCAATCAAACCAACCAACCAACCCGCGAACAAACGCGCGAAGCGCCCGAACAAACCAACCAAATAACCAACCAACCAACCCGCGAACAAACGCGCGAAACGCGCGAACATACTAACCAACCAACCCGCGAACAAACGCGCAAACAAACGCACGAAACGCGCACACAAACGCGCGAAGCGCGCGAACAAACCAACCAACCAACCCGCGAACTAACGCGCGAACAAACGCGCGAAGCGTGCGATCAAACCAACTAAATAACCAACCCGCGAACAAACGCGCAAACAAACGCGCGAAGCGCGCGAACTAACCAACCAAATAACCAACCCGCGAACAAACGCGCGAAACGCGCGAACAAACCAACCAACCAACCAACCAACCCGCGAACAAACGCGCGAAACGCGCGAACAAACCAACCAACCAACCAACCCGCGAACAAACGAGCGAAGCGCGCGAACAAACCAACCAAATAACCAACCAACCCGCGAACAAACGCGCGAAACGCGCAAACAAACGCGCGAAACGCGCGAACAAACGCGCAAACAAACCAACCCGCGAACAAACGCGCGAAGCGTCCGAAAAAACCAATCAAATATCCAACCAACCAACCCGCGAACTAACGCGCGAAACGCGCGAACAAACCAACCAAATAACCAACCCGCGAACAAACGCGCGAAACGCGCAAACATACGCGCGAAGCGCGCGGACAAACCAACCAAATAACCAACCCGCGAATAAACGCGCAAACAAACGCGCGAAACGCGCGAACAAACTAACCAACCAACCCGCCAACAAACGCGCGAAACGCTCGAACAAACGCGCGAAGCGCGCGAACAAACCAACCAAATAACCAACCTGCGAATAAAAGCGCGAAACGCGCAAACAAACGCGCGAAACGCGCGAACAAACCAACCAACCAACCCGCGAACAAACGCACGAAGCGCGCGAACAAACCTACCAAATAACCAACCAACCAACCCGCGAACAAACGTGGTATAATTTATTTTTGACCATTAAAAAAGCCGTAAAATTTTGAAAAAGTCGCCATTTTGAAAAAATATATAACATAACCAAATTGCCTAAGATTCTGAAAAATATTAGTTCCAGCTCGGTCCAGCTATCTGGCACCGTTTCTGCGGGCCGTTGACCCAACAGCTGAAGATGAACATAATCTCCACGTTTCAGAGTTTTAATCTAATCGCCAGAAAAGACTGCGCACATTATAAAAATTTCAGCGCAATCGGAGAGTAAAATTTATTTTTGGCTATTAAAAAAAAAGCCGTATAATTTTGAAAAAGTCGCCATTTTGAAAAAAAAAATTACATCACCAAATTGCCCAAGATTCTGAAAAATATTAGTTTGAGCTCGGCCCAGCTATCTGTCACTGTTTCTGCGGGCCGTTGACCCAAGAGCTGAAGATGACCATAATCTCCAGGTTTCAGAGTTTTAGTCTGCTCACCAGAAAAGACTGCGCATATTATGAAAAAATCAGCGCAATCAGAGTGTAAAATTTATTTTTAGCCATAAAGAAAAGCCGTAAAATTTTGAAAAAGTCGCCATTTTGAAAAAAAAAATGACGTCACCAAATTGCCTAAGATTCTGAAAAATATTAGTTTCTGCTCGGTCCAGCTATCTGGCACCGTTTCTGCGGGCCGTTGACCCAAGTGCTGAAGATGACCATAATCTCCAGGTTTCAGAGTTTTAATCTGCTCACCAGAAAAGACTGCTCATATTATGAAAAAATCAGCGCAATCGGAGTGTATAATTTATTTTTAGCAAAAAAAAAAGCCGTAAAATTTTGAAAGTCGCCATTATGAAAAAAAAAATGACGTCACCAAATTGCCTAAGATTCTGAAAAATATTAGTTCCAGCTCGGTCCAGCTATCTGGCACCGTTTCTGCGGGCCGTTGACCCAACAGCTGAAGATGACCATAATCTCCAGGTTTCAGAGTTTTAATCTGCTCACCAGAAAAGACTGCGCACATTATAATAAAATCAGCGCCATCAGAGAGTAAAATTTATTTTTGGCCATAAAAAAAAGCCGTAAAATTTTGAAAAAGTCGCCATTGTGTAAAAAAAATATGAAATCACCAAATTGCCTAAGATTCTAAAAAATATTAGTTCCAGCTCGGTCCAGCTATCTGGCACCGTTTCTGCGGGCCGTTGACCCAACAGCTGAAGATGAACATAATCTCCACGTTTCAGAGTTTTAATCTAATCGCCAGAAAAGACTGCGCACATTATAAAAATTTCAGCGCAATCGGAGAGTAAAATTTATTTTTGGCTATTAAAAAAAAGCCGTATAATTTTGAAAAAGTCGCCATTTTGAAAAAAGATAGTATTGAGATCGAAAATCAAAAGAAAAAAAAGTTCGCTCGTTTCGCTTTGCTCGCGGTGCTCGCTTCGCTCGTAAATAATTGTATTCAGGAGCACTTAGAACCCCTACATACAAATTTTCAGCGCAATCGGAGAATAAAATTTATTTTCAGCCATATAAACAGCCGCATAATTATCAAATTAATCTAAAAAAAACACAACAACAAACTGTAATTTGAATTTGTATAGAATGATGGCCTGTGCGATGTAAAGCAGCAACTACACACGTAACTACAACATAAGTTATTTTGGCTGGCGTATGACGGGTCCGTGTATGTATGCTTTACTTATTTTCTTTTCTTTTTGAAGTGGCCAGTGCGTTGTAAAGCAGGCATTCACTACAATATTAACTACTTATAATTTATGGTAGTGTATTTTGAAAAAGTCGCCTTTTTGAAAAAAAAAAAGACATCATAAATTTACCAAGATTCTGAACAATATTAGTTCCAGCTCGGTCCAGCTATCTGGCACCGTTTCTGCGGGCCGTTGACCCAACAGCTGAAGATGACCAGAATCTCCAAGTTTCATATTTTTACTCTACTCACCAGAAGAAGCTGTGCACATTTTAAAATATATGACGTCACAAAAGGTCCTAGGGTTCTGTACAACTTTAATTCGAAGTCAGTCAAAATATCGGTTTCCGACTCCACGGGCCGTGGACCTGAAGGGTGAAGATGACCAAAATCTCCAAATGTCAGAATTTTCCCATATACTACGGGGTATGGGCTACACTCATCCCTATACCACTTTGGTCCATGACCACTCCTTCCGGGAGATCAATTCGGGTAAAGTTTCTCGAAAAAACGGCGCTCCGCCATCTTGAAAACGCCGCCATTTTGAAAAAAAAAAGTGACGTCATCAATGATCCCAGGATTCTGGACAACTTTAGTTCAAGGTCACCCCAGCTATCTGAATCACGATCACGATAGCTGAAGATGGACAGAGTATCCAAGTTTCGGACTTTTTCTCTACTCATCAGAGGAGGCTGCGTACTTTACTCGTACATCACTTTGGCCCACAGTCACTCCTTCTGGGAGAACTACTATGTCAATGAGTGAGTCAGTCAGTGAGTGGTAGTCGAGCTTTATAGTATATAATAACTAGTGTTTCGGTGAGTGCCGCGGCCCGCAAGCGGACCGCGGAGGTCGGCTGTGTTGATCTTTTCTTTTGACAGGAATCCTTTAAAAAATTTTTTTTTTATGAGTTTCGACGTTTTAGTTTTTGGCTGGAATCCAAATCTTCAGTGGGGGCACCTAAAAGCCGCAAAACAAAAGTAGGTTAGAATTGGGGCTTCTGGATCACTCAAAAAAGCATTGGGGCTTCTGGATCAATCGAAAAAGGTCGCTGCGCTCTCGTTTTTCGATTGATCCAGAAACCCCAATGCTTTTTTAGTGATCCAGAAGCCCCCAATTCTATCTAACCTACTCCTGGATAATAATAAGCTATATAAAAAAAAACTGTTGTGTGAGAGAGAACACTGTTCTAACAGAGGAAACTCGCTATCGATTAAAATCCAGTCATTTGAAACATGTTACGAAAAAAAAAATTCAGCAAAAACCCTCTCCAAAACCCTGTGCTGTCGTGTGTAATTTGTATTATTTATTTGATGACAGCACAGGGCTGGATAAGATTTTGAGACCGTTCTAGATCCCGACAGTATTTTCGTCTTTTGGGGTTAATCTAGGGTCTAGCTGGATGAGATTAAAGTAAAGTCCGTTTCTAGCCCCGACAGTTACGTCTTCTGGGTTTCACTAGAGGACTAGGAGGGTTCGGTTTATCATTCGCTTTCAGGACCGCCCGCATCCTTACTTACTCACGATAAACACGATCAACAAAGGTACATCCGCGACTACTATTAGTTTTTCCGATTTCGGGCGCAAATCGTAGTCAACTACTTTCGTCTCCGGAGACCTTGTCAATTCTAATGGAATTGTGATTTGTATATATATGAACTGTTGTTGAAAATTTCAATATCGCGTTTTAGAACTGTCTGCATTGTATAACAAAAATGACGTAAGTATGTTTATAAAGTGTAACCCTTGCGCCATATTAGATATTGCATCGATCGATAATTTGATTCAGCACCATCTTTAGCGCGTGCAGTCTATCTAGTATCTACCTCTGTTTAGAAGCGTCGTTCGATAATGTGATTCAGTGCCATCTAGATTAATTGATATGTAACTCTAGCGAGTGCTCGCATCTGATTATCGAACCATGGACCTAAGTATATAGTTCATCTGTTTAGTCTAGATGTCGCAACATGTCATTAGATTCAATCTTGAATCAATAAATTTAGCCAGAGCGTGCGCGCGACCAAAGAGATTCGAATCTTCTTGGATTCAATAGTAGCGGTAGGTATGACTGTAAGAAGTAGATTTTTAAGAGCCATAGTAGCCTAGTTGGTTGTGCACTCGCCTCACGTTCATGAGGTCGTGGGTTCGATCCTAGTCCGTGCCAATAAGTTTTTTTTTTTTCGAAACCTAAGCACAGTTTATTATAATACCTCAGGTTTTTTTTTTCGGTGAAGTAAAACATTGTGAGGAAACCTGTATACAGCAAACTGGTATTTCCTATTCTAAGGCGTATGTGAAGTCCATCAGTAAACAGTTTGGAGCACCGTTTGGTGGACAGAGGTTTGGCACAACAGATCCCATAGGATCGAAGTGTCGTCAGGTATTCCTAACCCTCAAAAGATTAGATGGCCGTAAGACTTTGAAATAAGTACATATCGACACCATATTAAAATTTCGTTTCAGGTTTCTAGTGACACGAGTAGAGATTCCATATTTAAACAATTGTAACGCCGTGTGTACTGTAACCTACTGCTGAGTAGAGCAAAATACATTTTGAGAAACTTATTTTGTGATGCGATAAGGTTGAAATTCGTTTGTGTTTATTAAAGCAGACTTAAGCATTAATACTGAACTGATATTGTGGACATCTCCTAATTTATTTACTCTTAGTTAATTATCGCGAATCATTATACGTTCAGTCAGCGGGTCCGACCGGTCATATTGTTTCAAAAAAGAAGTACGCGCTGTGTGTTTACAAAGTACCTATCTGGTGGTGACGTGAATATACTAAGTGTGTCTATACAGTGAATTGAAGCAGTCAGCGGAAAGAACTACCTACTAGTATGTATGTAATTCTCTATTATTCTTAATTTTACTTATTTTCTCTGCCAATGATTCAGTTGTACATTTTTGACTTTAGCGCTTTGTATTCATAATCGAGCAAGGTAAATAAAACTTATTCACATGTAAGACCCGTAAATAATTATATAATAATGATTCATTTGTTGTTAAAGTTATTAGAGTTCTTACGTACATTAAGAATGTGTTACTGGACATCAAGCAAGCATCTCTTCTAATTGTCTGTAAAGAAACCATGGTTAATATAGATTAATTATCTGTATTAATAATTAGTTTCACTTGTTTTAGGGCGTCTAACCCCTTTGATTCGAGTGAGGAGCAAATCGAAGCGGGACCTAGTAAGAAAGGCAAGAGTGTTGTGAAGCGACAGCCTGCTAAAAGAGGGCCAAAGACTGCACCGCCGCTGCCTTCGCTATCCGAATCCGAATCTGAAGAAGAGGGAGTGGTGCTAAAGAAACAAAAACTCTTTTTGGAGGAATCAGAGGTTAGTTGTTTTAGCTAACTTCAAACCTGTTAAACCTACTGCCAATAAAAAAAGGATCTAATTAATGCCGATATACCATTATTTCAAATGTGTGTGTGTGTATCCAGATGTAAACACTCGTGTGCAACAGGTATTTGCAAATTACAATAAATTTCTTTTTCTCAATTTCAGGATGAAACAGCAACGCCTGTGGTGGCTGAAAAACTGCACGGGTTATTGTGGAGACGCGTCCCGCTAGGCTATACAAGTCAGCGTGACTTTTCCAAGAAGGGCAACTTTTACATAGAGTTGAAAGTTTCTTATACCAGAGATGCTCTTAATAAAGACGCATATAAAAATACATTAATAACATATAAGTCATGCGTGGAAGAGAAATCGATGGTGTTCAAAGCGGTCAATAATGTAGTAAAGGCCGCTAAGAAACAATTTAAGGACATACAGCCAGTCCTTTACCCTCAAGAAAAAATGATTTAAAAATATGTATATTATATTTAGAGGTTTTCATAACTTTCATTATAATAATATATTTTAAAAGTACTTACCTATTCATTTATTAATTCTTTTACTCTTGAGGGAGGGGATCCATACGTGGAAGAGAAATCGATGGTTTTTAAAGCAGTCAATAACGCTGTAAAGGCAGCTAAGAAACAGTTTAAAGGTATATAGCCAGTCCTTTATCCTCAAGATTTTTTTAAAATATTTTAAAATATAATATATTTAGAGGTTTTCATAACTTTCATTATAATAATATATTTTTAAAGTACTTACCTATTCATTTATTAATTAAAACTTTATTATTATTTTTTTTATTTTTATTTTATCGCCTTTTTTTTTACTCTTGAGGGAGGGATCCTATTTAATTATATGCTTGAATAAGTTGTAGGTGCTTAAAATGCCTATATGTAAAGTCTGTAACGTCAAAGTAATAAAATATTCCTCACATATACGTAGTAACATTCACAAGGCTAATTGTTTGCTTAGTACCGAGTTTAACGATGTCCATGTTATATCTTGTGCATTTAAGAACCGAATCATTAGCTATCGCATTGATTGTAAAGATGAAAGAGTAGAGCCTGAATTTTTTCTAAATAACATATCGACGACAGTTAAACAGTTGATCAATCGCAACCTTGACATTCATAAAGCATTAAAGATTAATTTTGAATTGTATGCTTCATATGTACTGCCAAAAAATGATGAAAAATCTCTTAAGTCATTCAATACAAGTTATGTCACAACTTTTGCAAACACCGATATTATGAACGTGTATTTAGAGAGTTGTAAAATTTTATCAGGAAAACTTTTAGAATTTGAACTTGCTGAATCAGGCTGGACTCTTGAATCTGTTAATCATTTAGAAATAAACACAACTAAATATAACCCGCTTAGAGCTGGCTCTTACATCCCTTTACCAAAGAAAATCATAAATACTAAATCTTGTTTGAACATTAAGAACAAAGATGACCATTGCTTCTTATGGAGTATAATCGCTCATATATTTCCGCCAAAGTGTAATTCTAATCGCGTGTCTTCTTATCCTCATTATTCACAAATACTCAATATAAACGATATGTCTTTTCCTCCGTCATTTAAGGATATAAAGATATTTGAAGAAAATAATCCTACCATTAGCATCAATATATATGGTTTGGGAAGAAATAATGATGTTCATGGTCCTCTTTACAAAACTCAAAAACGAAAAATAACGCATGTTAACTTATTATACATTAATAAAAACGAAAAAAGTCATTTTTGTTTAATTAAGAGCTTTGAGAAATTAGTACACAAACAAATAACACGCCATAAATGTAAAATATTTTTGTGTGAAGAGTGTTTTGTGTATTTTGAATCGGAAGATAAGCTAGATGAACACTGTTGCGCGAGAATAAAAACGGTTCTTCCAGAGGAAGGTGAAAAGTTGTATTTTGATCATCATGAAAGAAAGCAAAGAATTCCTGTAGTGATATATGGTGATTTCGAAAGTTTACTTAAAGAATACGATGATAAAGATAAAGGTCGTTACACAGAAAATATACAGATCCATCAAGCTACAAGCTTTGCTTACTATATATGTAGTGAATCTAAACCAGAGCTGAATGAATATGTTGCGTACAGAGGTTCAAATTGCGCAAAAAAGTTTGTTGAGACTATATCAAGTGACTTACTTAGACTTAACACTATTTTATCCCAAGATGTGTCAATGCAGCCCTTAACTGATGTAGAATTAAAGTCATTTCAAAGAGCTACTTCATGTCATATTTGCGAAAAACCTTTTTATAAAAATGATGAAAAAATCATCGACCACGATCATTTCACAGGTCTTTATAGAGGCCCTGCACACAACTCTTGCAATTTAAAGTCAAAAAAATGCTCGTTCATACCTGTCATATTTCATAATTTGAGCAATTATGACTGTCACCTTTTTATAACTGAATTAGGGAATGTTTGCGGACGCATCAACATTATTCCTAAAACAAAAGAAAAATATATTTCTTTTACGAAATTTATACCCATAGACTCAAAAAAAGCAGCGCAACTTAAATTTATTGATTCTTTTAATTTTCTCAGCTCTAGTTTAGATAAACTAGTGAAAACATTGCATCCCAATGATTTTTACAATTTACGTAAATATTTTGATAATAAAGATGAGTTCGATCTTATCCGGCGAAAAGGGGTGTATTGTTATGACTATGTTGATTCCATGGAACGGTATGAGGAAACAGAGTTACCGCCTCATAATTTTTTTTTCAATAAGTTAACTTCAGAACACATAACAGAACAAGAGTATGAACATGCTCAAAAGGTTTGGAATACGTTTAAAATGAGGAACTTGGGTGAATACACAGACTTATACTTGAAATGAGATGTTTTGTTATTAGCGGATGTGTTCGAAAAGTTTAGAAATATTAGTTTGCAACACTATAAGTTAGATCCTTGTTATTATGTATCTTCACCAGCATTGAGTTGGGATGCAATGTTACTTTACACTGAGGTGGAGTTAGATTTGATATCGGATGTAGAGATCTATCAAATGCTTGAAAAAGGAATACGAGGGGGCTTAGCACAATGTTCTCTCAGATATGCTCAAGCCAACAATAAATACATGTCGCAATATAACAACAACAAACCAAACAGTTTTTTGGTTTATTTAGACTGTGTTAATTTGTATGGCTTTGCCATGATGCAAAAATTACCAAAGTCAAACTTTTTATTTCTAGACCCTACACAAGTTCGGAATTTTGATGTTACTGTAGTGCCATGCGATAGCGATCGTGGTTACATACTTGAAGTAGACCTGCACTATCCGGTTGACGTGCATGATCAGCATTCAGATTTACCCTTTGCTGCTGAAAAATTTGCGCCAATAGGCAAAACTATGCCTAAATTGATTGCCAGCCTTTATGATAAACATCGTTACGTCATTCATTATGCCCATTTGAAAAAGTGTCTTGAAAACGGTCTTCGGTTATTAAAAATACATTGTAATTTGATTTGTCATTGTTTTGTCATTTGATCAAAGCAATTTTCTTGAACCTTATATTTCACTCAACACTTCACTCAGACAGCAAGCTCAATCTGACTTCGAAAAAGATTTTTTCAAAAAGCAGAACAATTCCATTTTTGGCAAGACAATTGAAAACAAAAGACAGCAAGTTGACGTAAGGCTTGTAAATGTATGGTCCGATAAATGTAACAAAACTAATAAGTTGGTTGGAGCTGAAAAGTACATAAGCGCCCCTAACTTCAAGTGTTTGTCAATTTTCTCTGAAAATTTAGTAGCTATACAGTTAGACCAGAGTATAGTTACTCTAGACAGACCTATATACATCGGGTTTTCAGTGTTAGAGCTGGCAAAAACTCATCTCTATAATTTTCATTATTCGGTCATGAAAACTTTGTATAAAGACAATATTCAGCTTTGCTATACTGACACAGATAGCTTGTTATATCATATATTTACAGATGACTTTTATGCTGATATGAAAAAAAATATAAAGTACTTTGATACTAGCAATTTTGAACCTAATAATGTGTTTAATATTCCTAAAGCAAATGAAAAAATCCCTGGTTATTTCAAAGATGAAATGGGCGGTGATATTATAACAGAATTTGCAGGATTACGTGCTAAGTTGTATTGTATTAACGCTAAAAAAGTATGCATTAAGAAAGCAAAGGGTGTCAAATCATCTGTTACGAAGAAACTTGATATAGATAAATATAAAAAAGCATTGTTTGAGAATGAATCATTACGTGAAAATATGTGTATTATCAGATCATTTAAACATAAAATATTTACGCAGAATGTCAATAAACTAGTTTTGAATAACGAAGATGATAAGAGACAAGTAAAAGAAAGGCGTGTAAGCACTCTTCCATGGGGTCATTATAATATTATGTTTTAGACATTATTTAGTATCACCCTATAGGATAATACAAGAAGGTGTAGATAGATCGCACTAGTTTGTCTTAAGTAAACAATCGTAATAATGAGGTGGCATATAATCACCTATTGACTGCAGGTCTTTGAAAGTGACAAACGTTATCTATCACTAGCTACACTATTTAACAATTGACGGTAGTCTATCTACACCTTTTATTTTTATTTTTTATAGGCTATATTTGGTAATACCTATAATCATAGTTGTAAGAAAATATTTAACCATGATTGTAATCTTTATTTTTATAAATAAAAGAACCATTTTTAATCATTATACTGTATTTTTATTTATTTTCCAAATAATTTCATGCACAAACTTCATCTGTCACATTTATAATTCTTATTCAGCATTTCAGCAACTATTACATGAACTAAACATCTATAAATATAATTTAATAAAAAAATTTTATTCTATTCATTAATATAAGAGAAGAATAACAATTAAAAATATAACTATCTAAAATTAAACTATTTAAATAGGCAAATGTTAAAAATAATAAGTAGTTAGTAGGTATTTTACAAAATAAATAAAAGTCTAAACGTCTTCATTTATTTTACTTACTATTTTACTAATAAGAGTTTTAGCAGCGTTTGCTACATCGTCGTAACTATCTGTTACGATATACTGTACACTTACACTTGCGCTATCACTACCACTATTAACTTCACTTCCTAACAAGTCTATAATGTCTAATTTTATTAACTGAATTGGTCTTCTTGATTCTTTTCTAATAATAAAACTAGAAATTGGGTGAGTAGCAGACTGTACTTTTCTAGAAGCTGACCTATTCTTGGCTTTAGGATCTCTTATTCAGCATTTCAGCAACTATTACATAAACTAAACATCTATAAATATAATTTAATTTTTTTTTTACTCTATTCATTAATATAAGAGAAGAATAACAATTAAAAATATAACTATCTAAAATTAAACTATTTAAATAAGCAAATGTTAAAAATAATAAGTAGTTAGTAGGTATTTACAAAATAAATAAGTCTAAACATCTTCATTTATTTTACTTACTATTTTACTAATAAGAGTTTTAGCAGCGTTTGCTACATCGTCGTAACTATCTGTTACGATATTCAACTACAAATCTCAACTACATAAATACTTACCGCTGGTATATAAACACACAATTTTTCAGTAGAAAATAAACATAAGATAGGTACTCGCGCACAACTTGCTCGATCCACTCGTAAAGACTTAATGAAAGGCAAAGTTTGTATAATTAGACTTTTAAAATCAATTATAGTGTAGCTCTTTTTCTCTATAAGCATATGAACGAGATGTCGTGATATTCATGCAACGATTTGCACAAACCTGTCTAGACATGTCTATATAACTAAATGATGATGTAATAACTTGATAGAATGTAAAATGAAGTTGGTTAAACAACATGTAACATTAGAAGTTAGCAATGTAAATGTAGACCGCTCATCAGCCATAATAAGACATAGCCCCCTATTGCCAAACACGATTCGCTGTATAATATGCGGTCCTTCAAACTGTGGTAAAACTAATGTAATGATTAGTTTACTTGTCCATAAAAATGGTTTGAAATTTAAAAATATATACCTGTATTCAAAAACTACTTTTCAGCCTAAATATTGTTTTCTAAATAATATCTTAAGCAAAATACCTCAAATAATTTTTTTTACATTCAATGATAGTCAAGATGTGGTTTCGCCTGATGAAGCTTTTCCAAATTCTGTTTTTATTTTTGACGATGTTGCATGTGAAAATCAAGTTAATATCCGCAATTATTTCTCTATGGGCAGACATAAGCACATTGATTGCTTCTATTTATCTCAAACATATTCAAAAATTCCCAAACAATTGATACGTGATAACGTCAACTTTTTATTAATTTTTAAGCAAGACAACATTAATTTAAGACACATTTACAATGAACACGTCAATTCCGATATGGAATGGGATGAATTCAAAAAAATTTGTGCTGATATTTGGCGAGATCCTTTCGGTTTTTTACTTATCAATAAAGATTGCGAATTTAATAACGGACGATATAGATACACCTTTGATACATTTATTAACTTTGATGATTGACTCTTACTATAAATAAGTTACTTAGGACGCAAATTCATCATTTTAATTACAACTCTATAAGAAACAAGTGTCTGGTGTAGGTTTGTATTACGCAATAAGTACTAAACTTACTATGGAAACAAATATAAAAGAGCAGCTAATAAGGTCTGTAACAGCTATCAAAAATAAAATAAAACAAATGCAAAATGATGAAGTTGAAAATGAAATAAAATATAATAAAATATTTAAACCGATAACTGAACCTTTAAAAGCTATAGATGCTACATTTAACACTCTGAATACTAATAAAGTGAATAAATTTGAACGGAGTGACAGACAGAGTCCCAAAGTAGAAACACCAACACCATCTACATACAAAGATAATGATAGTGTTGTTGATGATGATCTTTACGAAACTGATCGCAGTGAACATTCTGTATCGAAAGAGGACGTTGAATTTTATACTCCTATTAAATCAGAAATTAAAATTGCTAAATTAAACACTCCAATTAGATCATGGATTAATGCTGGAACCTCATCTGAAAATCAAAGTAATTTACATGTGCCATTTGGATTGCGCAATGAGAATGATAAATTTATGATCGGTAATTCCGAGGTACAATTTTGCAAAATCGGTCCTACTGATAATGAAATTTCAATGGCTGTTATTGACAATAAGAAGTATGAAATGACGGCTGGTATAAAAGAAGTGTTGATGAATAGTAAGCCCAACCTTGATCTTGTAACTGAGAAAGATAAACTCGTTTACAAAGATATTCTCATTACTACAAACGCTCATAAAAGAGATTACAATCCGAATGGGCAAATTAAGGGAGATAGAGGAATGAAGTATAATCAACTTATTAAACCTCTTTTTACTAACATAGATCAAAATGAAGACAACAATTTAAATAAAAAAACTGGTGGTAATCTACCTACTTTAAAAAGATTCAGAAAAAATACTGATTTCATTTATTGGGATGATCCTAATGAATTAATTGAGAGACTCAAACTTTTGGTTGCATCAAAAGATGCTGGAAACAATAGCCATGATAATGAAATAATATCTATTATCGAGGAGCTAAAGGAAGCCGGTGTAATAAAAGAATGAATTTGTAATATTAATACACAGTACCTTATCGGCTTTCAATCATGAATGTTGACAAGTTTGGTCATCATTTAAACAAACAACGAAAAATTAATGTGAAATTTCAAGAGGAATGTCTGTTTAAAACAACTAATGATGGAAATTTAAGCGCTCAAAATAAAACTTTGAAAAATATCGGAATTCCTGTAGATGATGATGATTGTGCTACGAAGCAATATGTAGACAACACTTTAGACAGTTGCCACAAAACATTTAAATTATTAAAAGAGTTGGTGGGGTTATTAACTGAGCGTGTAGCGCAATTAGAGAAAATTGTTGAATCACATAGACAAAGCAAAAATGAGCAAGGCGGACATAGTAAATGAAATACACAAAAATGCTCGGAAAAACTTTTTTCGAAGACAAGTAGTTATGAAAGACATTGATGATCTTTGGCAAGCGGATTTGATTGACATGCAAGCAGTATCAAAATATAATAAACAGTATAAGTATATTTTAGTGGTAATAGACACATTTTCTAAGTATGCTTGGACATTACCGCTATATCGAAAAAACAAAAATTTGCTATGTAAAGCTTTTGAAGTAATATTGAAAGACGGTCGTGTTCCTCAGAACGTGCAAACTGATTTGGGGAAAGAATTCTATAATGATCAATTTAGCAAATTAATGAATACTTACAATATAAACCACTATTCCACATACTCTACAAAGAAGGCTTCAATTGTAGAACGATTGATTAGAATTCTGAAATCTAAATTATTCAAAGAATTTAGTTTGAAAGGTAATTACAAATGGATGGATGACACCTTACATAAAGTAGTTCATGATTATAATAATTCATATCATAGAACTATTGGCCGATGTCCTGCTGAAGTGAATGAACAACTAAAAAGTGAAATTTTGAACAAATATAAAAACAGCGCTTTAGTTCAGAAAAAAAATAAACGATATAATCTTAAAATAAACGACTTTGTTAGAATTAGTAAATACAAAGGAACATTCGAGAAAGGATATACTCCTAACTGGTCTACAGAAAATTTCAAAATAAGTAAAATACAAAATACTAATCCTACCACTTATTTAGTTAATGATATGAAACAGAGGCCCATTCTAGGAGCATTTTATAGAGAAGAATTACAGAAAACCAAATATCCTTATATATATTTAGTAGAAAAAGTTTTAAAAAAGAAAGGAACAAAATTATTTGTAAAATGGTTAGGATTGCCGACAGAAGAAAATAGCTGGATTGATATAACATGTGTATTATAATTACGGTGAAGGAGAAACAATAAATATGATTTAAACGACAGCAGGCGTTATATTTTGTTAGTATTATACGGGACATGACAGAAGGAAGTCTTCTCAATTCTTTTATTAACTGCCTACCCTTCGAACTACATCTACCTGGCTATAACTATTGCGGACCTGGAACTAAGCTTCAGCACAGACTTGCTAAAGGAGTCAAAGGAATTAATCAATTAGACGAATATTGCAAGCAACACGATATTGCATATAACAACTCGTCCCTCCTAAGCGATCGACATAAAGCTGACATAATCTTAATGAAAATGGCAAAAAAGCGATCTTCTGCTTCAGATGCGAGTCTTGGAGAGAAATTAGCGGCAAATTTGGTGAATAAAGCTATGCTAACAAAAATTAGTATGGGCGCAGGCTTAAACAAGAAAACGAAAAGAGCTGCATCTAAAATTAAATGCGGCAAAGGCTTATTTAAAAATATATTATCACATACAAAGAAATGTTTAAAAAAACTAAAACCGAACTGTAAGAAAATGGCAATAGAGTTAGCTATAGCAGCAGCTAAGGAATTAACATCGGATCAGGACGTAAAACTGCCTCGTGTCATACCTGTTCCAAAAACAGGAGGAGTTTTACCTATGATACCCGTTTTTGCTGGACTATCCGCCGTTGGCAGTTTATGCCGGTGTAGATGAAATCGCTAAGGTTATGAAAGAGTTTGATGGAGCTAGAAAACAATTAACAGAATTTAAAAAACGCAATGGAAATATAAAAGCAATAGGTATTGGAAGAGGATTACATTTAAAACCGCACAAGGAAGGTTTGGGTATTTTTGTTACTAAGCCAAAAAACTAAATTATAAGCTGCCCAATAGAGCTCTGACTAATATAGACATTATGAATCATGCTGAGGACATTCCTTATTTTCGAGGTGTTTTCATGAGAGATGAATTACCAAAATGCTCTTATAGTAAAGAATGCGGTATCATTAATTTGGACACTTCAAGAAATTCAGGGTCTCATTGGGTAGCATACGTCAAATTTAACAATTATGTGGAATATTTTGATAGCTATGAAGATTTAAAACCGCCAAAAGAATTTATTAAATATATCGGATCAAAGATGATAAACTATAATTATGAAAATATTCAGCGCGATCATCCTTATAATTGCGGACATCTGTGTTTACGATTTTTAAAAAAATTCTGGCATAATAGAATAAATAGTTTGCAAAATACAGTTTAATCTCAGTCAATTACAGAACAATGTCTATCACGGTAACGTTATCGGGAGTCAAATCGGTGCTAGAAACATATTTTCACCCCCCCTTAAGTCTCGAAGAGAAATATGAGTGCGGGCTGCTTTATTTTTCGGCATGCAATTCTATACCAAATATTGATTTCAAAAATAATACATTCTCGTACGGAAAACAGGGTAAACAATTAAAACTCCCTCTTGGCTCTTATGACTTTTACGATATATGCGACTACATTGAAAGTAATTTAGCAGATTGTGAAATAAAAATAAGATCGAACAATAATACTTTGAAGTGTTCTTTATATTGCAGCGAAATTATCAATTTTGATGTAGAGAACAGTATTGGAGATTTGTTAGGATTCTCAAAGTCAAAATTAGAACCAAATAAATGGCATGAGTCAGTTAATCCTGTGAATATTCTTCCTGTGTCTATTATAAGAATTGAATGCGATCTCATACAGGGGTCATTCACTAACGGTTTACCGTCCCATACAATACATGAGTTTGTTCCCAGTGTACCACCAGGATATAGATATATTGAAGTACCTAGAAACGTTATTTACTTTCCTTTAAATAAAAGAAGTATTTCATCCATTACAATTAAAGTTGTTGATGAAAACGGCAACCACGTTAATTTCAGAGAAGAAGAAATTCAATTGCGTATTCATTTACGAAAAAAAAAAGATTGTATTTAATAAAACCTCCAATCATCAAGTCAAACGTCTTAATTCTTCTGGCACTGTTCGAGAACGCAGACGTGTTAATACAAAAAAGAAGGTAACAAAAAGTAATAAAGATTTTCTTAGAGCTCTTGGATTTAAAGTGCTATAATGAGTATACTTCAGATTACCGAGTTACCTCAATTTGATAACGCTATCGAAAGCTATGAAGTTCATACCTATAACCCCTACAATAATAGTTTTAAAGAAAACGATGAAATCCGAATACCTATTCATCAGCAAGATATTTACATATTACCCTCAGCTAGCTCTATATTCATCGAAGGACATGCTGAAGTGATTAAAAGAGACATAGCTGGAAAGGAAACTTCCTGTAATGCAGATTTTACTAATAATCCATTTATGTTTCTCTTTCAAGACATAAGGTATGAAATGAATGGGGTGGAAATAGATCGTATAAAAAACTCTGGAATTACAACAACAATGAAATCATATGTCTCTATGAATGCAGGTGAAAGTAAAATGGCTGCCTTATGGGGTTGGGATATGAGGGGAATAAAAAACAAGAGTTATTTTAGCGTAGTCATCCCTTTAAACAAAATATTAGGATTTGCTGAAGATTATAATAAAATCATTATAAACAGTAAACACGAACTTATTTTGAACCGGACTAATAATAATTTCAATAGTGTCCTATTAACAGATGCTACAGCCGACATAAATGTGAAGATAGAGAGAATACAATGGCGAATGCCTCATATCAAAGTATCAGATCGACAAAGGTTGTTACTACTTAAATATTTAGAAAAAGATAAGACCATACAAATACCATTTAGAAATTGGGATTTATATGAGTATCCGTTACTACCAAAAACTACTAAACATTCCTGGTCAGTTAAGACATCTTCTCAGTTAGAAAAACCTCGTTTTGTTATCTTAGCTTTTCAAACTAATAGGAAAAATATCAAAAATAAAGATTGTTCCATGTTTGATCACTGTGACGTGACTAATGTGAAATTGTTTTTGAACTCTCAATATTACCCTTACGACTCTATGAATTTAAAATTTGATGAAAACAAACATGGTATATTATATGAAATGTATGCTAAATTTCGTCAGTCTTACTACAACCTTCCTGCAGATCCCTTGCTTGATCTAAATGCTTTCAAAGAAAAGGCTCCATTATTTGTAATAGATTGTTCAAGACAAAACGAAAGTTTAAAAACTGGACCTGTCGACGTGCGTTTGGAAATCGAATGTTCGCGTGATATTCCTGATCATACGTCTGCTTATTGTCTTATTATCAACGATCGTCTTATAGAATACAAGCCTTTAAGCCATATAGTACGCAAGCTAACATGAAAGCAATAGCAATAGTTGATGTGCAAGGATTCAAGATAGATGGTAATAAATTTATATTGAAAGAAATAGCTATTGCATGCAAGGATCAAATACAAGTGCTTTTAATCAAACCTCCTTTCCCAATTCATAATTTATCGATGCAACACAGAAAACATGTCAGTTGGATACAAAGAAATCGGAAAATATATTGGAATGATGGCTATATACCATATTCAGAATATATGATGTATATTGAAGAATTATTAATAGACAAAAGTATATATTGTAAAGGTCTTGAAAAAATGATATGGATTAAAGAAATGTTAGATTACAACGATGTATGTAATTTAGAATCTAAGTCTTGCCCTAGTTTATTAAGTTTGTATGAAGAATGTCGATTATCAACTGATGTATTTAGTTGTATTTATCATCCGACAATATGTGCTCTAAGAAATGTAACTTGTCTAAGGAATTGGTGTTTAAAGAATAAACTTTTATAGATTACGTAAGTTTATTATTTTCCAACCTTCTATTTATTCCGAAAAGAAACATAAGATTTAGCTTAAACTTTAGCTCTAAAATATCCAGAGCTTTAATAGGTAGTAGAAACATGTCACAATTATACATTTTTCTTGCAGATTAGAACCCCATCCATTAAGTTTCAAATCATTCGTACCAAATGTTTCAAATAAAACAGCAGTGTTTACTTTTTCATTGTTAGTTATTCGTGTAATTTGTGACAACGCAGAATTGAAGCGGCTGGATCACTTAATCGAAAGCGAGTCTCCTCTGTTAGAACAGTTTTACTCTCACACAACAGTTTTTATCTAGCTTATCATCCGGGAGTAGGTTAGAATTGGGGACTTCTGGATCGATCGAAAAAACGAGAGCGCAGCGACCTTTTTTTGAGTGATCCAGAAGCCCCAATTCTAACCTACTAACAAACTTTCATGACTTTCGTGATTGCAGTGTTGTGAGCTGTTTTTTTGACGGGAACCTGAATCTGATTTGGAGCACCTCAAACCCGTAAATATAAATTTACTATCAGACCCCCGCGACCTCATTCGCGTTAAGACTACTATTTGAGCTGTTCTTTATTTCTTTCAATACTTCAGACCAAACAACCAACAATACCGCGAACGAACGCGCGAACAAAAGCGCGAAGCGCGCTAATAAACCAACCTAATAACCAACCAACCAACCAACCCGCGAACAAACGCGCGAAACGCGCGAACAAACCAACCAACCAACCAACCCGCGAACAAACGCGCGAAACGCGCGAACAAACTAACCAACCAACCCGCGAACAAACGCGCGAAGCGCGCGAACCAACCAACCAAATAACCAACCAACCATCCCGCGAACAAACGCGCGAAACGCGCAAACAAACGCGCGAATCGCGCGAACAAACGCGCAAACAAACCAACCAACCAACCCGCGAACAAACGCGCGAAACGCGCGAAGCGCGCGAACAAACCAACCAAATAACCAACCAACCAACCCGCGAACAAACGCGCGAAACGCGCAAACAAACGCGCGAAGCGCGCGAACAAACCAACCCGCTAACAAACGCGCGAAGCGCGCGAATATACCAACCAAATAACCAACCAACCAACCCGCAAACAAACGCGCAAACAAACCAACCAACCAACCCGCGAACAAACGCGCGAAACGCGCGAACAAACCAACCAACCCGTGATCAAACGCGCGAAGCGCGCGATGAAACCAACCCGCGAACAAACGCGCGAAACGCGCAAACAAACGCGCGAAGCGCGCGATCAAACCAACTAAGTAACCAACCCGCGAATAAACACGCAAACAAACGCGCGAAACCCGTGAACAAAACCAACCAAATTACCAACCCGCGAACAAACGCGCGAAACGCGCAAACAAACGCGCGAAGCGCGCGATCAAACCAACCAAATGACCAACCCGCGAATAAACGCGCAAATAAACGCGCGAAACGCGCGAACAAACCAACCAACTAACCCGCGAACAAACGCGCGAAGCGCGCGAACAAACCAACGAACCATCCCGCGAACAAACGTGGTATAATTTTTTTTTTGGCCATAAAAAAAAGCCGTAAAATTTTAAAAAAGTCGCCATTTTGAAAAAAAAAAATGACATCACCAAATTGCCTAAGATTCTGAAAAATATTAGTTTCAGCTCGGTCCAGCTATCTGGCACCGTTTCTGCGGGCCGTTGACCCAACAGCTGAAGATGACCATAATCTCCACGTTTCAGAGCTTTGATCTAATCGCCAGAAAAGACTGCGCACATTATAAAAATTTCAGCGCAATCGGAGAGTAAAATTTATTTTTGGCTATTAAAAAAAAGCCGTATAATTTTGAAAAAGTCGCCATTTTGAAAAAAAAAATGACATCACCAAATTGCCCAAGATTCTGAAAAATATTAGTTTGAGCTCGGCCCAGCTATCTGTCACCGTTTCTGCGGGCCGTTGACCCAAGAGCTGAATATGACCATAATCTCCAGGTTTCAGAGTTTTAATCTGCTCACCAGAAAAGACTGCGCACATTATAAAAAAATCAGCGCAATCGGAGAGTAAAATTTATTTTTAGCCATAAAAAAAAAGCCGTAAAATTTGTACCGGGCGTGTGTAATGAAAGAAACCTTGCTGCTTGCCAAACATTCAATTTAATAAAAATCACACTGTGGTTATATGTAAGAATACAAACGAAACGATAACGTGTTGCAAAAGCGTTCAGCGCCATCTAGCGGCAGTCCGTGGTACTAATCATAACAATCTCCCGCCCGAAAGACAGCGTCTTTATTAATGTGACCTTATCAAATTTTACTTTTAAATTACAAACATGTGTAACAAAAGAATCTATACTAAAACAAGTTGAAACAATTAATCTTAATCTTTACACAGGAAATGCACACAATTTTGAAACTGATCGTTTAGTTAATTTTCCATTACTCTTAATTGTATACACTCTAGTAACATTGTCTTTTCCTGGATGTTTTTCTATAATTCGAGCTAAACTCCACTTACTTGGTGGCAAATTTTCATCTTTTACCAGCACTACTTCATCAATCTCGAATTCAGGTGTTCTTAGTGTAGTGAAACGCACGCGAGTTGGTTAAACACTGACTTTATTTATTAGTACCTTCAATATATGGCAAACGATTATACATACACCTACCTATAAATATACTACATCTTTCCCTTCTAAGAAAATTAGACAAAAGTATTTAGTATGATAAACCAATGAAACATAAGGACTTACTACACAGATAATGACTAGGTAGCAAATACATTAAATCTATGACCTTATCTTCCTTCCCAAAAACATTACATACAAGTTACTTATCCATTCTATATAACATTATGACTTATATAAATATAGGTATGTGCAATAGGTCGGTTAGACTTATTATTACTTTAATAGAAGATGAAAAAATTAAAACTAAGATACACTATTGGTAATGGTTTTAAATTAAAACCTACCTAAAACCTACAAAAAAAAACTAAAAACTTAATCTTTATTGCCCTCGAAACGCAAGTTTGATAGCATTCGTTCACGTCTTTCCTTAGACCTTGTAACGAGAACCTCAGGTGGCGATGGAGTTGATGATTCCTCATTAGAGCTGGCTATTGGACTGGCAAAACTATCATCTGAGTCCACTAGACCCTGGGTATTTTCCGACGCGTCCGGTGGCGTTGTCGGCGGTGCCGGCGATGGCCCCGTGAGTAGCAACTTTGCCTGCTCATACCCCGGCTCAGCCTTAGTTTCCTTCGATGGGAGGTCTTGGTTCACCTCGACCATTGGCGTTGTGGTGTTCTTACGTTTTCGTACTCGTGTGTATACAAACGCACCTTGAGAACTGTGCGCTGGCCGTGCGCCGCGCCGCGTGCGGTCCGCCGCGCCCGGCACAGCCCCCGGCTCCCGCACGACGAGCTGATCCCACGTACGCCGGAACCGACATCCGCGCTCATCCTCCACTATCACCGAGCGCGGCGCAGGTGCACGCTCCACTATCGAAACCGGTTTTCTATTGCCATTGGTGACTAAAATCGCTCTGTCTCCTATATGTATGCGCTCGCGTGATCTTGCTGACTGATCATAATGTTGTTTTGTTTTCTCCTTATGCGCCATTAAAGCTTTATAATTTTGCGCGTTATCGACCCTTTCGCATAACATCTTTGAACTGATAGGTAATTTTGTATTTAAACGCCTACCCATTAAAATTTGTGCCGGTGAATCTAAACCATCCCGAGGTGTGGCTCGCAAGTTCAACAAACCCAAAGCAAAATCCTGGCCCGAATCGATACATTTTTTTAGTAAATGTTTTACTGTCTGAACAGTCCTCTCACTCTTACCGTTTGATTGCGGGTAATTCGGGGACGATGTCACATGCCGTACCTCCCATTCCGTCAAAAACCTTTCAAACTCCCGCGAGCTATAGGCCGGCCCGTTATCCGTGACCAGTTCTGCTGGTATCCCGTGCCGCGCAAACTGCTCCTTCATGAAATTAATAACGCTGCTTGAACTCATATTTTTTAACGTACCTACCTCAACAAAGTTTGAAAAATAATCGACCAAAACAATGTAAGCTTTCTTTTTGTATTCGAATATGTCTGACGCCAGCTTGTGCCAGACGAGCGCGGGCACGGCGTGCTGCAGCAGCGGCTGGCGGTGCGCACGCGGCGCGTGCAGCGCGCACGCCGCGCAGCGCCGCGCCACGCGCTCCACGTCCTCGCTCAGCCCCGGCCAGAACATTACCTCTCGCGCGCGACGCTTGCAGCTGTCTATGCCTAGGTGGCCCTCATGAACTCGCGATAGCATTTCGTCGCGTAAACCTACAGGAATAAATATACATTCACCTTTGAGAATAATCCCGTCAACGTAATGCAGCTGCTCGCGATACGGCCAGAACACGTTTACCTTTACGTTAACATCACGCCTATTCTTAGGCCACCCGTTTGTTATGCATTTAATTAACTGTTTGCTGTCGCAGTCGCTCCCCGTCTCCTTCTTGATCGCTTCCATTTTCTGTTGACTGAACTGCAAATGCGTTATCATAAAACAAGCCTGGACTTCAGCCTCGTCCGTCACACAATCGTGCATGAGTTCCTTCAGAGGTGCTCGCGACAAGGTATCTGCGATATACATATATTTGCCTGGAGTATACACCACTTTAATATCATACGCTTGGACCCTCATCATCATTCTTTGCAGACGTGCTGGCACCGAAACGAGAGGCTTGCTGAACAACGGCTCCAGCGGCTTGTGATCCGTTTGCACGGTCACATCAGTCCTACCTAAAATGTACTGTCTGAACCTCTCGAGCGCGAACACAATGGCCAGCATCTCCTTTTCTATCTGAGCGTACCTCGTCTGTGTGTCGGTGAGCGTCAGGGAAGCGAACTCCACCGGGCGGCCGGCCTGCAGCAGCACGGCACCCAGCGCCACGCTGGACGCGTCCACCGACACCACCACCGGCGTGCGCTCGCAGTACAGCGCCAGCACCGGCGCGCGCGCCAGCGCAGCCTTCAGCTTGTCCACGGCTGAGGAATGGTGTGCCTCCCACACCCAGTCCGAATCCTTTTTTAGCAACGACCTTAACACGTTTACACACTCTGAATAATTCTGAATAAATTTTGAGAGATAATTTACCATGCCCAAGAACCTCTCGAGCGCCTTCCTGTCTGTCGGATAAGGCATCTCCATTATTGCTTTAACCTTTGAATCATCCGGCTGCATTCCGTTCGCGTCAAACTTGTGACCTAAGTATTTTATTTCTGACACACCGAACTGACATTTTTCGCGATTGAACCTAACACCTATGTCCTGCGCCCGCTGCAAGAGACATTCCAGCCTCCTATCGTGCTCGTCTTTAGTACGCCCCCACACGATGACGTTATCAATAAACGACTCCACGCCTTCCAAGTCCTCGAGGTGTTGTCTGAGCTTTGCATGGAAAACCTCAGGCGCACAGTTGATACCATATGGTAAGCGTAAAAATTGGTACCTTCCGAAGGGTGTGCTGAACGTACAGAGGTCAGCGCTGGTGTCGTCTATCTTCACCATCCAGAAGCCACAGCGGGCGTCCAGCACGCTGAACACGGTGGCGCCGCGCAGCCGCGCCGCCAGCTCGGGCACCGTCGGCAGGGAGTAGTGCGCGCGCCGCACCGCGCGGTTCAAAGGTCGCGGGTCCAAACATACACGAATGCTACCATCTGTTGTAATGAGTTTCTGAACGAGAATCAATGACGTTTGGGATTTTGACAGCCCGCCTGGCAGACTGCTTGATGGCGCTTAATAAAGACTACAACAAGAATTATAATAATCATTACTACATGGTGGCAGCGGTTCTGGAAAAACTTTTAAATACATAAAATACAATATGAGTGTTCCACCAGTAATAAACGTGAATACACCAGGTTTGGTGGGTGCTCCTGGAGAGTTTGATTTTGTGCCCGAGAGCTGGGACAAATGGAAGAAGAGATTTGCAAGGTATTTGGCAGTCAGCAGTGGAAATACCAAGACTGAGGGAGACAAGGTAGATTTACTCTTATATCTAATGGGAGAAAAGGCAGAGGAATTGGCAATTCAACTGAACATTACGCGCACAGTATGCACTTTAAAACAGGCTTTGGAACTCATGGACAATCATTTCCATCCTAAAAGAAATCCTGTTTACGCCAGATTCCGCTTTAATACCAGGGTACAAGAAGCAGGAGAGAATGTC
This sequence comes from Metalampra italica, assembly GCA_949699065.1. Lineage (NCBI taxonomy): Eukaryota > Metazoa > Arthropoda > Insecta > Lepidoptera > Oecophoridae > Metalampra > Metalampra italica. The sequence goes on along the minus strand of OX452978.1, from coordinate 11,543,396 downwards.
GATGATTATATCCGATCTCTGTATGTATTAGCGGAAATATGTGATTTTGATAGTCAGAGGGAAGAAATGATACGAGATCGAATTGTGGTGGGGTGCGCAAGCAAAAGAGGTAGAGAAAAAATGCTTATGAATACTAATTTGACACTGTCGGAAGCGGTGCAGATAGCGAAGAGCGTAGAAGATTACGAGAAGCAAGGGGGGTTTGAGAATCGAGAGATAAATAAAGTGACAAAGAGCTCTCCAGAATACAGACCAACCAATAAGATACAGGGTAAGGAGATGCAAAAGTGTTGGTTTTGTGGCCGAGATAGACATACTTCGAGACAGATGTGCCCAGCGGTTCGAGCAACATGTAAGAATTGCAATAGGCTTGGGCATTTTGCACGTTGCTGCAAGGCCGGCAAGGTAATGAATATAGTAGAGGAAAGTGAAGAAGAAGTAAAGGTGTGTTTAATGAACGGTAATAAGTATAAGGTCAATGTAGGAGTGCATAGAAATGGTAGTTTTAAATGTAATGTAATGTTTTTAATTGACACAGGGGCTGATATAGTTGCAATACCAGAAGAATATGTAGCTGATTTGACAAATTTGGAGCCATGCAGGGTAAACATATTTCATATTTCATATTCATTTATTTTGTAATGAACATACAGCGTCAATAAATTTATGTAATACTAATACTTAAGTAGTAATAATTATTACAATATAATAATATGTAGTACATCAGATATTAAAGAATACAATGTCAAAGTCGAAATGTCAAAATTAGATATTAAAATGTCAAAATAATAATATAGTTCGAACTATGTCAGATCTATTTTACACAATATTAGTCATAGAATAATTTATGTCAAAAGAATTGTTAATAATTGCTTAGGGTAATATTTCAACATCAAGGGACCAGATAATGCAAGATTGACAGTGAGAGGTATAGTTAAATTAACTTTAAAATATGAGGGCAGGCAGTACTGTGGTGATGTGTATGTAGTAAAAAATTTGAAATCACCTATATTGGGAGTTCCTGCCTTAGAGGCGATGAGAATGGTAAAAATTTTAGGGGTTAACAGATTATTAAGCGTAAGCACAGTCAAAGTAGACGAAGAGTTTCCAAAAATATTTGATGATTTAGGGGTGTTTAAAGAATCATTTGATATCAAATTAATTGATAAAGACAAAAGTTACATTCAGTGTACGCCTAGAGTGGTACCGATACCATTATTGAATAAAGTAAAGTCAGAGTTAGATCGATTAAGTAAGTTGGGGGTTATAAGTAAAGTGGAAGAGCCAACACAGTACGTGTCACCAATAGTTGTGGTCCCAAAAAGTGATGGTAGTGTTAGGATATGCGGTGATTATACAGAGTTGAACAAAAATGTTTTACGACCAATTTTTCCAATTCCGAAAGTGGAAGTCACGTTAGCCTTGTTAAAAGATTCAAGATACTACTCAAAAATTGACGCCACAGCAGGGTTTCATCAGATTCCTCTCACACACTCAGCACATTTAACTACAGTAATAACACCATTTGGACGCTATATGTATAATAGGCTTCCGTTTGGTCTTAATTGTGCCCCGGAATACTTTTCTATGAAGTTTTCTCAGTTGTTTGAGGATTTGGAAGGTGTAGTGACTCATGTCGACGATATCTTGGTGTTTGCAGACACCATGGAAAAACATGATGCAATTTTAAGGAAGGTGTTGGATAGATTACAGGATAAAGGTATAACCATTAATAGAAAGAAATGTGTTTTTGGGGTAGAAGAGGTGAAGTACTTAGGCCACATAATTAATTCAGAGGGCATTCAAATTGATCAAAGTAGAATTGAGGCGATTACTAATTTTGATGCTCCAAAAAATAAAAAGCAGGTAATGCAGTTTTTAGGTATGGTTAACTTTGTAGGACGTTACATTGAAAACAAGTCTGAGTTATTGCATCCATTGTATATATTATTAAAAAATGATGTAGAGTTCATATGGGGTGTAGATCAGCAGTTAGCTTTTGAAAAGACAAAACAATTGCTACAAAAGGCTCCGATACTGGCACATTTTGATCCAACATGTAAAATAATAATAGGAGCCGACAGTAGTTCTTATGGGTTAGGGGCGTCTTTGATGTTGGAAAAGTCAGATAATAGCAGACATATAGTGGCATATGCCAGCAGAACTTTAAATGACACAGAAAAAAGATATTCGCAGATAGAAAAAGAATGTTTGGCTTTGACCTGGGCAGTAGAGAGATTTAAAGATTATATATATGGGATAAAAATATTATTAGAAACCGATCATAAACCTCTGTTACAGATTTTACAAACAAAGCCAATCGATGAACTTACACCTAGGCTTATGTCATTTCGTATGAGGTTGACAAGATTCAATTACACTGTCTCATATATTCCAGGAAAAAAGTTAGTTTTGCCAGATGCTTTATCTAGAAGTCCATTAATGGACCTTGAAAAGGAATTGGAAATTGAAAAAAATTCAGAATTGTTTGTAAATTCAGTTTTTAATAGTATTCCAGTAAAAGATCAACTGTTAGAAACGATCAAAGTTGAGCAAAATAATTGTGATATATGTCAAGGATTAATACAGTACACTCAGTCGAGTTGGCCTAAACAATCAAAAATACCAATTAAATTGAAAAAATATTATCAATACAGATTTGACTTTGCAATGGTGAATGGTTATCTTGTGTATAAATGTCGTTTGGTCATACCAGATTCTTTGCATGTAAACATGTTAAAAAGTATTCATGAGGGCCACCTAGGCATAAATAAGTGCCGAAGCAGGGCTAAACAAACTATGTGGTGGTTGGGAATGGCTACACAAATTGAAAGAATGATTCAAAACTGTCCTCAATGTATAGAGGAGCGTAAAAATCCCAAACAGGATATTATTTTGGAAAAACCTCCTGAAAGGCCATGGCAAAAAGTTGGCATAGATTTGTTTTATTGTAACAACACATGGTATATGGTAATCATTGATTACTATTCTAGGTACATAGATATAAAGAAACTCACCACCCTTACAGAAAATAACCTAATAGAACAGTGCAAAGACATTTTTTCTAAATTTGATATTCCAGAATTAGTGCGGACAGATGGTGGTTCTCAGTTTAAAACTAAATTTAAAGAATTTGCTAAAGAATACAATTTCGAACATGTTACAAGTAGCCCTTATTATGCACAAAGCAATGGTTGTGCGGAATCAGCAGTAAAGATAGCAAAAAGTTTATTGAAAAAGAATAATGACATTCATTTAGCTTTATTAATATACCGAAACACATCTTTGGATATAGGGTTTAGCCCAGCTGAGCTTATGTTCAACAGAAAGTTACGTGACAATTTACCTAGGTTACCTAATTCCTTAAAAAAAACAGTAAATTGCAAAACTGAATTTCAAAAGAAAGAAGTTGCTAAAAAGGAAAAAGTAGAGTCATATTATAATACAAGGCACAGAACGAGGAAGTTGAGAGAATTAGAAATAGATGAGAAGGTATGGATTACAGATTTAAAAATTCATGGGAAAGTAGTAAGGAAGTCAATTGAACCAAGATCTTATATCATAAACACAGAGAGAGGGTTGTTTCGTAGGAATAGGTTTCATTTAATACCATCACCACAGACTACTGAAATTAACATGCCCTCATATAGTGCACCTGGCATGACTCCAAGTGCGCGGAATAGCGTACAAGATAATGGTGAAAGTAGGGATAGTTTAGTTTGTAAGGATTTGATTGTAACTCAAGAAAACATTGGTGTTAATTGTGATGCTTCAGCAGCAAGTGGTAATACTGTGACGGACTACAGCCACGAAAACATAGAGCAGAGAAGAAGTGAAAGAATTAGGGCCCCTCCGGCATGGATGAGTGATTATGTTTTAGAATAAGTTGATTTGTTTTTATTTCATGTTTTATATTAAGAAAGGAAAGATGTTGTAATGAGTTTCTGAACGAGAATCAATGACGTTTGGGATTTTGACAGCCCGCCTGGCAGACTGCTTGATGGCGCTTAATAAAGACTACAACAAGAATTATAATAATCATTACTACACCATCCTTCTTTGCGACCAAAACAATAGCATTCACCCACTCAGTCGGGTGTGTCACCTTTCTAATAACCCCTAACCCTTCCATTCTATGTAATTCTTCCAATAGTTTATCTTTAAGACCTAAAGGTATTTTTCTAGTCGGGCATACGACTGGTTGTACATTTTTATCTATGACAATACTATACTTTCCAGGTAATTCACCTAAACCTTTAAACAAATGAGAATATGTTTCAATATTTATTGCATTAACACGATTAATCAATTCCAATGAAATGCAACCTTCCAATCCGAGCACATTCTGACAAGATAAATCTGCAACAACAAATGGCAAAACGTGACATTTTTTATTAAAGAACATAGCAATGTTAACGGTGCCTAAAATTGGCAACGGATTCCCAGTGAAGGAATGTACTCGTTTTGTATACGGCTTTAGGTTATTAATAGATAAGCCCAAGTTCAAGTATTCTATTTTAGAAATTACGTTTAGCATAGAACCAGTGTCTATTTTTAGCATGATATTTTTCCCATTACAGTTCATAGTTTCCACCCATTCCTTAGAAGACTTGTACAATTTTTTGTCCTCACCGATAGTATTGACGTAAAATAATTCCTCGTCACTGTCCGCACCGTCACTGCCCGCAGAAACTACGCTTACATTTAACACTTTACGAACGATTTCCTTGCCGTCACATACGCGCGAAAAATGCCCTTTTTTATCACACACATAACACAAGGCATTGCGTGCCGCACACCGCTCGTCGCCGGGGCACCGTGCCCCGCCGCACGTGGGGCAGCGCGCGCGCGCGCCCTGGCGCGGGCCGCTCGCGCCGCCACCGCCGCTCGCGCCGCCACCGCCGCTCGCGCCGCCGCCGCCGCGCCGCCGGCCGCCGTCGCCGCGCCTCGCGTACCTGCCGCGCGCGCCTCCGCTGCCGCCGCCGCCGGCCTGCACCGCGTTCACCTGGACGCTGCCAGATGAACCGTCTATGCACAGACCTTCTTCCTTAGATATTTCTGCCGCCTGACAGATTTGTATCGCCTTTGTTAACGTCAGATCATCGGTACGAAGTAATCTATCTCTCACCGTGTTGTTGATAATACCGCACACTATTTTATCTCGCAATAAATCCTCGTGCAACTCTCCAAACTCGCACTGTTGGCTCAGCACGCGCAGAGCTGTCACATACTGGTCGATTGTTTCCCCAGTTTCTTGACTGCGCGTAAAGAATTTGAACCGTCTGACCGTGATGTTTGGTTTTGCACCGAAATAATTGTCAAACTTCTTCAGTACACAGTTTATATCATCCTCACTCTCGCCTTTGTCGAATGTGAAAGTCGTATAGACCTCGTACCCCGCTGATCCAATGAGGTTAACCAACAAGCTAGCCTGTGTTTCCTTAGACTCCTTGCTCACTCCAGACGCTTTGAGAAACACTTCGAACAGCTTCCGCCATTTTCTCCACGCCTCAGATCGCGCGGCCGGACCGCCATCGAGTGATAATTCCGCTGGAGGACGCGCGTGCTCCATCACTAAGTATAATCACGACGTAATTACACAGTCCCAATTGTTTACAACTATGATTCGATCGCGTTTTACACTAGATATTAAATAAAACGCCCACCGCTGTCACCATGTAGTGAAACGCACGCGAGTTGGTTAAACACTGACTTTATTTATTAGTACCTTCAATATATGGCAAACGATTATACATACACCTACCTATAAATATACTACACTTAGAAGCCATTTAGGTCTTTGCTGAAGACGTGACAAATATTCGGTATGCCAACGTTTCCAGAAATCTTGGACTAAGCGTTGTGTATGTTGCCATCTTGACAATCTGTACAAATTAACATCTGTGTAATCTCTGTCAGGCACAGTGATTAGAGATTCGCCAACGAGAAAATGGCCGGGTGTCAAGGCTTCCAAAACATCAGGATCTGGTTCAGCAATGGGTTCCAGTGGCCGTGAGTTAAGACACGCTTCTATTTGCGTGAGCACTGTCGACAGCTCTTCGTAAGTCAAATTGGTTGTAAGGATTCTTTTCAAATGGTATTTAACCGATTTTACACCGGCCTCCCAAAGACCTCCAAAATTCGGACTATATGGTGGTATGTAATGCCATTTGGTTCCATCATTGGCTAGAGCTTCAACCACATCATCAGGCATATTCAAGCCACTCTCCTTCCACATCTTTACAAGTTCCTTGTCAGCACCTTTGAAAGTGGATCCGTTATCACTCCATATGTTCTTGCATCTTCCTCTACGAGCGACAAACCTTTTAAAGGCTGAGATAAAAGCATCTGTTGTTAGATCGGTTACCAATTCTAAATGAATTGCCTTGACTGACATACATATAAAAACAGCTATGTAAGCCTTAATTGTTTTTGCTCCTCGTCCTTTAGAAGTTAAAATTGAAATGGGTCCTGCGTAATCGACTCCAGTATTTAAAAATGGTCTTGCTGGTGTTACTCTCACTTCAGGCAAATCACCCATGTATTGATTTCTTTGTGATGCCTTTTGTCTCGCACAAATAACACATCGATGAACATAACGTTTTACCGTGTTTATTGCATCAATGAGCCAATATTTTGTTCGCAGATAGGTAATCATCATCTGCGGTCCTCCATGTAAAGTTCTTGCATGGGCCTCGGACAACAAAAGAGGTAGTAAAGCGTTGCCTTTAGATATGATCACTGGGTGTTTTCGTCCAAACTCTATATCTGCGGGCTTGAGACGACCACCTACTCTAAGCACTCCCTTTTTATCTAAAAAGGGGGAGAGTGGTAGTAAGCGACTCCTTTTCTTTAAGGGTCGATGATTCTTCAAACCTTCTATCTCTTCAGGAAACTCAAGTTCCTGTGACCACTTGATGCAGTTAATAAGAGCATCTGTATGTTCTTCCGTTGTAAGGTAAGTGGGTATCTTTTCTTTTTTATTCTTTTTCAGGATCAGGAGCCAGCGTCTGCAGTAAGCAAATACTCTTACAAGCTTGCTGAGTGAGGAGTATCGTCGTAGAAAGGTAAGTGTTTCTCTATTTTCTTTTTCCTTGTCTTCTTGACCTTCTATTGTAGATATGCCACATACTATCTCTTTTCCTTTCCTTTTTTCTAAAGATGTTTCTACAATGTTTCCTTTTGTTAATTCTAATTCTTTTTCTTCCAGGAATTCCGGTCCGTTACACCAAATTTTTGATGTCAGCAGTTTCATCGGCGTGACACCTCTTGAAGCAGGATCTGCTGGGTTCTGTTTAGTGTTCACATAATACCAGTTGTTTGCATCTACAATCTCGATAATCTCTACTACGCGATTCTTTACAAAAGGTGTCCATCTCATTGGATCACCGTGTATCCATGCCAGCACAACTTGTGAATCCGACCAGGCGTAAACATCTCTCGGATCTACCCGCAGCGCAGCAGTCACTTGTTTTAATAATTTGCTCAGTAGAGTGGCTGCACACAGTTCTAAGCGTGGTAGTGTAACCTGGGGTTTAATCGGTGCAACTTTTGTCTTGGCTGTAATTAGAGATACCTTGACTTGATTTGCTTCATCTATTACTCTGGAATATATGACTGCAGCGTAAGCAGCCGCAGAAGCATCTGCGAAGCCATGTAGTTCAAAAACTGTAGTTTTTTGAGTGGTGTGAATCCATCGACATAAACTCACTTTCTTCAGGGCTGGTAACTCGCTTTTAAATTGTATCCATTCACATGTGAGCTCTTCCGAAAGTTTTTCATCCCATGATAGGCCACACTTCCATAGTCTTTGCATAAAAATTTTGGCCAAGACTATTACCGGAGCTATCCACCCCATGGGATCAAATAGTGATGCCAGTTCAGACAAAACGCTTCTTTTGGTTAGGTTTTCTTCATCTGTGGCTTTGATTTGATTGGAAATGGAAACAGTATCTTCTTTAATTTCCCACGTCATTCCTAATGTCTTTATGCTTTCTCTCTTTTGTAGTTCTATTATGCCTGTTTCTTCTGACTTCTTTTGGTTTACTTCCTCCATGAATCTTTTGCTGTTTGAGCACCATTTCTGTAGCTCGAATCCTCCAGCTTCTAAGATCTCTGATATCTCTTTCTGTGCTTTCATAGCTTGCTCTTCACTATCTTTTCCGGAAAGGATATCATCCATGTAGAAATCTTGTAAGATTGCTGTTTGAGCTTCAGGATATTGAGAACCATCTTCCAGTGCTATTTGTTTTAGTGTTCTAATAGCTAAATATGGCGCACAAGATGTTCCAAAAGTCACTGTCAAAAGTTTATAGTCTTCAATTGGCCCCATTGGATCTGATCTCCAAACAATTCGTTGAAGATCAGTGTGTCGATCGCACACTTTAATCTGTCGGTACATTTTTGTCACATCAGCAACAAATGCAACTTTGTGTGTTCTCCATCGTAACAATATTTCTCTCAACTCTGTTTGTATCTTGGGTCCAACTAAAAGTTCATCATTTAGAGACACTCCATTGGTACCTCGACAGGATGCATCGAAGACCAATCTTACCTTCGTGGTTTCTCTGTCTTCCTTCACTACGGCGTGATGTGGTAAGTAAGTACATTGATTGTTCTTTTCTGTTTCAGGTTTTATCTTCTCTACGTGTTTCAGGTCAACATACTCTTTCAGCACATTGTTATAATCGTCTCTCAACTTCGGGTTTTTGTTTAATCTTCTCTCTGTAGCTTTGTAACGCTCGAGTGCAATCTGTTTACTATGACTTGGCAATATTGGTGGATCGTGTCGCAGTGGTAAGTGTACTACAAAACGTCCATGTTCGTCTCGAGTCGTCGTGTTTTGGTAAATCTCTTCAGCTCTTTTCTCTTCAGAAGTTAGTGTATCTTTTTCTTCATCTATGGTTTCTAACTCCCAAAATTGTCGTAGCATGTTGTTAAGATCCATGTTCAAGTGCATGCTGACAATGTTCAATGTAGAATCCTCTTTTCCGACTAATACTTTTCCAGATAGGATCCATCCCAGGTGAGTTTGTAAAGCTGTGGGTGATCCTGGGACGCCCTTGATTAAACCAGGTAGCAAAATCTCGTTGTAAACATCAACACCCAGTAAGAGGTCAATGTGTCCTGGTTCGTAAAAAGTCGGATCAGCGAGGTGTAGCTCTTTCAAATGTTCCCAATTCTGAACTTGAATTCTCTCGGCAGGCATGATGTTAGTAATTTTCTTCACTATGTAGGCTGTGATCTCCATCTTCATATCAGATTCTGTTCTTGATGAGATTTGTATTTCTGCAGATGCTCTAATGGGCGTTTGCATTTGTCCAACTCCAGATACGTGACCTTTGATGTCTCGTCTCTTCAATCTCATCAATTGTGCTGCCGACTCACTTATGAAGGACTCTTGTGAGCACGGGTCGAGCAAAGCTCTCAGTGTAAAACTTTGACCTTGTGAATTATTTACGTTGACCACAGCAGTTGACATCAGTGCCGTTGTCCCACTCATAATTAAATGAGAAAGGATTGTTTTCTCATGTTTAGGCTCATCTTTGGGTGATTGTTGTGGAATGTCGGTTGTAGTAGTTCTATGCAGCAAGGAATGGTGTTTCCTTCCACAGCGTCTGCAGAAGGCTTTACTTTTACAAAACTTCACTGAATGGCCCGGGATCAAACAATTGAAACATAAATGCTGATTCTGCACAAAATCTGTCCTCTTGTCTACTTCTAATTTTACGAACTCTTTGCAATTGTACAGAGGATGACTTTGTTGACAGTAAGCACATGTAATTTCGGTGGTGAGGTGAAATGATTTTGATTTTAATGTATTCTGTTGTATATTTTGCTGTGTATTCTTGCTTGTGTTTGAATGAATCATTTCTAATACTCTAAACTTCCTCTCTAGAAATTTGGTTAGTCTTTCTAGTGTAGGTAACTCATCGATGTCTAAGGTGCTCACTTCCTCTTCCCATTCTTTATGAGACTCTGAATCTAACTTCGTGACTGTCAAGTAAATTATCAAAATTCCCCATGAACTTGTTTTAACTCCCTGTGTTTCTAATTTGTTCAAGCATTCTACCGTCGTGTCTAGCAGCTCTCTAATTGTTTTTGCAGAAACATTGTTGATTTTCTTCTGATTCACTAGGCGACTGAGAATTGAGTTGATAATTATTCTTTTGTTGTTAAAGCGATTTTGTAAGGAGTTCCACGCTAACTCATAATTCGCCTCGGTGATGGACAAATGTTTCAGTAATTGTTCTGCTTCACCTGTCAGTGAACTTTTCAGGTAGTGCATTTTCTGTACTTTACTCAGTTTATTGTTTTTGTTTATCAAGGAGTCAAATAGATCATAAAAAGATGTCCACTCTTGGTAATTTCCCGAATATTGCGGTATGTTAATTTTGGGTAATTTAATTTCTTGTAGCTGACGTTCTGTATTCGTTTGTAATATAGTAGATCTAGCAACTGGAGATGTAGTATCTGACAAAGTTAAAGACTGAAGCATATCTGTCATGTCAGCCTTGAATTGTAAATACAATTCTTCACATTGCTCGTACATATTTTCTGTGAAATATGGTAGTGATTCTTTGTCTTCTTTTGTGGACATTTTTACAACATCAAGGTGTGTTGTTCTAAAGTTATTCCAATATTCTCCAATTGTATCACTTCTAACTAGTAAGTATCCCCGTGTGAGCCGTGCCTTAGGTGATTTCTTAAAATTGGTTTGTGCTTTTTGTAAAACTGCTAGCGTATTCTCCTGTTGACCAATCAGTGATAGCAACTCCATGTTGAATGAAAACTGAATCTATTTTGTTAAAGTTCGAAATTTACACAAAGTACAATGTCACAAGACAACACTATTTTCAAAGAAATTACAAGTCCAGTAAAGCTAAATTTCAAATTTATTAGAAGTCCAACACTTTAAATTTTTACAAGTCTCAGATAAAATCTTGAAAATTTTACAAGTCTTTTCTAACACTGCCAGAGACTATGTCCAAAGTTCACAACACTAATATTTTCAAAGTTAATGTTTAATGCACACACAGTTGAAAAGTAACTTAAACTTTTTACTTACAGTTTTCAAGTCCCTTTTTGCACTCACCAATTCACTTTAAACACTTTATCACTCACCACTGAACTGTCCCTTAAAATCCGAGCACGAAGGGCCACTATGTACCGGGCGTGTGTAATGAAAGAAACCTTGCTGCTTGCCAAACATTCAATTTAATAAAAATCACACTGTGGTTATATGTAAGAATACAAACGAAACGATAGCGTGTTGCAAAAGCGTTCAGCGCCATCTAGCGGCAGTCCGTGGTACTAATCATAACAAAATTTTGAAAAAGTCGCCATTTTGAAAAAAAAATATGACGTCACCAAATTGCCTAAGATTCTGAAAAATATTAGTTCCAGCTGGGTCCAGCTATCTGGCACCGTTTCTGCGGGCCGTTGACCCAACAGCTGAAGATGATCATAATCTTCAGGTTTCAGAGTTTTAATCTGCTCACCAGAAAATAAAAGACTGCGCACATTATAAAAAATTCAGCGCCATCAGAGAGTAAAATTTATTTTTGGCCATAAAAAAAAGCCGTAAAATTTTCAAAAAGTCGCCATTTTGTAAAAAAAATATGACATCACCAAATTGCCTAAGATTCTGAAAAATATTAGTTCCAGCTCGGTCCAGCTATCTGGCACCGTTTCTGCGGGCCGTTGACCCAACAGCTGAAGATGACCATAGTGTCCAAGTTTCAGAGTTTTAATCTGCTCACCAGAAAAGACTGCGCACATTATAAAAAATTCAGCGCCAGCAGAGAGTAACATTTATTTTTGACCATAAAAAAGCCGCAAAATTTTTAAAAAAGATAGTATGTATGGAGATCGAAAATCAAAAGAAAAAAAAGTTCGCTCGTTTCGCTTTGCTCGCGGTGCTCGCTTCGCTCGTAAATAATTGTATTCAGGAGCATTTAAAACCCCTAAATACAAATTTTCAGCGCAATCGGAGAGTAAAATTTATTTTCAGCCATATAAAAAAGCCGCATAATTATCAAATTAATCTAAAAAACACAACAACAAAAGCAGTCATACACGTAACTACAACAAATTATAAATTATTTTGGCTGGTGTATGACAGGTCCGTGTATGTATGCTTTACATATTTTCTTTTCTTTTTGAAGTGGCCAGTGCGTTGTAAAGCAGGCATTCACTACAATATTAACTACTTATAATTTGTGGTAGTGTATTTTGATAAAGTCGCCTTTTTGAAAAAAAAAAGACATCATGAATTTACCAAGATTCTGAACAATATTAGTTCCAGCTCGGTCCAGCTATCTGGCACCGTTTCTGCGGGCCGTTGACCCAACAGCTGAAGATGACCAGAAACTCCAAGTTTCATATTTTCACTCTGCTCACCAGAAGATACTGCGCACATTAGAAGAAAGATGACGACACCAAAGGTCCTAGGGTTCTGTACAACTTTAGTTCGAAGTCAGTCCAAATATCGGTTTCCGACTCCACGGGCCGTGGACCTGAAGGGTGAAGATGACCAAAATCTCCAAATGTCAGAATTTTCCCATTAACTACGGGGTATGGGCTACCATCCATCCCTATACCACTTTGGTCCATGACCACTCCTTCCGGGAGATCAATTCGGGTAAAGTTTCTCGAAAAAACGGCGCTCCGCCATCTTGAAAACGCCGCCATTTTGAAAAAAAAAAGTGACTTCATCAATGATCCCAGGATTCTGGACAACTTTAGTTCAAGGTCACCCCAGCTATCTGGCACCGTTTCCGCGGGCCGTTGACACGATAGCTGAAGATGGACAGAATCTCCAAGTTTCGGACTTTTCCTCTACTCATCAGAGGAGGCTGCGTACTTTACTCCTACATCACTTTGGCCCACAGTCACTCCTTCTGGGAGAACTACTATGTCAATGAGTGAGTCAGTGAGTGGTAGTCGAGCTTTATAGTATATAATAACTAGTATTTCGGTGGGTGCCGCGGCCCGCAAGCGGACCGCGGATGTCGGCTATGTTGAGTTATACTTTTGACAGGTATCCTAAAAAAAATTTTTTTTTTAACGAGTTTCGACGTTTTAGTTTTTGGCCGGAAACCAAATCTTCAGTGGGGGCACCTAAAAGCCGCAAAACAAACTTTCATGACTTTCGTGATTGCAGTGTTGTGAGCTGTTTTTTGACGGGAACCGGAATCTGATTTGGAGCACCTCAAACCCGTGAATACAAATTTACTGGCAGACCCCCGCGACCTCATTCGCGTTAAAAGACTACTATTTGAGCTGTTCTTTATTTCTTTCAATACTTCAGACCAAACAACCAACCAAACCGCGAACGAACGCGCGAACAAACGCGCGAAGCGCGCTAATAAACCAACCAAATAACCAACCAACCATCCCGCGAACAAACGCGCGAAACGCGCGAACAAACGCGCAAACAAACCAACCAACCAACCCGCGAACAAACGCGCGAAACGCGCGAACAAACCAACCAAATAACCAACCCGCAAACAAACGCGCGAAACGCGCAAACAAACGCGCGAAGCGCGCGAACAAACCAACCATATAAACAACCAATCAACCAACCCGCGAACAAACGCGCAAAACGCGCGAACAAGCGCGCGAAACGCGCGAACAAACCAACCAACCAACCCGCGAACAAACGCGCGAAGCGCGCGAACAAACCAACCAAATTACCAACCAACCAACCCGCGAACAAACGCGCGAAACGCGCGAACAAACCAACCAACCAACCCATGAACAAACGCGCGAAGCGCGCGAACAAACCAACCAAATAACCAACCCGCGAACAAACGCGCGAAAGGCGCAAACAAACGCGCGAAGCGCGCGATCAAACCAACCAAATAACCAACCCGCGAATAAACGCGCAAACAAACGCGCGAAACGCGCGAACAAACCAACCAACTACCCCGCGAACAAACCAACGAACCAACCCGCGAACAAACGTGGTATAATTTATTTTTGGCCATAAAAAAAAGCCGTAAAATTTTAAAAAAGTCGCCATTTTGAAAAAAAAATATGACATCACCAAATTGCTTAAGATTCTAAAAAATATTAGTTCCAGCTCGGTCCAGCTATCTGGCACCGTTTCTGCGGGCCGTTGACCCAACAGCTGAAGATGACCATAATCTCCAGGTTTCAGAGTTTCAATCTGCTCACCAGAAAAGACTGCGCACATTATAAAAAATTCAGCGCCATCAGAGAGTAAAATTTATTTTTTGCTATAAAAAAAAGCCGTAAAATTTTGAAAAAGTCGCCATTTTGTAAAAAAAAATATGACATCACCAAATTGCCTAAGATTCTGAAAAATATTAGTTCCAGCTCGGTCCAGCTATCTGGCACCGTTTCTGCGGGCCGTTGACCCAACGGCTGAAGATGACCATAATCTCCAGGTTTCAGAGTTTCAATCTGCTCACCAGAAAAGACTGCGTACATTATGAAAAATTCAGCGCAATCGGAGAGTAAAATATATTTTTGGCTGTTAAAAAAAAGCCGTATAATTTTGAAAAAGTCGCCATTTTGAAAAAAAAAATGACGTCACCAAATTGCTTAAGATTCTAAAAAATATTAGTTCCAGCTCGGTCCAGCTATCTGGCACCGTTTCTGCGGGCCGTTGACCCAACAGCTGAAGATGACCATAATCTCCAGGTTTCAGAGTTTTAATCTGTTCACCTGAAAAGACTGCACACATTATAAAAAAATTAAGCGCAATCGGAGATAAAAATATATTTTTGGCCGTTTAAAAAAAGCCGTATAATTTTGAAAAAGTCGCCATTTTGAAAAAAAAAAATGATGTCACCAAATTGCCTAAGACTCTGAAAAATATTAGTTCCAGCTCGGTCCAGCTATCTGGCACCGTTTCTGCGGGCCGTTGACCCAACAGCTGAAGATGACCATAATCTCCACGTTTCAGAGTTTTAATCTAATCGCCAGAAAAGACTGCGTACATTATGAAAAATTCAGCGCAATCGGAGAGTAAAATATATTTTTGGCTGTTAAAAAAAAGCCGTATAATTTTGAAAAAGTCGCCATATTGAAAAAAAAAATGACGTCACCAAATTGCCTAAGATTCTGAAAAATATTAGTTCCAGCTCGGTCCAGCTATCTGGCAATGTTTCTGCGGGCCGTTGACCCATCACCTGAAGATGACCATAATTTCCAAGTTTCAGAGTTTTAATCTGCTCACCAGAAAATACTGCAAATATTATAAAAAATTCAGCGCAATCGGAGAGTAAAATTTATTTTCGGCCGTATAAAAAAGCCGCATAATAACAAATTATTCAATTCCATAGGTTCATCATAATGCATCTCTTTGGATGTATCAGGCCACTTTGTACAAAGAAATCTAAAGTAAAAGCCATTAAAAAAATAAGCTATGTGAACCTTTTTTTCTATTTAAAGTGGCCAGTGCGTTGTAAAGCAGGCATTCACTACAATATTAACTACGTATAATTTGTGGTAGTGTATTTTAAAAAAGTCGCCTTTTTGAAAAAAAAAAAAAAGACATCATGAATTTACCAAGATTCTGAACAATATTAGTTCCAGCTCGGTCCAGCTATCTGGCACCGTTTCTGTGGGCCGTTGACCCAACAGCTGAAGATGACCAGAATCTCCAAGTTTCATATTTTTACTCTACTCACCAGAAGAAGCTGTGCACATTTTAAAATATATGACGTCACAAAAGGTCCTAGGGTTCTGTACAACTTTAGTTCGAAGTCAGTCAAAATATCGGTTTCCGACTCCACGGGCCGTGGACCTGAAGGGTGAAGATGACCAAAATCTCCAAATGTCAGAATTTTCCCATATACTACGGGGTATGGGCTACACTCATCCCTATACCACTTTGGTCCATGACCACTCCTTCCGGGAGATCAATTCGGGTAAAGTTTCTCGAAAAAACGGCGCTCCGCCATCTTGAAAACGCCGCCATTTTGAAAAAAAAAAGTGACGTCATCAATGATCCCAGGATTATGGACAACTTTAGTTCAAGGTCACCCCAGCTATCTGGCACCGTTTCCGCGGGCCGATGACACGATAGCTGAAGATGGACAGAATCTCCAAGTTTCGGAATTTTTCTCTACTCATCAGAGTGGACTGCGTACTTCATTCCTACACCATTTTGGTCCGCGATCACTCCTTCTGGGAGAACTACTATGTCAGTCAGTGAGTGGTAGTCGAGCTTTATAGTATATAATAATAATAACTAGTGTTTCGGTGGGTGCCGCGGCCCGCAAGCGGACCGCGGAGGTCGGCTGTGTTGATCTTTTCTTTTGACAGGAATCCTAAAAAAAAATTTTTTTTTATGAGTTTCGACGTTTTAGTTTTTGGCCGGAAACCAAATCTTCAGTGGGGGCACCTAAAAGCCGCAAAACAAACTTTCATGACTTTCGTGATTGCAGTGTTGTGAGCTGTTTTTTGACGGGAACCTGAATCTGATTTGGAGCACCTCAAACCCGTAAATACAAATTTACTATAAGACCCCCGCGACCTCATTCGCGTTAAAAGGCTACTATTTGAGCTGTTCTTTATTTCTTTCACTACTTCAGACCAAACAACCAACAATACCGCGAACAAACGCTAACAAACCAACCTAATAACCAACCAACCCGCGAATAAACGCGCGAAACGCGCGAACAAACCAACCAACCAACCCGCGAACAAACGCGCGAAACGCGCGAACCAACCATCCCGCAAACAAACGCGCGAAACGCGCAAACAAACGCGCGAAACGCGCGAACAAACGCGCAAACAAACCAACCAACCATCCCGCAAACAAACGCGCGAAACGCGCAAACAAACGCGCGAAACGCGCGAACAAACGCGCAAACAAACCAACCAACCAACCCGCGAACAAACGCGCGAAACGCGCGAACAAACGCTCGAAGCGCGCGAACAAACCAACCAAATAACCAACCAACCAACCCGCGAACAAACGCGCGAAACGCGCTAACAAACCAAATAACCAACCCGCGAACAAACGCGCGAACAAACCCGCGAAGCGCGCGAACAAACCAACCAAATAACCAACCCGCGAACAAACGCGCGAAACGCGCAAACAAACGCGCGAAGCGCGCGAACAAACCAACCAACCAACCCGCTAACAAACGCGCGAAGCGCGCGAACATACCAACCAAATAACCAACCAACCAACCCGCGAACAAACCAGCGAAACGCGCGAACAAACGCGCGAAACGCGCGAACAAACGCGCAAAAAACGCGCGAACAAACGCGCGAACAAACCAACCAACCAACCAACCCGCTAACAAACGCGCGAAGCGCGCGAACATACCAACCAAGTAACCAACCAACCAACCCGCGAACAAACGCGCGAAACGCGCGAACAAACCAACGAACCATCCCGCGAACAAACGTGGTATAATTTATTTTTGGCCATAAAAAAAAGCCGTAAAATTTAAAAAAAGTCGCCATTTTGAAAAAAAAAAATGACATCACCAAATTGCCTAAGATTCTGAAAAATATTAGTTCCAGCTCGGTTCAGCTATCTGGCACCGTTTCTGCGGGCCGTTGACCCAACCGCTGAAGATGATCATAATCTTCAGGTTTTAGAGTTTTAATCTGCTCACCAGAAAATACTGCGCACATTATGAAAAAATTCAGCGCCATCAGAGAGTAAAATTTATTTTTGGCCATAAAAAAAAGCCGTAATATTTTGAAAAATCGCCATTTTGTAAAAAAAATATGACATCACCAAATTGCCTAAGATTCTGAAAAATATTAGTTCCAGCTCGGTCCAGCTATCTGGCACCGTTTCTGCGGGCCGTTGACCCAACAGCTGAAGATGACCATAGTTTCCAAGTTTCAGAGTTTTAATCTGCTCACCAGAAAAGATTGCAAACATTATAAAAAATTCAGCGCAATCGGAGAGAAAAATTTATTTTCGGCAATAAAAAAGCCGCAAAATTTAAAAAAAGGATAGTATGTATGGAGATCGAAAATCAAAAGAAAAAAAAGTTCGCTCGTTTCGCTTTGCTCGCAGTGCTCGCTTCGCTCATAAATAATTGTATTCAGGAGCACTTAGAACCCCTACATACAAATTTTCAGCGCAATCGGAGAGTAAAATTTATTTTCAGCCATATAAAAAAGCCGCATAATTATCAAATTAATCTAAAAAAAACACAACAACAAACTGTAATTTGAATTTGTATAGAATGATGGCCTGTGCGATGTAAAGCAGCCACACACGTAAGTTATTTTGGCTGGTGTATGACAGGTCCGTGTATGTATGCTTTACATTTTTTTTTTCTTTTTGAAGTGGCCAGTGCGTTGTAAAGCAGGCATTCACTACAATATTAACTACTTATAATTTGTGGTAGTATATTTTAAAAAAGTCGCCTTTTTGAAAAAAAAAAAAAGACATCATGAATTTACCAAGATTCTGAACAATATTAGTTCCAGTTCGGTCCAGCTATCTGGCACCGTTTCTGCGGGCCGTTGACCCAACAGCTGAAGATGACCAGAATCTCAAGTTTCATATTTTTACTCTGCTCACCAGAAGAGACTGCGCACATTATAAAATATATGACGTCGCCAAAGGTCCTAGGGTTCTGTACAATTTTAGTCCGAAGTCAGTCCAAATATCGGTTTCCGACTCCACGGGACGTTGACCTGAAGGATGAAGATGACCAGAATCTCCAAGTTTCAGACTTTTCCCATATACTACAGGGTTGGGGCTACATTTAATCCCTATACCACTTTGGTCCATGACCGCTCCTTCCGGGAGATCAATTCGGGTAAAGTTTTTCGAAAAAACGGCGCTCCGCCATCTTGAAAACGCCGCCATTTTGAAAAAAAAAGTGACTACATCGATGATTTCAGGATTTTGGACAACTTTAGTTCAAGGTCACCCCGGCTATCTGGCACCGTTTCCGCAGGCCGATGACACGATAGCTGAAGATGGACAGAATCTCCAAGTTTCGGACTTTTCCTCTACTCATCAGAGTGGACTGCGTACTTCATTCCTACACCATTTTGGTCCGCGATCACTCCTTCTGGGAGAACTACTATGTCAGTGAGTCAGTGGTAGTCGAGCTTTATAGTATATAACTAGTATTTCGGTGGGTGCCGCGGCCCGCAAGCGGACCGCGGATGTCGGCTATGTTGAGTTATACTTTTGACAGGTATCCTAAAAAAAATTTTTTTTTAAACGAGTTTCGACGTTTTAGTTTTTGGCCGGAAACCAAATCTTCAGTGGGGGCACCTAAAAGCCGCAAAACAAACTTTCATGACTTTCGTGATTGCAGTGTTGTGAGCTGTTTTTTGACGGGAACCGGAATCTGATTTGGAGCACCTCAAACCCGTGAATACAAATTTACTGGCAGACCCCCGCGACCTCATTCGCGTTAAAAGACTACTATTTGAGCTGTTCTTTATTTCTTACAATACTTCAGACCAAACAACCAACCAAACCGCGAACGAACGCGCGAACAAACGCGCGAAGCGCGCTAATAAACCAACCAAATAACCAACCAACCATCCCGCGAACAAACGCGCGAAACGCGCGAACAAACGCGCAAACAAACCAACCAACCAACCCGCGAACAAACGCGCGAAACGCGCGAACAAACCAACCAAATAACCAACCCGCAAACAAACGCGCGAAACGCGCAAACAAACGCGCGAAGCGCGCGAACAAACCAACCATATAAACAACCAATCAACCAACCCGCGAACAAACGCGCAAAACGCGCGAACAAGCGCGCGAAACGCGCGAACAAACCAACCAACCAACCCGCGAACAAACGCGCGAATAAACGCGCGAACAAACGCGCGAAGCGCGCGAACAAACCAACCAAATTACCAACCAACCAACCCGCGAACAAACGCGCGAAACGCGCGAACAAACCAACCAACCAACCCATGAACAAACGCGCGAAGCGCGCGAACAAACCAACCAAATAACCAACCCGCGAACAAACGCGCGAAAGGCGCAAACAAACGCGCGAAGCGCGCGATCAAACCAACCAAATAACCAACCCGCGAATAAACGCGCAAACAAACGCGCGAAACGCGCGAACAAACCAACCAACTACCCCGCGAACAAACGCGCGAAGCGCGCGAACAAACCAACGAACCAACCCGCGAACAAACGTGGTATAATTTATTTTTGGCCATAAAAAAAAGCCGTAAAATTTTAAAAAAGTCGCCATTTTGAAAAAAAAATATGACATCACCAAATTGCTTAAGATTCTAAAAAATATTAGTTCCAGCTCGGTCCAGCTATCTGGCACCGTTTCTGCGGGCCGTTGACCCAACAGCTGAAGATGACCATAATCTCCAGGTTTCAGAGTTTCAATCTGCTCACCAGAAAAGACTGCGCACATTATAAAAAATTCAGCGCCATCAGAGAGTAAAATTTATTTTTTGCTATAAAAAAAAGCCGTAAAATTTTGAAAAAGTCGCCATTTTGTAAAAAAAAATATGACATCACCAAATTGCCTAAGATTCTGAAAAATATTAGTTCCAGCTCGGTCCAGCTATCTGGCACCGTTTCTGCGGGCCGTTGACCCAACGGCTGAAGATGACCATAATCTCCAGGTTTTAGAGTTTCAATCTGCTCACCAGAAAAGACTGCGTACATTATGAAAAATTCAGCGCAATCGGAGAGTAAAATATATTTTTGGCTGTTAAAAAAAAGCCGTATAATTTTGAAAAAGTCGCCATTTTGAAAAAAAAAATGACGTCACCAAATTGCATAAGATTCTAAAAAATATTAGTTCCAGCTCGGTCCAGCTATCTGGCACCGTTTCTGCGGGCCGTTGACCCAACAGCTGAAGATGACCATAATCTCCAGGTTTCAGAGTTTTAATCTGTTCACCTGAAAAGACTGCACACATTATAAAAAAATTAAGCGCAATCGGAGATAAAAATATATTTTTGGCCGTTTAAAAAAAGCCGTATAATTTTGAAAAAGTCGCCATTTTGAAAAAAAAATATGATGTCACCAAATTGCCTAAGACTCTGAAAAATATTAGTTCCAGCTCGGTCCAGCTATCTGGCACCGTTTCTGCGGGCCGTTGACCCAACAGCTGAAGATGACCATAATCTCCACGTTTCAGAGTTATAATCTAATCGCCAGAAAAGACTGCGTACATTATGAAAAATTCAGCGCAATCGGAGAGTAAAATATATTTTTGGCTGTTAAAAAAAAGCCGTATAATTTTGAAAAAGTCGCCATATTGAAAAAAAAAATGACGTCACCAAATTGCCTAAGATTCTGAAAAATATTAGTTCCAGCTCGGTCCAGCTATCTGGCAATGTTTCTGCGGGCCGTTGACCCATCACCTGAAGATGACCATAATTTCCAAGTTTCAGAGTTTTAATCTGCTCACCAGAAAATACTGCAAATATTATAAAAAATTCAGCGCAATCGGAGAGTAAAATTTATTTTCGGCCGTATAAAAAAGCCGCATAATAACAAATTATTCAATTCCATAGGTTCATCATAATGCATCTCTTTGGATGTATCAGGCCACTTTGTACAAAGAAATCTAAAGTAAAAGCCATTTAAAAAATAAGCTATGTGAACCTTTTTTTCTATTTAAAGTGGCCAGTGCGTTGTAAAGCAGGCATTCACTACAATATTAACTACGTATAATTTGTGGTAGTGTATTTTAAAAAAGTCGCCTTTTTGAAAAAAAAAAAAGACATCATGAATTTACCAAGATTCTGAACAATATTAGTTCCAGCTCGGTCCAGCTATCTGGCACCGTTTCTGTGGGCCGTTGACCCAACAGCTGAAGATGACCAGAATCTCCAAGTTTCATATTTTTACTCTACTCACCAGAAGAAGCTGTGCACATTTTAAAATATATGACGTCACAAAAGGTCCTAGGGTTCTGTACAACTTTAGTTCGAAGTCAGTCAAAATATCGGTTTCCGACTCCACGGGCCGTGGACCTGAAGGGTGAAGATGACCAAAATCTCCAAATGTCAGAATTTTCCCATATACTACGGGGTATGGGCTACACTCATCCCTATACCACTTTGGTCCATGACCACTCCTTCCGGGAGATCAATTCGGGTAAAGTTTCTCGAAAAAACGGCGCTCCGCCATCTTGAAAACGCCGCCATTTTGAAAAAAAAAAGTGACGTCATCAATGATCCCAGGATTATGGACAACTTTAGTTCAAGGTCACCCCAGCTATCTGGCACCGTTTCCGCGGGCCGATGACACGATAGCTGAAGATGGACAGAATCTCCAAGTTTCGGAATTTTTCTCTACTCATCAGAGTGGACTGCGTACTTCATTCCTACACCATTTTGGTCCGCGATCACTCCTTCTGGGAGAACTACTATGTCAGTCAGTGAGTGGTAGTCGAGCTTTATAGTATATAATAATAACTAGTGGTCCGCGCAGATGCCGCGGCCCGCAAGCGGACCGCGGAGGTTGGCTGTGTTGCCAGTTTCTTGTGACAAGAATTCTAATTGAAATTTGGTTTTTGACTGGAACTGGATTCTTGTTTGGGGGCACCTCAAGCCCGTGAATAGACATTACAAAGGCCTTTGTCTGTGGTGGAAATTGAAAATCGAAGGGGAAAAAAGTACGCTCGTTTCGCTCACTTCGCTTCGCTCGCGCACCTCGCTCGGCTTCGCGAAGTACGCTCGCTTCGCTCGCAAAATACCATAGGTGTATTTAAGATCGCAAAAAACCCCTACATTTCAAATTTCAGCGTAATCGGGCCACTACAACTATGACTTTTTACAATTTGAAAACTAAATATTTTTTGGAACAAAAGTGCAAAAAAAAAAAAGATTTTATAAAATTTCCAAGTTTCAGATTTTTCCTGAATGGACCATTAGTGGGTGCACAGTTTAACCCTTTCCGCTTTGACCGTGGACGCGTCCTACTGTCTGTCCTAACTTTTTTAGAAAAACAGTTTTTCGGGCAAAACAGCTAAAAAAAAAAAAGGCGCCAACGTCAGGGTCATCAGGGGATCATGACCTTGCACGTTACCAAATTTCAGCGTTCTAGAATGAAAAAAAAATTGGTCCACGGATTTTTAAAATTTGAACTTACGACGTCAAAGTTGTGACGTCATCAAATTGCCCAAGATTCTGAACATTTTAGGTCAAATAAAAATTTCTATAAGTCTTACCGTTTCGGCAGGCCGTTGATCAGGTTTTTCGACTCTTCAAAAATGTCCATTATCAGATTTTTCCCATAAACTACATAAAAATGTCTATAAAATTTTTTTTTTCACATTTTTCCACCAAAACTCCATCTTGAAGATCAATTCGGGTCAAATTTTAAATGACGTCACGACCCTTCGAGCTTTATATAATACTAGCTTTTGCCCGCGGCTTCGCCCGCGTAAAAAAGGTTTTCTAGCAAGTAGGTTTTCCAGCAAGTTTTCCCGCGGTAAAAATACATTTCGTAGTAGACATCACAGAGGAACCTTTCTGAAAAATTTCAAGTCTCTAGGCTCAGTGGTTTAGGCTGTGCGCGTTTCTTCCCCTATTTTACATACTTAGGGGTGGAATTTTCAAAATTCGCGAAACACATCATTATTGTTTTTAAACTAAAAGAGTAAATTTATAATTTCACGTTCCTAGGCTCAGCGGTTTGGGCTGTGCGCGTTTCATCACTAAAGCGTAACACACACTGCGCGGCGGCGTTGCGAAAGCGTTGCGGTTTTTTTCTGTAATGTTCGGAATAGTATGAAGCCCTTTACATCAAAGCGGCGGCGGCGCGGCGCGTTCTTCATACAAACCTTCGCCGCCGCAACGCTTTCGCAGCGCCGCCGC
The DNA here is from genome assembly GCA_949699065.1 of Metalampra italica. NCBI lineage: Eukaryota > Metazoa > Arthropoda > Insecta > Lepidoptera > Oecophoridae > Metalampra > Metalampra italica. The sequence goes on along the minus strand of OX452978.1, from coordinate 11,519,609 downwards.
CCAGTGTGTGTTACGCTTTATTTTACACACTTAGGGGTAGAATATTCAAAATTGCCGAAACACGTCATTATTGTTTTTTAACTGAAAGCCTAAATATTAAATCCGGTCACCCACGGAGGTTTCCGTTCCGTCAGCCACACTAATATGCTATCACTGTACCAAGTTTCATCAAAATTAAATATTTTTCCCGCGGGAAAAGTTTACCGCGGTAAAAAGTTGCATAAATGTTATCCCAGGATATAAACTATCACTGTTAGGTTAAGTTAGGTTTGGTTAGGATAGGTTAGGTTAGCCAAGTTTCATCAAAATTTAATAATTTTTCCCGCGGAAAAAGTGTACTGCGGTGAAAAGTAGCAAATTCAAATTCAATTCAAAAGTATTTTATTGCATGTAAGTACACTAGGTACATTTATACAACGTCAATTTTTTATCTACCACCGCCTCCAAGGTGTTATATAGAGCTGGGAAGAAGAAGCGGCGCAACAAACTTCCGCAACACATCTTTTAAAATCAAGTTTGTACATAACATTATTTTGTAAAGATTGTGCGAGGCTGAAGTAACATTAACACCAGGCATCTTTGTCATTTAGATAATCGACTGTTTTATAATAAGCTTTCTTACAAAGTTGTTGTTTAATGTGAGTCTTAAATTTTCTGTCATTCATATTTAAGATTTCTTCTGGTAGTTTATTGTAGAAGCGTATACATTGCCCCGTGAATGATTTACTGACCTTACTAAGCCTTAACTGTGGTGGTACAAGTTTGTTTTTGTTTCTTGTAACATAAGCTGTGTTCATATCACAGTGCCTCAAAAAGAGAGATATATTTTTGCGGACATACAAAATATTCTCAAAAATGTATTGACTGGCAACGGTTAATATATTAATTTCTTTAAACTTTTCTCTTAATGATTCTCTACAACGTAAATTATAGATCGCCCTAACAGCTCTCTTTTGCAAAATAAAGATGGTTTCTATATCTGCCGCTTGACCCCACAGTAGGATGCCGTATGACATGATGCTGTGGAAGTAGCTGAAAAAGACTAATCTCGCAGTAGCAATATCTGTTAATTGTCTAATTTTCCTAACGGCGTAGGCGGCCGAGCTTAGTCTGCCAGCTAGTGAAGCTATGTGGGGCCCCCATTGAAGAGATGAGTCTATAGTTATACCTAGGAACACCGTGCTTTTGATAAATTCTAATCTTTCTGTACCTAAAGTTACATTATTAACTACATGTCTTACATTTGGTAGGCAAAATTTAATACATTTAGTTTTTGTTGTATTTAATGCTAGATTATTAATGCTGAACCAGTTAAGTACTTGTGTGAGAGTATTGTTTACCTCAGGAAGATCACAAGCTCTTCTGCTAATTTTAAAAATCAGAGAAGTGTCATCGGCAAATAATACTATGTTGGACATGTTTTGTATTAAAAATGGCAAGTCATTTATATATACAAGAAAAAGAAAAGGACCCAGAACTGAGCCCTGGGGCACCCCCATTTTCACAACTGAACCAGATGATTTAACTCCATTTATATCAACTTCTTGTACTCTATTTTCAAGGTAAGATTTAAGTAATATGCCTATATGTTATCCCAGGATATAAGCTATCACTGTGCCAAGTTTCATCAAAATTAAATATTTTTCCCGCGGGAAAACTATCACTGATGGTTAGGTTAGATTTGGTAAGGTTAGGTTAGGTTAGCCAAGTTTCATCAAAATTAAATATTTTTCCCGTGGGAATAGTTTACCGCGGTAAAAAGTTACCTATATGTTATCCCAGGATATAAACTATCCCTGTTAGGTTAGGTTGGTTTTGGTTAGGTTAGGTTAGGTTAGCCAAGTTTCATCAAAATTAAATATTTTTCCCGCGGGAAAAGTGTACTGCGGTGAAAAGTAGCCTATATGTTATTCCAGGATATAAGCTATCACTGTGCCAAGTTTCATCAAAATTAAATATTTTTCCCGCGGGAAAACTATCACTGTTAGTTAGGTTTGCTAAGGTAAGGTTAGGTTTGGTTAGCCAAGTTTCATCAAAATTAAATATTTTTATAATATTTTATAACATTTTTCCCGCGGGAAAAGTTTACTGCGGTGATAAGTAGCCTATATGTTATCCCGGGATATAAGCTATCACTGTGTCAAGTTTCATCAAAATTAAATATTTTTCCCGCGGGAAAAGTTTACCGCGGAAAAAAGTTGCATAAATGTTATCCCAGGATATAAACTATTAGGTTAGGTTTCAGGTTCCAAGTTTCATCAAAATTTAATAATTTTTCCCGCGGGAAAAGTGTACTGCGGTGAAAAGTAGCCTATATGTTATCCTAGGATATAAGCTATCACTGTGCCAAGTTTCATCAAAATTAAATATTTTTCCCGCGGGAAAACTATCACTGATGGTTAGGTTACGTTTGGTCAGGTTAGGTTAGGTTAAACAAGTTTCATTAAAATTAAATATTTTTCCCGCGGGAATAGTTTACCGCGGTAAAAAGTTACCTATATGTTATCCCAGGATATAAACTATCACTGTTAGGTTAGGTTGGTTTTGGTTAGGTTAGGTTAGGTTAGCCAAGTTTCATCAAAATTAAATATTTTTCCCGCGGGAAAAGTTTACCGCGGTAAAAAGTTGCCCATGTCATCCCAAGATATAAGCTGTCACTGTACCAAGTTTCATCCGAATCCGTTCAGCCGTTATCGAGTTTTCCGCGGGAATAATTTACCGCGGTAAAAAAGTAGCCTACATGTTATTCCAGGATATAAGCTATAAATGTACCGAGTTTCATCATAATCCGTCGATCCGTTCTTGAGTTATAAATTATATATGAGAATCTTTGCACCCCTATTTCACCCACTTAGGGGATGATTTGAAAAATCCTTTCTTAGTGGACGTCAGTGCTATAAAGAGGAACCTCTGTGCCAAATTTCAAGTCCCTAGGTTCAGCTGCTCAGCGGTTTGGTTGTGCGTTTCATCCCCTATTTTTCATACTTAGGGGTGGAATTTTCAAAATTCGCGAAACACGTCATTATTGTTTTTAAACTAAAAGCCTAAATATAACTTTTCATGATTCTAGCTTCAGCGGTTTGGGCTGTGCGCGTTTCATCCCTTATTTTACATACTTAGGGGTGGAATTTTCAAAATCGCTGAAACACGTGTTCATTGGTTTTTAACGAATAGCCTAAATTCAAATTTTCAGGTTTGCAACTTTAAAAATGAGGGACTTTCATACAATCTTTGCACCCCCATTTCACCCACTTAGGGGATGATTTTTGAAAAATCCTTTCTTGGTGGACGTCAGTGCTATAAGAGGAACCTTTGTGCCAAATTTCAAGTCTCTAGGCTCAGCGGTTTGGGGTGTGCGTTTCATCCCCTATTTTTCATACTTAGGGGTGGAATTTTCAAAAGTCGCGAAACACGTCATTATTGTTTTTAAACTAAAAGCCTAAATATAAATTTTCACGATTCTAGCTTCAGCGGTTTGGGCTGTGCGCGTTTCATCCCCTATTTTATATACTTAGGGGTGGAATTTTCAAAATTGTCGAAACACGTCATTTTTGTTTTTTAACTAAAAGCCTAAATATATATTTTCACGATTCTAGCTTCAGCGGTTTGAGCTGTACAGCGGAACTCACACACGAACTTCCATCCCCCATTTTACATACGTAGGGGTGGAATTTTCAAAATCGCTGAAACACGTCAACAATGTTTTTAACTGAAAGCCTAAATATAAAATTTCACGTTTCTATGCTCAGCGGTTTGGGCTGTGCGCGTTTCATCACTTATTTTACATACTTAGGGGTGGAATTTTCAAAATCGTTGAATCACGTGTTCATTCTTTTTGAACTGAAAGCCTAAATATAAATTTTCACGATTCTAGCTTCAACGGTTTGGGCTGTACAGCGGAACTCACACACGAACTTCCATCCCCCATTTTACATACGTAAGGGTGGAATTTTCAAAATCGCTGAAACACGTCAACAATGTTTTTAACTGAAAGCCTAAGTATAAAATTTTACGTTTCTATGCTCAGCGGTTTGGGCTGTGCGCGTTTCATCCCCCATTTTACATACTTAGGGGTGGAATTTTCAAAATTGCTGAAACACGTCGACAATGTTTTTTAACTGAAAGCCTATATATAAAATTTCACGTTTCTATGCTCAGCGGTTTGGGCTGTATGCGTTTCATCCCCCATTTTACATACTTAGGGGTGGAATTTTCAAAATTGTCGAAACACGTCATTTTTATTTTTTAACTAAAAGCCTAAATATAAATTTTCACGATTCCATTTTCAGCGGTTTGAGCTGTACGGCGGAACTCACACACGAACTTTCATCCCCCATTTTACATACGTAGGGGTGGAATTTTCAAAATGGCTGAAACACGTCAACAATGTTTTTTAATTAAAAGCCTAAGTATAAAATTTCACGTTTCTATGGTCAGCAGTAGTGCTATTCTGTAAGCGTATTTATACAACTCGATCCTGAATCCGCAGTGAGATTACAAATTGGCATTCTATAAAATTCAACAATAATCGAGTTCTACGTCAGCGCTACAGTTGCGTGCGTGGCGGCGAGTTGAACTACAGCCAGGTGAGATTTTGACGTTTGTTAGTATGGTATGACGTTTAAAGTGGAATTCTGTAAGGGAATCTCGCGTTCACTTCGACCAACACTACGCACTTCATATTCGAATTAATCTGTCAAAAGTGCTATTCTGTAAGCGTATTTGTACATCGATTTCGACCTCGACCTCGATTTCTACAACAGCGCCGCCGTTGCGCGCGTGGCGGCGAGTTGAACTACAGCAGGTGAGATTTTGACGTTTGTTAGTATGGTATGACGTTTATAATGGCATTCTGTAGTGGAATTCTGCGCTCACTTCGACCATCACTACGCACTTCTATCTCGAATGTATCTGTCAAATTAAAAGTTAGTGTTTTGTAAGCGAGATCATTGTCGAGACGTGAAAATTTTTTTAAAATGCAAGTTTTGTGGCTTTGTAAGCTTTTAGCAAACCTAAAGTAAGTATTATACGTGTTTTTAAAATTGTTCTATTACCATTTTACCTACGGTTAGGTACAGGGTACAGTGTACCAGAGCCTAATAAAATCCTCTGTGCAAACAACCTTTTTACTCCTTTGGGTGGGTTTGCTATACTATCAAGAAGTTTCAAATCTCTTTGGTCGCGCGCGTGGGAGTGGCAAAATTTTTTGATTCATGACTAGCATCTTAAAGGACAATAAATTTATGTAATGGTATTTTAAACTTCTTGTAGGTTGTTTTAAAATGTACTTATAATTTCAGGAACCAGAGCAGCTTGATGACCTAATATGACGGAAGTCGCCTATATATAGCCAGGAGAGTGAATTAAAATTAAATAAAATTTGTAAATTTAAACTAGAATAGAATTAAAATAACAATATAGCCTATTAAAATTACAATATAGCAGATTAAGTTTTTGACATGTTTTATGTACCTACCTACTTAGCTTAGTTTTTTATATGACAGATTATTTTGTTTGACTGATTAATATACCTATTACTCAAAGTAATACTCCTGATTTTTTGTTGTTGCATTGATTTTTAGGGTTTCGTACCTCAAAAGAGAAAAAAGGTACCCTTTGTTACGAAGTTGCTATTCGTAAAGGATTTGCCTGCGGTTCGAGTGAATGACTATTATTATACCTCTAAATTATGAAGTTCTACTGTTAAAACGTGTGAATGTATGAAAGAAAACTACAGATTACTTCTTAAATGTACGAGACTCATACAAGATTACTGAGGATCAATTCTATGTTAGGCGGGACTTCTTGTCCCGCGGAGAATGGCCTCCAACTCCGCCCCTTACAGCCATCCCTGACCACCGCGACCTTTCGTTCTCTGTCGCCTTTCATTTTAGCAGTTTACACATACGCAACACAATGCAAGCACTCACCTCTGGACTCTCGGATCTCTTACCACAATTTCCTTCAGTTCACCCACTATTCTGGCCACCATGTTCTACTTCTCTTCTCTCACTTCCACGCCGGTACGTCTCCAACTTTTTACATACTGTTGCTCACTACCTTCTTTTTCTCTCTCCCTCCCTTCGGCCCCGTCACCCCCTCACCCGTTTCGTTTCACTCAAGTTATTCGCTTTCGCGACACCCTTACAGGATCACTTCGTTGTCCGTCTGTCAAGACCATTTTTCTCAGGAACGCTTGGAGGTATCAAGTTGAAATTAATATCAAATACTCAGGTCTGCAGTCCCTTAAAGCTGTGAAAAAATCAAACTTCTAAGTCAACGCATATGTCAGAAGATATGGCCGATTTTGCCGTATTCTTTAGAATCTTGGTCATCAAAACCTATGGGGTATTCCGGTTGACCTAGATTCTTGAAATTTAGCAATAAGCAAGGTCTTATAGCACAAGTAAAGGAAAAATTCGAAAACCATAAATTTGTCTAAAATCTTTTTTTCTTGTACCAACAAACTTAACTTTGCGTAGGTATGAAATTAACGATTTTCTAATTATTTCTTTAATTAAGTTTGTAGGGAACCCTCAGGGCGCGAGTCCTACTCGCGCGCGTCGGGTTTTTTAATTAGATTTCTACTATGTAATAAATGCAAAACTCAAAATTGTTTGTTACTCAGCTCAGTCGACACTCAGTTATAATAAATAAATGTATCAGACTATTGGCTAAACACTCTGTTTTTATTCTACTGAATGAGTGTGCAGTGCAGTCCAGTCAGTGGAGGCATCCACGGACTGCACTGCACACTCCTCGATACTGGTTTTCTATTATACTTATTCATAATACCTTACTGTACCTACCTTACTGTTGGTGAATCAAATATATAAAATAAACAAATTATAAGTATGTGATCAATTGCAAAATATTAACTTATACTTAATAAACTTTATTATAAAATTTTAACAAAAACATTATTTTTTACAAAATATTTCAATGTTTATTATACACACGCCATCATAATAGGTTAGGTACACAATCACCACTTTTTATATTTCTTTATCCCAATACTCTATGTACTATGCATCTAAAACGACCTTTTGAAACACCAATTGTACCTTCCACCGGGTCGAGTCTGATTATGAGATGCTTCTGGAGTGCAGTCTGCAGTATTTTCTTGGACATTTAGTTATTATAGGCGTCATGAGGAACACGCTCGCTGTGCATAGACCGAGGTAAAATGCCAAGAGTCACCTGAAAAATACATTGAACAGTTATAGTTAGGTGTAGTGCACAAAATATGTATTGTTTATCAGTGGTCACATACCTAGGTTATTGCAAGGAACTTTACCTTTATTCGAGTCGAAATTCCTTTGCTTCGACGTTTCATAGGTTTCAATAGAGGACTTATCATCTTTATATAGTGAATTAATCCTTGACATGATAATTTTTGCATTCCATCAGCTTGTCGGACGCATTTGGTAATTAACTAAAGCACGCTCCTTTTCTAATACAGATTTAATTAAAAACAACTGAGCATTAATTACACCAAAATCAAAGAATTAAAAGGAAAACTGATCAAAAAAACAAATGAAATCAAATTGGACTAGGTATGTTTGTTTATATTGTTTTTTTTATTATTTTTAGGAGGCACAAGCTCTATGCTTGACATTACAATGATCACATTATTTACTGTTTAAAGTTGATTTGCACTATCATTTATCTAGACTAATAAATTTTAAACAAAATATAACATTTATTTTGAAGATCTATGCATTAATTTTTCGAAATTAAGCAGGAAAAGATAAAATCGATTCATCGATAACATAAATTCTGTAATGTGTCAGTCCCTACCGCAACGATTCACAATTCTACACCCACTTCACTTCGCAGTTGGCTTGTTTTGTTTACAGAATGCGGAATCAAGGTCTTTCATGATCGGATGCGAAGTGTAGTGACCAGTGACTTGCAGTGTTGCCATATCTGTAACCCGTAATTCTGTATTGGATAGTCTAAAAATCTGTATAAAATCCACTGAAATCTTCTAAAATCGGTATATTGATTTTTAAAAATCCAATGAATTAGTAGTAGTCTTTTGAAACGTACTTTTTTCGAACGAAGGCTTTTCATAGAAAAAAACGCCACCGGTTAGGATTGCCATAATAAAACAATTTAGTACCTACCCAAACAAATAATAAAAAAAACACCCCAAAACTAAAACGAATCCTTATTTCCAAATGTAAATCACCGTGTAATCCATGTATTCTATTCTTTACTTCTATTTTAACCATATTTAACATAGATTACGTTAAATTACAAAAATCTGTATAAAAGTAGGGCAAAATCTGGTATCTGTATCGGTAGTCGAAAATCTGTATAGATATAGATAAATCTGTATATATGGCAACACTGAATTGCAGATTTTCATCAATAACTGCATTAGACGATCATTCATCCGTCACTCACCGCCTAACCTTGATATAACTGACAGCATAACCTAGCGTGTACGGGGTGCCTACGCCGCCATCTTGAAAAACATAATGACAATGACAGCTGACAGACAGAAGTCAGCCATCTTGTCATTCGTTTTTTTTAATGGTTTAACGGCCAGTTGGAAACAAGTCACTAAAGGCCATCGTAGTTTTAAATCACGAATACATTACACCGCAGTACGGCCTCCGGCAACTAGGGCCATTTGGTGATCCACACTGCAGCTAACGCCGCACTAAACTGATAGTAGGTGTTGTGTCGATTTAACAAGGGACTATTTGGAACAATTCGGTAGAGTCGTTACACGCTTTTATTTAACTAACCCGCACAATTATAAATTTAGATGACATTACTAATAATATTGTACAATCTTGGACATGATGTAAATTCTATTAATGTATTTCCTATTTTAATTTTGCATGCCATAAATATGGTAAAACATGTAGAACTTTTATAATTGTGAGACATCTTCAAAAATACCATGTTTTCCGCAAATAAATATTACTTACTTACTTACTTACAATATACACTTTCAATATACATTTTTTTGGAAAACTAAACAAAAATGACAACTGTCTCCGACAAAATCCCGCCAAAAAGCCGCTAGGAAAATCTATGTTTTTTTTGCTTTTAGGCGGGATTTTGTCGGAGACTGTTGTCTTTTTATTTAGTTTTCCGAAAAAATGTATATTGTAGGTTTTGGTGTATATCTGTGATAGTTTTATATGCAACAAGTGCCTATTAAAATGTATATTGTTCGGGATAGTTAAATAAAAGCGTGTAAACGACTCTACCGGATCGTTTCAAAATGTCACTTGATAGACTTCATTAAACCTACTATCGCTTTAATGCGGACATGAACCTGCAGTGTGGATCACCGAATGGCATGGCACTAGTTGTGCCCTCGTGGAGGCCGTGCTGCGGTTTTATTGAAAATCGCCTACTAACTCTAGTCGTGCTCTGTTTTTATGGAGGCCGTGCTGTAACCGCCACTGGTTTAAATAAATATAAGAAATAATACTTTAAATAAGACAGGGCTGTATGGACGAAGCTTCCCTTGCCCGTCCTCAATAGAGGACAAATCAATGACAATATCTATGATTTTTGTTTTGTTTTTTTAAATTGGGAGGCAAGAGCTCTGCATTGCATTACATTCATGCTCATTTATCACATTATTTATTATTTGAAGTTGATTAAACACTATTTTATCTAGACTAAGAAATTTTAATCAAAATGAAACATATATTTTGAAGTTTCACTCCATTATTTTACCAAATTATGCTGAAAAGATAAAATCGATTCATCGATAACATAAATTCTCTAATGTGTCACTCTTTATTCTTCTCTTCACAATTTGATACTCACTTCACTTCGCTAGTGGCTTGTACTTGTTTACAGAATACGAAATCAAGGTCTTTCATGATCGGATGCGAAGTGTAGGGACTTGGCGATGTGATTATCGAGTTTTAACTTTTACTTTACAGAATTGTACTGCAGTTTGGGCTGTGCGCGTTTCATCCCCCATTTTACATACTTAGGGGTGGAATTTTCAAAATTGCTGAAACACGTCGACAATGTTTTTTAACTAAAAGCCTATATATAAAATTTCACGTTTCTATGCTCAGCGGTTTGGGCTGTATGCGTTTCATCCCCCATATTACATACTTAGGGGTGGAATTTTCAAAATTGTCGAAACACGTCATTTTTATTTTTTAACTAAAAGCCTAAATATAAATTTTCACGATTCCATTTTCAGCGGTTTGAGCTGTACGGCGGAACTCACACACGAACTTTCATCCCCCATTTTACATACGTAGGGGTGGAATTTTCAAAATCGCTGAAACACGTCAACAATGTTTTTTAACTGAAAGCCTAAATATAAAATTTCACGTGTCTATGCTCAGCGGTTTGGGCTGTGCGCGTTTCATCCCCCATTTTACATACTTAGGGGTGAAAATTTCAAAATTGCTGAAACACGTCGACAATGTTTTTTAACTGAAAGCCTATATATAAAATTTCACGTTTCTATGCTCAGCGGTTTGGGCTGTATGCGTTTCATCCCCCATTTTACATACTTAGGGGTGGAATTTTCAAAATTGTCGAAACACGTCATTTTTATTTTTTAACTAAAAGCCTAAATATAAATTTTCACGATTCCATTTTCAGCGGTTTGAGCTGTACGGCGGAACTCACACACGAACTTTCATCCCCCATTTTACATACGTAGGGGTGGAATTTTCAAAATCGCTGAAACACGTCAACAATGTTTTTAACTGAAAGCCTAAGTATAAAATTTCACGTTTCTATGCTCAGCGGTTTGGGCTGTGCGCGTTTCATCCCCCATTTTACATACTTAGGGGTGGAATTTTCAAAATTGCTGAAACACGTCGACAATGTTTTTTAACTGAAAGCCTATATATAAAATTTCACGTTTCTATGCTCAGCGGTTTGGGCTGTATGCGTTTCAACCCCCATTTTACATACTTAGGGGTGGAATTTTCAAAATTGTCGAAACACTTCATTTTTATTTTTTAACTAAAAGCCTAAATATAAATTTTCACGATTCCATTTTCAGCGGTTTGAGCTGTACGGCGGAACTCACACACGAACTTTCATCCCCCATTTTACATACGTAGGGGTGGAATTTTCAAAATCGCTGAAACACGTCAACAATGTTTTTTAATTGAAAGCCTAAGTATAAAATTTCACGTTTCTATGGTCAGCTGTTTGGGCTGTGCGCGTTTCATCCCCCATTTTACATACTTAGGGGTGGAATTTTCAAAATTGCTGAAACACGTCGACAATGTTTTTTAACTGAAAGAATATATATAAAATTTCACGTTTCTATGCTCAGCGGTTTGGGCTGTATGCGTTTCATCCCCCATTTTACATACTTAGGGGTGGAATTTTCAAAATTGCTGAGACACGTCAACAATGTTTTTTAACTGAAAGCCTAAATATAAAATTTCACGTTTCTATGCTCAGCGGTTTGTGCTGTGCGCGTTTCATCCCTTATTTTACATACTCAGGGGTGGAATTTTCAAAATCGCTGAAACACGTGTTCATTCTTTTTGAACTGGTAGCCTGAATACAAAATTTCAGGTTTCTAACTTTAAAAATGAGGGACTTTCATACAATCTTCGCACCCCTATTTCACCCACTTAGGGGTTGATTTTTGAAAAATCCTTTCTTAGTGGACGTCAGTGCTATATGAGGTACCTCTGTGCCAAATTTCAAGTCTCTAGGTTCAGCGGTTTGGGCTGTGCGTTGATCAGTCAGTGAGTGAGTGAGTCAGTTTCGCCTTTTATATATGAGATAACTAGGTGGTTCGCGCGAATGCCGCGGCCCGCAAGCGGACCGCGGAAGTTGGCTGTGTTGCCAGTTTCTTGTGACAAGAATTCTAATTGAAATTTGGTTTTTGACTGGAACCGGATTCTTGTTTGGGGGCACCTCTAGCCCGTGAATAGACATTACAAAGGCCTTCGTCTGTGGTGGAATTTGAAAATGGAAGGGGAAAAAAGTACGCTCGTTTCGCTCACTTCGCTTCGCTCGCAGATATTTTTTTGAACAAAATTGCAAAAAAAAAAGATTTTTTAAAATTTCCAAGTTTCAGATTTTTCCTGGATGCACCATTAGTGGGTGCAGATTTTGCCCTTGTCCACTTTGACCGTGGACGCGTCCTTCTGTCTGTCCTAACTTTTTAAAAAAAACACTTTTTCGAGCAAAACAGCTAAAAAAAAGAAAAAAGACAAAGGCGCCAACGTCAGGGTCATCTGGGGATCTTGACCCTCCACCATACCAAATTTCAGCATTCTAGGATCAAAATAAATTTGGTCCACGGAATCTGAAATTTTGGACTTAGACGTCAAAACTTGAGCCCTTTAGAATTTGACCAAGGTTTTAAACATTTTTTATTCTTGAAAAAAAAAGACGTCTTAACCGTTTTGGCAGGACGTTGATCGAAATCTTCAACTCTTCAAAAATGTCCATTATCAGAATTAGTGCCCCGAGAAGAAAAAAAAGCATATCTAATTCAATTTTTACATTTTTAATACTTACACTCTTTCAACACGATCAATTGTGATGATCAGTGTGTCAGTCAGTCAGTGAGTGGTATTTAAGCTTTATATAATATAACTAGTATTTTGGGCAGATGCCGCGGCCCGCAAGCGGACCGCGGAGGTTCGGCGGTGTTGCCAGTTTCTTGTGACAAGAATTCTAATTGAAATTTGGTTTTTGACCGGAACCGGATTCTTGTTTGTGGGCACCTCAAGCCCGTTATACACATTACAAAGGCCTTTGGCTGTGGTGGAAATTGAAAATCGAAGAGAAAAAAAAGTACGCTCGTTTCGCTCACTTCGCTTCGCTCGCTTCGCTCGCTCACCTCGCTCGGCTTCGCGCTGGCGCCAAGCTCGCTGCGCTCGCTGGGCGCTAGCGCTTCGCTCGCAAAATACCATGGGTGTATTTAGGATCGCTAAAAACCCCTACATTTCAAATTTCATCGCAATCGGCCCACTACAACTATGACTTTTTACAATTTGAAAAACGAAATATTTTTAGGAACAAAAGTGCAAAAAAAAAAAAAAAATTTTTAATTTCCAAGTTTCAGATTTTTCCTGAATGGACCATTAGTGGGTGCACAGTTTAACCCTTTCCGCTTTGACCGTGGACGCGTCCTACTGTCTGTCCTAACTTTTTTAGAAAAACAGTTTTTCGGGCAAAACAGCTAAAAAAAAAAAAAACAAAGGCGCCAACGTCAGGGTCATCAGGGGATCATGACCTTGCACGTTAAAAAATTTCAGCGTTCTTGAATGAAAAAAAATTTGGTCCACGGATTTTTTAAATTTGGACTTACGACGTCAAAGTTGTGACGTCATCAAATTGCCCAAGATTCTGAACATTTTAGGTCAAATAAAAATTTCTATAAGTTTTACCGTTTCGGCAGGCCGTTGATCAGGTCTTTCGACTCCTCAAAAATGTCCATTATCAGATTTTTCCCATAAACTACATAAAAATGTCAATAAAAAAATTGTTTTGCACATTTTTCCACCAAAACTCCATCTTGGAGATCAATTCGGGTCAAATTTTTGATGACGTCACGACCCTTCGAGCTTTATATAATATAATAACTAGTGTTTCGGTGGGTGCCGCGGCCCGCAAGCGGACCGCGGAGGTCGGCTGTGTTGATCTTTTCTTTTTACAGGAATCCTAAAAAAAATTTTTTTTTATGAGTTTCGACGTTTTAGTTTTTGGCCGGAAACCAAATCTTCAGTGGGGGCACCTAAAAGCCGCAAAACAAACTTTCATGACTTTCGTGATTGCAGTGTTGTGAGCTGTTTTTTGACGGGAACCGGAATCTGATTTGGAGCACCTCAAACCCGTGAATACAAATTTATTAGCAGACCCCCGCGACCTCATTCGCGTTAAAAGACTACTATTTGAGCTCTTCTTTATTTCTTTCAATACTTCAGACCAAACAACCAACCAAACCGCGATCGAACGCGCGAACAAAAGCGCGAAGCGCGCTAATAAACCAACCTAATAACCAACCAACCAACCAACCCGCGAACAAACGCGCGAAACGCGCGAACAAACGCGCGAAACGCGCAAACAAACGCGCGAAGCGCGCGATGAAACCAACCAAATAACCAACCCGCGAATAAACGCGCAAATAAACGCGCGAAACGCGCGAACAAACCAACGAACCATCCCGCGAACAAACGTGGTATAATTTTTTTTTGCCCATAAAAAAATGCCGTAAAATTTTTAAAAAGTCGCCATTTTGAAAAAAAAATATGACATCACCAAATTGCCTAAGATTCTGAAAAATATTAGTTTAAGCTCGGCCCAGCTATCTGTCACCGTTTCTGCGGGCCGTTGACCCAAGAGCTGAAGATGACCATAATCTCCACGTTTCAGAGTTTTAATCTAATCGCCAGAAAAGACTGCGCACATTATAAAAATTTCAGCGCAATCGGAGAGTAAAATTTATTTTTGGCTATTAAAAAAAAGCCGTATAATTTTGAAAAAGTCGCCATTTTGAAAAAAAAATGACATCACCAAATTGCCCAAGATCTGAAAAATATGAGTTTGAGCTCGGCCCAGCTATCTGTCACCGTTTCTGCGGGCCGTTGACCCAAGAGCTGAAGATGATTATAATCTTCAGGTTTCAGAGTTTTAATCTGCTCACCAGAAAAGGCTGCGCACATTATAAAAAAATCAGCGCAATCGGAGAGTAAAATTTATTGTTAGCCATGAAAAAAAAGCCGTAAAATTTTGAAAAAGTCGCCATTTTGAAAAAAAAATATGACGTCACCAAATTGCCTAAGATTCTGAAAAATATTAGTTCCATCTCGGTCCAGCTATCTGGCACCGTTTCTGCGGGCCGTTGACCCAACAGCTGAAGATGACCATAGTTTCCAAGTTTCAGAGTTTTAATCTGCTCACCAGAAAAGACTGCGCACATTATAAAAAATTCAGCGCCATCAGAGAGTAACATTTATTTTTGACCATAAAAAAAAGCCGTAAAATTTTGAAAAAGTCGCCATTTTGTAAAAAAAATAGAATATCACCAAATTGCCTAAGATTCTGAAAAATATTAGTTCCAGCTAGGTCCAGCTATCTGGCACCGTTTCTGCGGGCCGTTGACCCAACAGCTGAAGATGACCATAGTTTCCAAGTTTCAGAGTTTTAATCTGCTCACCAGAAAAGACTGCAAACATTATAAAAAATTCAGCGCAATCGGAGAGTAAAATTTATTTTCGGCAATAAAAAAGCCGCAAAATTTTTAAAAAAGACAGTATGTATGGAGATCGAAAATCAAAAGAAAAAAAAGTTCGCTCGTTTCGCTTTGCTCGCGGTGCTCGCTTCGCTCGTAAATAATTGTATTCAGGAGCACTTAAAACCCCTAAATACAAATTTTCAGCGCAATCGGAGAGTAAAATTTATTTTCAGCCATATAAAAAAGCCGCATAATTATCAAATTAATCTAAAAAACACAACAACAAAAGCAGCCATACACGTAACTACAACAAATTATAAGTTATTTTGGCTGGTGTATGACGGATCCGTGTATGCTTTACATATTTTCTTTTCTTTTTGAAGTGGCCAGTGCGTTGTAAAGCAGGCATTCACTACAATATTAACTACTTATAATTTGTGGTAGTGTATTTTGAAAAAGTCGTCATTTCGAAAAAAAAAAAAGACATCATGAATTTCCCAAGATTCTGAACAATATTAGATCCAGCTCGGTCCAGCTATCTGGCACCGTTTCTGCGGGCCGTTGACCCAACAGCTGAAGATGACCAGAATCTCCAAGTTTCATATTTTTACTCTACTCACCAGAAGAGACTGCGCACATTACAACATATATGACGTCACCAGAGGGCCTAGGGTTCTGTACAACTTTAGTTCAAAGTCAGTCCAAATATCGGTTTCCGACTCCACGGGCCGTGGACCTGAAGGGTTAAGATGACCAAAATCTCCAAATGTCAGAATTTTCCCATATACTACGGGGTATGGGCTACACTCCATCCCTATACTACTTTGGTCCATGACCACTCCTTCCGGGAGATCAATTCGGGTGAAGTTTCTCGAAAAAACGGCGCTCCGCCATCTTGAAATCGCCGCCTTTTTTAAAAAAAAAGTGACGTCATCAACGATCCCAGGATTCTGGACAACTTTAGTTCAAGGTCACCCCAGCTATCTGGCACCGTTTCCGCGGGCCGTTGACCCAAGAGCTGAAGATGACCATAATCTCCACGTTTCAGAGTTTTAATCTAATCGCCAGAAAAGACTGCGCACATTATAAAAATTTCAGCGCAATCGGAGAGTAAAATTTATTTTTGGCTATTAATAAAAAGCCGTATAATTTTGAAAAAGTCGCCATTTTGAAAAAAAAAATGACGTCACCAAATTGCCCAAGATTCTGAAAAATATCAGTTTGAGCTCGGCCCAGCTATCTGTCACCGTTTCTGAGGGCCGTTGACCCAAGAGCTGAATATGACCATAATCTCCAGGTTTCAGAGTTTTAATCTGCTTACCAGAAAAGGCTGCGCACATTATAAAAAAATCAGCGCAATCGGAGAGTAAAATTTATTTTTAGCCATAAAAAATAAGCCGTAAAATTTTGAAAAAGTCGCCATTTTGAAAAAAAAAAATGACGTCACCAAATTGCCTAAGATTCTGAAACATATTAGTTCCATCTCGGTCCAGCTATCTGGCACCGTTTCTGCGGGCCGTTGACCCAACAGCTGAAGATGATCATAATCTTCAGGTTTCAGAGTTTTAATCTGCTCACCAGAAAAGACTGCGCACATTATAAAAAATTCAGCGCCATCAGAGAGTAAAATTTATTTTTGGCCATAAAAAAAAGGCGTAAAATTTTCAAAAAGTCGCCATTTTGTAAAAAAAATAGAACATCACCAAATTGCCTAAGATTCTGAAAAATATTAGTTCCAGCTCGGTCCAGCTATCTGGCACCGTTTCTGCGGGCCGTTGACCCAACAGCTGAAGATGACCATAGTTTCCAAGTTTCAGAGTTTTAATCTGCTCACCAGAAAAGACTGCAAACATTATAAAAAATTCAGCGCAATCGGAGAGTAAAATTTATTTTCGGCAATAAAAAAGCCGCAAAATTTTTAAAAAAGATAGTATGTATGGAGATCGAAAATCAAAAGAAAAAAAAGTTCGCTCGTTTCGCTTTGCTCGCGGTGCTCGCTTCGCTCGTAAATAATTGTATTCAGGAGCACTTAAAACCCCTAAATACAAATTTTCAGCGCAATCGGAGAGTAAAATTTATTTTCAGCCATATAAAAAAGCCGCATAATTATCAAATAAATCTAAAAAACACAACAACAAGAGCAGCCATACACGTACCTACAACAAATTCTAAGTTATTTTGGCTGGTGTATGACGGATCCGTGTAGGTATGCTTTACATATTTTCTTTTCTTTTTGAAGTGGCCAGTGCGTTGTAATGCAGGCATACACTACAACAATATCTACTTATAATTTGTGGTAGTGTATTTTGAAAAAGTCGTCAGTCATTTCGAAAAAAAAAAAAAGACATCATGAATTTCCCAAGATTCTGAACAATATTAGTTCCAGCTCGGTCCAGCTATCTGGCACCGTTTCTGCGGGCCGTTGACCCAACAGCTGAAGATGACCAGAATCTCCAAGTTTCATATTTTTACTCTACTCACCAGAAGAGACTGCGCACATTACAACATATATGACGTCACCAGAGGGCCTAGGGTTCTGTACAACTTTAGTTCAAAGTCAGTCCAAATATCGGTTTCCGACTCCACGGGCCGTGGACCTGAAGGGTGAAGATGACCAAAATCTCCAAATGTCATAATTTTCCCATATACTACGGAGTATGGGCTACATCCCTCCATCCCTATACCACTTTGGTCCATGACCACTCCTTCCGGGAGATCAATTCGGGTGAAGTTTCTCGAAAAAACGGCGCTCCGCCATCTTGAAATCGCCGCCATTTTGAAAAAAAAAGTGACGTCATCAACGATCCCAGGATTCTGGACAACTTTAGTTCAAGGTCACCCCAGCTATCTGGCACCGTTTCTGCGGGCCGTTGACCCAACAGCTAAAGATGACCAGAATCTCCAAGTTTTATATTTTTACTCTGCTCACCAGAAGAGACTGCGCACATTGTAAAATATATGATGTCACCAAAGGTCCTATGAGGTCATATGGTATGAGGTCCTGTCATCGGAGGAGGTTGCGTACTTCACCCCTACATCGTTTTGGTCCACAATCACTCCCTCTGGGAGAACTACTATGTCAGTCAGTGAGTGAGTGAGTGGTAGTCGAGCTTTATAGTATATAACTAGTGTTTCGGTGGGTGCCGCGGCCCGCAAGCGGACCGCGGCGGTCGGCTGTGTTGATCTTTTCTTTTGACAGGAATCCTAAAAAAATTTTTTTTAATGAGTTTCGACGTTTTAGTTTTTGGCCGGAAACCAAATCTTCAGTGGGGGCACTTATAAGCCGCAAAACAAACTTTCATGACTTTCGTGATTGCAGTGTTGTGCGCTGTTTTTTGACGGGAACCGGAATCTGATTTGGAGCACCTCAAACCCGTGAATACAAATTTACTATCAGACCCCCGCGACCTCATTCGCGTTAAAAGACTACTATTTGAGCTGTTCTTTATTTCTTTCAATACATCAGACCAAACAACCAACAATAAGGCGAACGAACGCGCGAACAAACGCGCGAAGCGCGCTAATACACCAACTAAATAACCAACTAACCAACCCGCGAACAAACGCGCGAAACCCGCGAACAAACCAACCAACTCGCGAACAAACGCGCGAACAAACCAACCAACCAACCAACCAACCCGCGAACAAACGCGCGAAACGCGCGAACAAACCAACCAGCCCGCGAACAAACGCGCGAAGCGCGCGAACCAACCAACCAAATAATCAACCAACCATTCCGCGAACAAATGCGCGAAACGCGCAAACAAACCAACCTGCGAACAAACGCGCGAAGCGCGCGAACAAACCAACCTAATAACCAACCAACCAACCCGCGAACAAACGCGCGAATCGCGCGAACAAACCAACCAACCCGCGAACAAACGCGCGAACAAACTAACCAACCAACCCCCTAACAAACGCGCGATGCGCGCGAAGCGCGCGAACCAACCAACCAATTAACCAACCAACCATCCCGCGAACAAACGCGCGAAACGCGCAAAGAAACCAACCAACCAACCCGCGAATAAACGCGCGAAACGCGCGAACAAACGCGCGAAGCGCGCGAACAAACCAACCAACCAACCCGCGAACAAACGCGCGAAACGCGCGAACAAACCCGCGAAGCGCGCAAACAAACCAACCAAACAACCAACCCGCGAACAAACGCGCGAAACGCGCAAACAAACGCGCGAAGCGCGCGAACAATCCAACCAAATAACCAACCCGCGAATAAACGCGCGAAACGCGCAAAGAATTGCACGAAACGCGCGAACAAACCAACCAACCAACCCGCTAACAAACGCGCGAAGCGCGCGAACATAATAACCAAACAACCAACCCGCGAACAAACCCGCGAAACGCGCAAAAAAACGCGCGAAACGCGCGAACAAACGCGCAAACAAACAAACCAACCAACCAACCCGCGAACAAACGCGCGAAGCGCGCGAACAAACCAACCAAATAACCAACCAACCCGCGAACAAACGCGCGAACAAACGCGCGAAGCGCGCGATCAAACCAACCAAATAACCAACCCGCGAATAAACGCGCAAACAAACGCGCGAACAAACCAACCAACTAACCCACGAAAAAATGCGCGAAGCGCGCGAACAAACCAATGAACCAACCCGCGAACAAACATGGTATAATTTATTTTTGGCCATAAAAAAAAGCCGTAAAATTTTGAAAACGTCGCCATTTTGTAAAAAAAAATAGAACATCACCAAATTGCCTAAGATTCTGAAAAATATTAGTTCCAGCTCGGTCCAGCTATCTGGCACCGTTTCTGCGGGCCGTTGACCCAACAGCTGAAGATGACCATAGTTTCCAAGTTTCAGAGTTTTAATCTGCTCACCAGAAAAGATTGCAAACATTATAAAAAATTCAGCGCAATCGGAGAGAAAAATTTATTTTCGGCAATAAAAAAGCCGCAAAATTTAAAAAAAGGATAGTATATATGGAGATCGAAAATCAAAAGAAAAAAAAGTTCGCTCGTTTCGCTTTGCTCGCAGTGCTCGCTTCGCTCATAAATAATTGTATTCAGGAGCACTTAGAACCCCTACATACAAATTTTCAGCGCAATCGGAGAGTAAAATTTATTTTCAGCCATATAAAAAAGCCGCATAATTATCAAATTAATCTAAAAAAAACACAACAACAAACTGTAATTTGAATTTGTATAGAATGATGGCCTGTGCGATGTAAAGCAGCCATACACGTAACTACAACAAATTATAAGTTATTTTGGCTGGCGTATGACGGGTCCGTGTATGTATGCTTTACATTTTTTCTTTTCTTTTTGAAGTGGCCAGTGCGTTGTAAAGCAGGCATTCACTACAATATTAACTACTTATAATTTGTGGTAGTGTATTTTGAAAAAATCGCCTTTTTGAAAAAAAAAAAAGACATCATGAATTTACCAAGATTCTGAACAATATTAGTTCTAGCTCGGTCCATCTATCTGGCACCGTTTCTGCGGGCCGTTGACCCAACAGCTGAAGATGACCAGAATCTCCAAGTTTCATATTTTTATTCTACTCACCAGAAGAAGCTGTGCACATTTTAAAATATATGACGTCACAAAAGGTCCTAGGGTTCTGTACAACTTTAGTTCGAAGTCAGTCAAAATATCGGTTTCCGACTCCACGGGCCGTGGACCTGAAGGGTGAAGATGACCAAAATCTCCAAATGTCAGAATTTTCCCATATACTACGGGGTATGGGCTACACTCATCCCTATATCACTTTGGTCCATGACCACTCCTTCCGGGAGATCAATTCGGGTAAAGTTTCTCGAAAAAACGGCGCTACGCCATCTTGAAAACGCCGCCATTTTGAAAAAAAAAAAGTGACGTCATCAATGACCTTAGGATTCTGGACAACTTTAGTTCAAGGTCACCCCAGCTACCTGGCACCGTTTCTGCAGGCCGATGACACGATAGCTGAAGATGGACAGAATCTCCAAGTTTCGGACTTTTCCTCTACTCATCAGAGGAGGTTAAGTACTTGTTTCCTACATCGCTTTGGTCCACAAGCACTCCTTCTGGGAGAACTACTATGTCAGTGAGTCAGTGAATCAGTGAGTGGTAGTCGAGCTTTATAGTATATAACTAGTGTTTCGGTGGGTGCCGCGGCCCGCAAGCGGACCGCGGAGGTCGGCTGTGTTGATCTTTTCTTTTGACAGGAATCCTAAAAAAAATTTTTTTTTATGAGTTTCGACGTTTTAGTTTTTGGCCGGAAACCAAATCTTCAGTGGGGGCACCTAAAAGCCGCAAAACAAACTTTCATGACTTTCGTGATTGCAGTGTTGTGAGCTGTTTTTTGACGGGAACCGGAATCTGATTTGGAGCACCTCAAACCCGTGAATACAAATTTACTATCAGACCCCCGCCACCTCATTCGCGTTAAAGGACTACTATTTGAGCTGTTCTTTATTTCTTTCAATACTTCAGACCAAACAACCAACAATACCGCGAACGAACGCGCGAACAAACGCGCGAAGCGCGCTAATAAACCAACCAAATAACCAACCAACCAACCCGCGAAAAAACGCGCGAAACGCGAGAACAACGCTCGAAACGCGCGAACAAACCAACCAACCAACCAACCCGCGAACAAACGCGCGAAACGCGCGAACAAACCAACCAACCCGCGAACAAACGCGCGAAACGCGAGAACAAACTAACCAACCAACCCGCGAACAAACGCGCGAAGCGCGCGAACCAACCAACCAAATAACCAACCAACCATCCCGCAAACAAAAGCGCGAAACGCGCAAACAAACGCGCGAAACGCGCGAATGAACGCGCAAACAAACCAACCAACCAACCCGCGAACAAACGCGCGAAGCGCGCGAACAAACCAACCAACCAACCCGTGAACAAACGCGCGAAACGCGCTAACAAACCAAATAACCAACCCGCAAACCAACGCGCGAAACGCGTATACAAACGCGCGAAGCGCGCGAACAAACCAACCAAATAACCAACCCGCGAATAAACGCGCGAAACGCGCGAACAAACGCGCGAAACGCGCGAACAAACCAACCAACCAACCCGTGAACAAACGCGCGAACAAACCAACCAAATAACCAACCCGCGAATAAACGCGCAAACAAACGCGCGAAATGCGCGAACAAACCAACCAACTAACCCGCGAACAAACGCGCGAAGCGCGTTATCAAACCAACGAACAAACGTGGTATAATTTATTGTTGGCCATAAAAAAAAGCCGTAAAATTTTAAAATAGTTGCCATTCTGAAAAAAAAAATGACATCACCAAATTGCCTAAGATTCTGAAAAATATTAGTTCCAGCTCGGTCCAGCTATCTGGCACCGTTTCTGCGGGCCGTTGACCCAACAGCTGAAGATGACCATAATCTCCACGTTTCAGAGTTTTAATCTAATCGCCAGAAAAGACTGCGAACATTTTAAAAATTTCAGCGCAATCGGGAAGTAAAATTTATTTTTGGCCATAAAAGAAAGCCGTAAAATTTTTAAAAAGTCGCCATTTTGAAAAAAAGTATGACATCACCAAATTGCCTAAGATTCTGAAAAATATTTGTGTCAGCTCGGTCCAGCTATCTGGCACCGTTTCTGCGGGCCGTTGACCCAACAGCTGAAGATGACCATAATCTCCACGTTTCAGAGTTTTAATTTAATCGCCAGAAAAGACTGCGCACATTATAAAAATTTCAGCGCAATCGGAGAGTAAAATTTGTTTTTGGCTATTAAAAAAAGCCGTAAAATTTTGAAAAAGTCGCCATTTTGAAAAAAAAATGTGACGTCATCAATGATCCCAGGATTCTGGACAACTTTAGTTCAAGGTCACCCCAGCTATCTGGCACCGTTTCCGCGGGCCGATGACACGATAGCTGAAGATGGACAGAATCTCCAAGTTTCGGACTTTTCCTCTACTCATCAGAGTGGACTGCGTACTTCATTCCTACACCATTTTGGTCCGCGATCACTCCTTCTGGGAGAACTACTATGTCAGTCAGTGAGTGGTAGTCGAGCTTTATAGTATATAACTAGTATTTCGGTGGGTGCCGCGGCCCGCAAGCGGACCGCGGAGGTCGGCTATGTTGAGCTTTTCTTTTGACAGGTATCCTAAAAAAAATTTTTTTTTAATGAGTTTCGACGTTTTAGTTTTTGGCCGGAAACCAAATCTTCAGTGGGGGCACCTAAAAGCCGCAAAACAAACTTTCATGACTTTCGTGATTGCAGTGTTGTGAGCTGTTTTTTGACGGGAACCTGAATCTGATTTGGAGCACCTCAAACCCGTAAATACAAATTTACTATAAGACCCCCGCGACCTCATTCGCGTTAAAAGACTACTATTTGAGCTGTTCTTTATTTCTTTCACTACTTCAGACCAAACAACCAACAATACCGCGAACAAACGCTAATAAACCAACCTAATAACCAACCAACCCGCGAACAAACGCGAGAAACGCGCGAACAAACCAACCAACCAACGCGCGAACAAACGCGCGAAACGCGCGAACAAACCAACCAACCCGCGAACAAACGCGCGAAACGCGCGAACAAACTAACCAACCAACCCGCGAACAAACGCGCGAAGCGCGCGAACCAACCAACCAAATAACCAACCAACCATCCCGCAAACAAACGCGCGAAACGCGCAAACAAACGCGCGAAACGCGCGAACAAACGCGCAAACAAACCAACCAACCATCCCGCAAACAAACGCGCGAAACGCGCAAACAAACGCGCGAAACGCGCGAACAAACGCGCAAACAAACCCACCAACCAACCCGCGAACAAACACGCGAAACGCGCGAACAAACGCGCGAAGCGCTCGAACAAACCAACCAAATAACCAACCAACCAACCCGCGAACAAACGCGCGAAACGCGCTAACAAACCAAATAACCAACCCGCGAACAAACGCGCGAGACGCGCGAACAAATCCGCGAAGCGCGCGAACAAACAACCAAATAACCAACCCGCGAACAAACGCGCGAAACGCGCAAACAAACGCGCGAAGCGCGCGAACAAACCAACCAACCAACTAACCCGCTAACAAACGCGCGAAGCCCGCGAACATACCAACCAAATAACCAACCAACCAACCCGCGAACAAACGCGCGAAACGCGCAAACAAACCAACCAACCATCCCGCAAACAAACGCGCGAAACGCGCAAACAAACGCGCGAAACGCGCGAACAAACGCGCAAACAAACCAACCAACCAACCCGCGAACAAACGCGCGAAGCGCGCGAACAAACCAACCAAATAACCAACCAACCAACCCGCGAACAAACGCGCGAAACGCGCTAACAAACCCGCGAAGCGCGCGAACAAACGCGCGAAACGCGCGAACAAACGCGCAAAAAAACGCGCGAACAAACGCGCAAACAAACCAAATAACCAACCCGCGAACAAACGCGCAAAACGCGCAAACAAACGCGCGAAGCGCGCGAACAAACCAACCAACCAACTAACCCGCTAACAAACGCGCGAAGCCCGCGAACATACCAACCAAATAACCAACCAACCAACCCGCGAACAAACGCGCGAAACGCGCGAACAAACCAACCAACCCGCGAACAAACCAGCGAAACGCGTGAACAAACGCGCGAAACGCGCGAACAAACGCGCAAAAAAACGCGCGAACAAACGCGCAAACAAACCAACCAATCAACCCGCGAACAAACGCGCGAAGCACGCGAACCAACCAACCAAATAACCAACCAACCAACCAACCCGCGAACAAACGCGCGAAACGCGCGAACAAACCAACCATCCCGTGAACAAACGCGCGAAACGCGCAAACAAACGCGCGAAGCGGGCGATCAAACCAACCACATAACCAACCCGCGAATAAACGCGCAAACAAACGCGCGAAACGCGCGAACAAACCAACCAACTAACCCGCGAACAAACGCGCGAAGCGCGCTAACAAACCAACGAACCATCCCGCGAACAAACGTGGTATAACTTATTTTTGGCCATAAAAAAAGCCGTAAAATTTTTAAAAAGTCGCCATTTTGAAAAAAAAAATGACATCACCAAATTGCCTAAGATTCTGAAAAATATTAGTTCCAGCTCGGTCCAGCTATCTGGCACCGTTTCTGCGGGCCGTTGACCCAACAGCTGAAGATGACCATAATCTCCATGTTTCAGAGTTTTAATCTAATCGTCAGAAAAGACTGCGCACATTATAAAAATTTCAGCGCAATCGGAGAGTAAAATTTATTTTTGGCTATTAAAAAAAAAGCCGTATAATTTTGAAAAAGTCACCATTTTGAAAAAAAAATGACATCACCAAATTGCGAAAGATTCTGAAAAATATTAGTTTGAGCTCGGCCCAGCTATCTGTCACCGTTTCTTCGGGCCGTTGACCCAAGAGCTGAAGATGACCATAATCTCCAAATTTCAGAGTTTTAATCTGCTCACCAGAAAAGACTGCGCACATTATAAAAAAATCAGCGCAATCGGAGAGTAAAATTTATTTTTAGCCAATAAAAAAAAAGCCGTAAAATTTTGAAAAAGTCGCCATTTTGAAAAAAAAAATGACGTCACCAAATTGCCTAAGATTCTGAAAAATATTAGTTCCAGCTCGGTCCAGCTATCTGGCACCGTTTCTGCGGGCCGTTGACCCAACAGCTGAAGATGATCATAATCTTCAGGTTTTAGAGTTTTAATCTGCTCACCAGAAAAGACTGCGCACATTATGAAAAAATTCAGCGCCATCAGAGAGTAAAATTTATTTTTGGCCATAAAAAAAGCCGTAATATTTTGAAAAAGTCGCCATTTTGTAAAAAAAATATGACATCACCAAATTGCCTAAGATTCTGAAAAATATTAGTTCCAGCTCGGTCCAGCTATCTGGCACCGTTTCTGCGGGCCGTTGACCCAACAGCTGAAGATGACCATAGTTTCCAAGTTTCAGAGTTTTAATCTGCTCACCAGAAAAGATTGCAAACATTATAAAAAATTCAGCGCAATTGGAGAGAAAAATTTATTTTCGGCAATAAAAAAGCCGCAAAATTTAAAAAAAAGATAGTATGTATGGAGATCGAAAATCAAAAGAAAAAAAAGTTCGCTCGTTTCGCTTTGCTCGCGGTGCTCGCTTCGCTCGTAAATAATTGTATTCAGGTGCACTTAGAACCCCTACATACAAATTTTTTGCGCAATCGGAGAGTAAAATTTATTTTCAGCCATATAAAAAAGCCGCATAATTATCAAATTAATCTAAAAAAAACACAACAACAAACTGTAATTTGAATTTGTATAGAATGATGGCCTGTGCGATGTAAAGCAGCCACACACGTAAGTTATTTTGGCTGGTGTATGACAGGTCCGTGTATGTATGCTTTACTTTTTTTTTTTTCTTTTTGAAGTGGCCAGTGCGTTGTAAAGCAGGCATTCACTACAATATTAACTACTTATAATTTATGGTAGTGTATTTTCAAAAAGTCGCCTTTTTGAAAAAAAAAAAAAGACATCATGAATTTACCAAGATTCTGAACAATATTAGTTCCAGCTCGGTCCAGCTATCTGGCACCGTTTCTGCGGGCCGTTGACCCAACAGCTGAAGATGACCAGAATCTCAAGTTTCATATTTTTACTCTGCTCACCAGAAGAGACTGCGCACATTATAAAATATATGACGTCACCAAAGGTCCTAGGGATCTGTACAACTTTAGTTCGAAGTCAGTCCAAATATCGGTTTCTGACTCCACGAGCCGTGGACCTGAAGGGTGAAGATGACCAAAATCTCCAAATGTCAGAATTTTCCCATATACTACAGGGTATGGGCTACACTCCATCCCATACCACTTTGGTCCATGACCACTCCTTCCGGGAGATCAATTCGGGTAAAGTTTCTCGAAAAAACGGCGCTCTGCCATCTTGAAAACGCCGCCATTTTGAAAAAAAAATGTGACGTCATCGATGATCCCAGGATTATGGACAACTTTAGTTTAAGGTCACCCCGGCTATCTGGCACCGTTTCCGCGGGCCGATGACACGATAGCTGAAGATGGACAGAATCTCCAAGTTTCGGACTTTTCCTTTACTCATCAGAGTGGACTGCGTACTTCATTCCTACACCATTTTGGTCCGCGATCACTCCTTCTGGGAGAACTACTATGTCAGTGAGTGAGTGGTAGTCGAGCTTTATAGTATATAATAATAATAACTAGTGTTTCGGTGGGTGCCGCGGCCCGCAAGCGGACCGCGGAGGTCGGCTGTGTTGATCTTTTCTTTTGACAGGAATCCTAAAAAAATTTTTTTTTTATGAGTTTCGACGTTTTAGTTTTTGGCCGGAAACCAAATCTTCAGTGGGGGCACCTATAAGCCGCAAAACAAACTTTCATGACTTTCGTGATTGCAGTGTTGTGAGCTGTTTTTTGACGGGAACCTGAATCTGATTTGGAGCACCTCAAACCCGTGAATAGAAATTTACTATCAGACCCCCGCGACCTCATTCGCGTTAAAAGACTACTATTTGAGCTGTTCTTTATTTCTTTCAATACTTCAGACCAAACAACCAACAATACCGCGAACGAACGCGCGAACAAACGCGCGAAGCGCGCTAATAAACCAACCAACCCGCGAACAAACGCGCGAAACGCGAGAACAACGCGCGAAACGCGCGAACAAACCAACCAACCAACCCGCGATCAAACGCGCGAAACGCGCGAACAAACCAACCAACCCGCGAACAAACGCGCGAAACGCGCGAACAAACTAACCAACCAACCCGCGCGAACAAACGCGCGAAGCGCGCGAACCTACCAACCAAATAACCAACCACCAACCCGCGATCAAACGCGCGAAACGCGCGAACAAACGCGCGAAACGCGCGGACAAACCAACCAAATAACCAACCCGCGAATAAACGCACAAACAATCGCGCGAAACGCGCGAACAAACCAATCAACCAACCCGCGAACAAACGCACAAACAATCGCGCGAAACGCGCGAACAAACGCGCGAAGCGCGCGAAAAAACCAACCAAATAACCAACCCGCGAACAAACGCGCGAAACGCGCAAACAAACGCCCGAAGCGCGCGAACAAACCAACCAAATAACGAACCCGCGAATGAACGGGCAAACAAACGCGCGAAATGCGCAAACAAAGGCGCGAAACGCGCGAACAAACGCGCAAACAAACCAACCAACCAACCCGCGAACAAACGCGCGAAGCGCGCGAACAAACCAACCAAATAACCAACCAACGAATCCGCGAACAAACGCGCCAAACGCGCGAACAAACCAACCAACCAACCCGCGAACAAGCGCGCGAAACGCGCGAACAAACACGCGAAGCGCGCGAACAAGCCAACCAAATAACCAACCCGCGAACAAAGGCGCGAAACGCGCAAACAAACGCGCGAAGCGCGCGAACAAACCAACCAAATAACTAACCAACGAATCCGCGAACAAACGCGCAAAACGCGCGAACAAACCAACCAACCAACCCGCGAACAAGCGCGCGAAACGCGCGAACAAACACGCGAAGCGCGCGAACAAACCAACCAAATTACTAACTCGCGAACAAAGGCGCGAAACGCGCAAACAAACGCGCGAAGCGCGCGATCAAACCAACCAAATAACCAACCCGCGAATAAACGCGCAAACAAACGCGCGAAACGCGCGAACAAACCAACTAACCAACCCGCGAATAAACGCGCGAAACGCGCGAACATACCAACCAAATAACCAACCAACCAATCCGCGAACAAACGCGCGAAACGCGTGAAAAAATCAACCAACCAACCCGCGAACAAACGCGCGAAGCGCGAACAAACCAACCAAATAACCAACCCGCGAACAAACGCGCGAAACGCGCAAACAAACGCGCGAAGCGCGTGAACAAACCAACCAAATAACCAACCCGCGAATAAACGCGCAAACAAACGCGCGAAACGCGCGAACAAACCAACTAACCAACCCGCGAATAAACGCGCGAAGCGCGCAAACATACCAACCAAATAACCAACCAACCAATCCGCGAACAAACGCGCGAAACGCGCGAACAAACCAACCAACCAACCCGCGAACAAACGCGCGAAGCGCGAACAAACCAACCAAATAACCAACCCGCGAACAAACGCGCGAAACGCGCAAACAAACGCGCGAAGCGCGTGAATATACCAACCAAATAACCAACCCGCGAACAAACGCGCGAAGCGCGCGAACAAACCAACCAAATAACCAACCAAAAAACCCGCGAACAAACGTGGTATAATTTATTTTTGGCTATTAAAAAAAAGCCGTATAATTTTGAAAAAGTCACCATTTTGAAAAAAAAATGACATCACTAAATTGCCCAAGATTCTGAAAAATATTAGTTTGAGCTCGGCCCAGCTATCTGTCACCGTTTCTGCGGGCCGTTGACCCAAGAGCTGAAGATGACCATAATCTCCAAATTTCAGAGTTTTAATCTGCTCACCAGAAAAGACTGCGCACATTATAAAAAAATCAGCGCAATCGGAGAGTAAAATTTATTTTTAGCAATAAAAAAAAAGCCGTAAAATTTTGAAAAAGTCGCCATTTTGAAAAAAAAAAATGACGTCACCAAATTGCCTAAGATTCTGAAAAATATTAGTTCCAGCTCGGTCCAGCTATCTGGCACCGTTTCTGCGGGCCGTTGACCCAACAGCTGAAGATGATCATAATCTTCAGGTTTTAGAGTTTTAATCTGCTCACCAGAAAAGACTGCGCACATTATGAAAAAATTCAGCGCCATCAGAGAGTAAAATTTATTTTTGGCCATAAAAAAAAGCCGTAATATTTTTTTTGAAAAAGTCGCCATTTTGTAAAAAAAATATGACATCACCAAATTGCCTAAGGTTCTGAAAAATATTAGTTCCAGCTCGGTCCAGCTATCTGGCACCGTTTCTGCGGGCCGTTGACCCAACAGCTGAAGATGACCATAGTTTCCAAGTTTCAGAGTTTTAATCTGCTCACCAGAAAAGATTGCAAACATTATAAAAAATTCAGCGCAATCGGAGAGAAAAATTTATTTTCGGCCGTATAAAAAAACCGCATATTATCAAATTATTCAATCATAATGCATCTCTTTGGATGTATCAGGCCACTTTGTACAAAAAAATCCAAAGTAAAAGCCATTTAAAAAATAAGCTATGTGAACCTTTTTTTTCTATTTAAAGTGGCCAGTGCGTTGTAAAGCAGGCATTCACTACAATATTAACTACGTATAATTTGTGGTTGTGTATTTTCAAAAAGTCGCCTTTTTGAAAAAAAAAAAAAGACATCATGAATTTACCAAGATTCTGAACAACATTAGTTCCAGCTCGGTCCAGCTATCTGGCACCGTTTCTGCGGGCCGTTGACCCAACAGCTGAAGATGACCAGAATCTCCAAGTTTCATATTTTTACTCTGCTCACCAGAAGAGACTGTGCACATTTTAAAATATATGACGTCACCAAAGGTCCTAGGGTTCTGTACAACTTTAGTTCGAAGTCAGTCAAAATATCGGTTTCCGACTCCACGGGCCGTGGACCTGAAGGGTGAAGATGACCAAAATCTCCAAGTTTCAGACTTTTCCCATATACTACGGGGTATGAGCCACGCTTCCTCCCTAGACCACTTTGGTCCATGACCACTCCTTCCGGGAGATCAATTCGGGTAAATTTTTTTAAAAAAACGGCTCTCCGCCATCTTGAAAACGCCGCCATTTTGAAAAAAAAATGTGACGTTATCAATGATCCCAGGATTCTGGACAACTTTAGTTCAAGGTCATCCCAGCTATCTGGCACCGTTTCCGCGGGCCGTTGACCTTGAGGATGAAGAAGACCAGAATCTCCAAGTTTCAGACTTTTCCCATACACTACAAGGTATGAGCTACACTTCATCCCTGAACCACTTTGGTCCATGACCGCTCCTTCCGGGAGATCAATTCGGGTAAATTTTTTCGAAAAAACGGCGCTCGGCCATCTTGAAAACGCCGCCATTTTGAAAAAAAAAAGTGACGTCATCGATGATTCCAGGATTTTGGACAACTTTAGTTCAAGGTCACCCCGGCTATCTGGCACCGTTTCCGCAGGCCGATGACACGATAGCTGAAGATGGACAGAATCTCCAAGTTTCGGACTTTTCCTCTACTCATTAGTTTTTGGCCGGAAACCAAATCTTCAGTGGGGGCACTTATAAGCCGCAAAACAAACTTTCATGACTTTCGTGATTGCAGTGTTGTGAACTGTTTTTTGACGGGAACCGGAATCTGATTTGGAGCACCTCAAACCCGTGAATACAAATTTTCTATCAGACCCCCGCGACCTCATTCGCGTTAAAAGACTACTATTTGCGAAACGCGAGAACAACGCGCGAAACGCGCGAACAAACCAACCAACCAACCCGCGATCAAACGCGCGAAACGCGCGAACAAACCAACCAACCCGCGAACAAACGCGCGAAACGCGCGAACAAACTAACTAACCAACCCGCGAACAAACGCGCGAAGCGCGCGAACCTACCAACCAAATAACCAACCAACCAAATAACCAACCAACCCGCGATCAAACGCGCGAAACGCGCGAACAAACGCGCGAAACGCGCGGACAAACCAACCAACCCGCGAACAAACGCGCGAAACGCGCGAAACGCGCGAACAAACGCGCAAAACGCGCGAACAAACGCGCAAACAAACGCGCAAAACGCGCGAACAAACGCGCAAACAAACCAACCAACCCGCGAACAAACGCGCGAAGCGCGCGAACAAACCAACCAACCAACCCGTGAACAAACGCGCGAAACGCGCGTACAAACCAAACAACCAATCCGCGAACAAACGCGCGAACAAACCAACCAAATAACCAACCCGCAAACAAACGCGCGAAACGCGCAAACAAACGCGCGAAGCGCTCGAACAAACCAACCAAATAACCAACCCGCGAATAAACGCACAAACAATCGCGCGAAACGCGCGAACAAACCAATCAACCAACCCGCGAACAAACGCGCGAAGCGCGCGAACAAACCAACCAAATAACCAACCAACCAACCCGCGAACAAACGTGGTATAATTTATTTTTAGCCATAAAAAAATCCGTAAAATTTTGAAAAAGTCGCCATTTTGAAAAAAAAAATGACATCACTAAATTGCCTAAGATTCTGAAAAATATTAGTTCCAGCTCGGTCCAGCTATCTGGCACCGTTTCTGCGGGCCGTTGACCCAACAGCTGAAGATGACCATAATCTCCACGTTTCAGAGTTTTAATCTAATCGCCAGAAAAGACTGCGAACATTTTAAAAATTTCAGCGCAATCGGGAAGTAAAATTTATTTTTGGCCATAAAAGAAAGCCGTAAAATTTTTAAAAAGTCGCCATTTTGAAAAAAAGTATGACATCACCAAATTGCCTAAGATTCTGAAAAATATTTGTGTCAGCTCGGTCCAGCTATCTGGCACCGTTTCTGCGGGCCGTTGACCCAACAGCTGAAGATGACCATAATCTCCACGTTTCAGAGTTTTAATTTAATCGCCAGAAAAGACTGCGCACATTATAAAAATTTCAGCGCAATCGGAGAGTAAAATTTGTTTTTGGCTATTAAAAAAAGCCGTAAAATTTTGAAAAAGTCGCCATTTTGTAAAAAAAATGGTACATCACCAAATTGCCTAAGATTCTGAAAAATATTAGTTCCAGCTTTGTCAAGCTATCTGGCACCGTTTCTGCGGGCCGTTGACCCAACAGCTGAAGATGACCAGAATCTCCAAGTTATATATTTTTACTCTACTCACCAGAAGAAGCTGTGCACATTTTAAAATATATGACGTCACAAAAGGTCCTAGGGTTCTGTACAACTTTAGTTCGAAGTCAGTCAAAATATCGGTTTCCGACTCCACGGGCCGTGGACCTGAAGGGTGAAGATGACCAAAATCTCCAAGTTTCAGACTTTTCCCATATACTACGGGGTATGAGCCACGCTTCCTCCCTAGACCACTTTGGTCCATGACCACTCCTTCCGGGAGATCAATTCGGGTAAAGTTTCTCAAAAAAACGGCTCTCCGCCAGTAGGTTAGAATTGGGGCTTCTGGATCACTCAAAAAAAGGTCGCTGCGCTCTCGTTTTTTCGATCGATCCAGAAGTCCCCAATTCTAACCTACTCCCGGATGATAAGCTAGATAAAAACTGTTGTGTGAGAGTAAAACTGTTCTAACAGAGGAGACTCGCTTTCGATTAAGTGATCCAGCCGCTTCAATTCTGCATTGTCACAAATTACACGAATAACTAACAATGAAAAAGTAAACACTGCTGTTTTATTTGAAACATTTGGTACTAATGATTTGAAACTTAATGGATGGGGTTCTAATCTGCAAGAAAAATGTATAATTGTGACATGTTTCTACTACCTATTAAAGCTCTGGATATTTTAGAGCTAAAGTTTAAGCTAAAGCTTAAGTTTCTTTTCGGAATAAATAGAAGGTTGGAAAATAATAAAAAACTTACGTAATCTATAAAAGTTTATTCTTTAAACACCAATTCCTTAAACAAGTTACATTTCTTAGAGCACATATTGTCGGATGATAAATACAACTAAATACATCAGTTGATAATCGACATTCTTCATACAAACTTAATAAACTAGGGCAAGACTTAGATTCTAAATTACATACATCGTTGTAATCTAACATTTCTTTAATCCATATCATTTTTTCAAGACCTTTACAATATATACTTTTGTCTATTAATAATTCTTCAATATACATCATATATTCTGAATATGGTATATAGCCATCATTCCAATATATTTTCCGATTTCTTTGTATCCAACTGACATGTTTTCTGTCTTGCATCGATAAATTATGAATTGGGAAAGGAGGTTTGATTAAAAGCACTTGTATTTGATCCTTGTATGCAATAGCTATTTCTTTCAATATAAATTTATTACCATCTATCTTGAATCCTTGCACATCAACTATTGCTATTGCTTTCATGTTAGCTTGCGTACTATATGGCTTAAAGGCTTGTATTCTATAAGACGATCGTTGATAATAAGACAATAAGCAGACGTATGATCAGGAATATCACGCGAACATTCGATTTCCAAACGCACGTCGACAGGTCCAGTTTTTAAACTTTCGTTTTGTCTTGAACAATCTATTACAAATAATGGAGCCTTTTCTTTGAAAGCATTTAGATCAAGCAAGGGATCTGCAGGAAGGTTGTAGTAAGACTGACGAAATTTAGCATACATTTCATATAATATACCATGTTTGTTTTCATCAAATTTTAAATTCATAGAGTCGTAAGGGTAATATTGAGAGTTCAAAAACAATTTCACATTAGTCACGTCACAGTGATCAAACATGGAACAATCTTTATTTTTGATATTTTTCCTATTAGTTTGAAAAGCTAAGATAACAAAACGAGGTTTTTCTAACTGAGAAGATGTCTTAACTGACCAGGAATGTTTAGTAGTTTTTGGTAGTAACGGATACTCATATAAATCCCAATTTCTAAATGGTATTTGTATGGTCTTATCTTTTTCTAAATATTTAAGTAGTAACAACCTTTGTCGATCTGATACTTTGATATGAGGCATTCGCCATTGTATTCTCTCTATCTTCACATTTATGTCGGCTGTAGCATCTGTTAATAGGACACTATTGAAATTATTATTAGTCCGGTTCAAAATAAGTTCGTGTTTACTGTTTATAATGATTTTATTATAATCTTCAGCAAATCCTAATATTTTGTTTAAAGGGATGACTACGCTAAAATAACTCTTGTTTTTTATTCCCCTCATATCCCAACCCCATAAGGCAGCCATTTTACTTTCACCTGCATTCATAGAGACATATGATTTCATTGTTGTTGTAATTCCAGAGTTTTTTATACGATCTATTTCCACCCCATTCATTTCATACCTTATGTCTTGAAAGAGAAACATAAATGGATTATTAGTAAAATCTGCATTACAGGAAGTTTCCTTTCCAGCTATGTCTCTTTTAATCACTTCAGCATGTCCTTCGATGAATATAGAGCTAGCTGAGGGTAATATGTAAATATCTTGCTGATGAATAGGTATTCGGATTTCATCGTTTTCTTTAAAACTATTATTGTAGGGGTTATAGGTATGAACTTCATAGCTTTCGATAGCGTTATCAAATTGAGGTAACTCGGTAATCTGAAGTATACTCATTATAGCACTTTAAATCCAAGAGCTCTAAGAAAATCTTTATTACTTTTTGTTACCTTCTTTTTTGTATTAACACGTCTGCGTTCTCGAACAGTGCCAGAAGAATTAAGACGTTTGACTTGATGATTGGAGGTTTTATTAAATACAATCATATTTTTTTTCGTAAATGAATACGCAATTGAATTTCTTCTTCTCTGAAATTAACGTGGTTGCCGTTTTCATCAACAACTTTAATTGTAATGGATGAAATACTTCTTTTATTTAAAGGAAAGTAAATAACGTTTCTAGGTACTTCAATATATCTATATCCTGGTGGTACACTGGGAACAAACTCATGTATTGTATGGGACGGTAAACCGTTAGTGAATGACCCCTGTATGAGATCGCATTCAATTCTTATAATAGACACAGGAAGAATATTCACAGGATTAACTGACTCATGCCATTTATTTGGTTCTAATTTTGACTTTGAGAATCCTAACAAATCTCCAATACTGTTCTCTACATCAAAATTGATAATTTCGCTGCAATATAAAGAACACTTCAAAGTATTATTGTTCGATCTTATTTTTATTTCACAATCTGCTAAATTACTTTCAATGTAGTCGCATATATCGTAAAAGTCATAAGAGCCAAGAGGGAGTTTTAATTGTTTACCCTGTTTTCCGTACGAGAATGTATTATTTTTGAAATCAATATTTGGTATAGAATTGCATGCCGAAAAATAAAGCAGCCCGCACTCATATTTCTCTTCGAGACTTAAGGGGGGGTGAAAATATGTTTCTAGCACCGATTTGACTCCCGATAACGTTACCGTGATAGACATTGTTCTGTAATTGACTGAGATTAAACTGTATTTTGCAAACTATTTA
The DNA here is from genome assembly GCA_949699065.1 of Metalampra italica. NCBI lineage: Eukaryota > Metazoa > Arthropoda > Insecta > Lepidoptera > Oecophoridae > Metalampra > Metalampra italica. Next base: position 11,483,438 of record OX452978.1, on the reverse strand, counting down.
TTCTATTATGCCAGAATTTTTTTAAAAATCGTAAACACAGATGTCCGCAATTATAAGGATGATCGCGCTGAATATTTTCATAATTATAGTTTATCATCTTTGATCCGATATATTTAATAAATTCTTTTGGCGGTTTTAAATCTCCACAGCTATCAAAATATTCCACATAATTGTTAAATTTGACGTATGCTACCCAATGAGACCCTGAATTTCTTGAAGTGTCCAAATTAATGACACCGCATTCTTTACTATAAGAGCATTTTGGTAATTCATCTCTCATGAAAACACCTCGAAAATAAGGAATGTCCTCAGCATGATTCATAATGTCTATATTAGTCAGAGCTCTATTGGGCAGCTTATAATTTAGTTTTTTGGCTTAGTAACAAAAATACCCAAACCTTCCTTGTGCGGTTTTAAATGTAATCCTCTTCCAATACCTATTGCTTTTATATTTCCTTTGCGTTTTTTAAATTCTGTTAATTGTTTTCTAGCTCCATCAAACTCTTTCATAACCTTAGCGATTTCATCTACACCGCCAGGTAAACTACCAACGGCGGATAGTCCAGCAAAAACGGGTATCATAGGTAAAACTCCTCCTGTTTTTGGAACAGGTATGACACGAGGCAGTTTTACGTCCTGATCCGATGTTAATTCCTTAGCTGCTGCTATAGCTAACTCTATTGCCATTTTCTTACAGTTCGGTTTTAGTTTTTTTAAACATTTCTTTGTATGTGATAATATATTTTTAAATAAGCCTTTGCCACATTTAATTTTAGATGCAGCTCTTTTCGTTTTCTTGTTTAAGCCTGCGCCCATACTAATTTTTGTTAGCATAGCTTTATTCACCAAATTTGCCGCTAATTTCTCTCCAAGACTCGCATCTGAAGCAGAAGATCGCTTTTTTGCCATTTTCATTAAGATTATGTCAGCTTTATGTCGATCGCTTAGGAGAGACGAGTTGTTATATGCAATATCGTGTTGCTTGCAATATTCGTCTAATTGATTAATTCCTTTGACTCCTTTAGCAAGTCTGTGCTGAAGCTTAGTTCCAGGTCCGCAATAGTTATAGCCAGGTAGATGTAGTTCGAAGGGTAGGCAGTTAATAAAAGAATTGAGAAGACTTCCTTCTGTCATGTCCCGTATAATACTAACAAAATATAACGCCTGCTCTCGTTCAAATCATATTTATTGTTTCTCCTTCACCGTAATTATAATACACATGTTTTATCAATCCAGCTATTTTCTTCTGTCGGCAATCCTAACCATTTTACAAATAATTTTGTTCCTTTCTTTTTTAAAACTTTTTCTACTAAATATATATAAGGATATTTGGTTTTCTGTAATTCTTCTCTATAAAATGCTCCTAGAATGGGCCTCTGTTTCATATCATTAACTAAATAAGTGGTAGGATTAGTATTTTGTATTTTACTTATTTTGAAAATTTCTGTAGACCAATTAGGAGTATATCCTTTCTCGAATGTTCCTTTGTATTTACTAATTCTAACAAAGTCGTTTATTTTAAGATTATATCGTTTATTTGTTTTCTGAACTAAAGCGCTGTTTTTATATTTGTTCAAAATTTCACTTTTTAGTTGTTCATTCACTTCAGCAGGACATCGGCCAATAGTTCTATGATATGAATTATTATAATCATGAACTACTTTATGTAAGGTGTCATCCATCCATTTGTAATTACCTTTCAAACTAAATTCTTTGAATAATTTAGATTTCAGAGTTCTAATCAATCGTTCTACAATTGAAGCCTTCTTTGTAGAGTATGTGGAATAGTGGTTTATATTGTAAGTATTCATTAATTTGCTAAATTGATCATTGTAGAATTCTTTCCCCAAATCAGTTTGCACGTTTTGAGGAACACGACCGTCTTTCAATATTACTTCAAAAGCTTTACATAGCAAATTTTTGTTTTTTCGATATAGCGGTAATGTCCAAGCATACTTCGAAAATGTGTCTATTACCACTAAAATATACTTATACTGTTTATTATATTTTGATACTGCTTGCATGTCAATCAAATCCGCTTGCCAAAGATCATCAATGTCTTTCATAACTACTTGTCTTCGAAAAAAGTTTTTCCGAGCATTTTTGTGTATTTCATTTACTATGTCTGCCTTGCTCATTTTTGCTTTGTCTATGTGATTCAACAATTTTCTCTAATTGCGCTACACGCTCAGTTAATAACCCCACCAACTCTTTTAATAATTTAAATGTTTTGTGGCAACTGTCTAAAGTGTTGTCTAATCATCATCATCTACAGGAATTCCGATATTTTTCAAAATTTTATTTTGAGCGCTTAAATTTCCATCATTAGTTGTTTGAAACAGACATTCCTCTTGAAATTTCACATTAATTTTTCGTTGTTTGTTTAAATGATGACCAAACTTGTCAACATTCATGATTGAAAGCCGATAAGGTACTGTGTATTAATATTACAAATTCATTCTTTTATTACACCGGCTTCCTTTAGCTCCTCGATAATAGATATTATTTCATTATCATGGCTATTGTTTCCAGCATCTCTTGATGCAACCAAAAGTTTGAGTCTCTCAATTAATTCATTAGGATCATCCCAATAAATGAAATCAGTATTTTTTCTGAATCTTTTTAAAGTAGGTAGATTACCACCAGTTTTTTTATTTAAATTGTTGTCTTCATTTTGATCTATGTTAGTAAAAAGAGGTTTAATAAGTTGATTATACTTCATTCCTCTATCTCCCTTAATTTGCCCATTCGGATTGTAATCTCTTTTATGAGCGTTTGTAGTAATGAGAATATCTTTGTAAACGAGTTTATCTTTCTCAGTTACAAGATCAAGGTTGGGCTTACTATTCATCAACACTTCTTTTATACCAGCCGTCATTTCATACTTCTTATTGTCAATAACAGCCATTGAAATTTCATTATCAGTAGGACCGATTTTGCAAAATTGTACCTCGGAATTGCCGATCATAAATTTATCATTCTCATTGCGCAATCCAAATGGCACATGTAAATTACTTTGATTTTCAGATGAGGTTCCAGCATTAATCCATGATCTAATTGGAGTGTTTAATTTAGCAATTTTAATTTCTGATTTAATAGGAGTATAAAATTCAACGTCCTCTTTCGATACAGAATGTTCACTGCGATCAGTTTCGTAAAGATCATCATCAACAACACTATCATTATCTTTGTATGTAGATGGTGTTGGTGTTTCTACTTTGGGACTCTGTCTGTCACTCCGTTCAAATTTATTCACTTTATTAGTATTCAGAGTGTTAAATGTAGCATCTATAGCTTTTAAAGGTTCAGTTATCGGTTTAAATATTTTATTATATTTTATTTCATTTTCAACTTCATCATTTTGCATTTGTTTTATTTTATTTTTGATAGCTGTTACAGACCTTATTAGCTGCTCTTTTATATTTGTTTCCATAGTAAGTTTAGTACTTATTGCGTAATACAAACCTACACCAGACACTTGTTTCTTATAGAGTTGTAATTAAAATGATGAATTTGCGTCCTAAGTAACTTATTTATAGTAAGAGTCAATCATCAAAGTTAATAAATGTATCAAAGGTGTATCTATATCGTCCGTTATTAAATTCACAATCTTTATTGATAAGTAAAAAACCGAAAGGATCTCGCCAAATATCAGCACAAATTTTTTTGAATTCATCCCATTCCATATCGGAATTGACGTGTTCATTGTAAATGTGTCTTAAATTAATGTTGTCTTGCTTAAAAATTAATAAAAAGTTGACGTTATCACGTATCAATTGTTTGGGAATTTTTGAATATGTTTGAGATAAATAGAAGCAATCAATGTGCTTATGTCTGCCCATAGAGAAATAATTGCGGATATTAACTTGATTTTCACATGCAACATCGTCAAAAATAAAAATAGAATTTGGAAAAGCTTCATCAGGCGAAACCACATCTTGACTATCATTGAATGTAAAAAATTTTATTTGAGGTATTTTGCTTAAGATATTATTTAGAAAACAATATTTAGGCTGAAAAGTAGTTTTTGAATACAGGTATATATTTTTAAATTTCAAACCATTTTTATGGACAAGTAAACTAATCATTACATTAGTTTTACCACAGTTTGAAGGACCGCATATTATACAGCGAATCGTGTTTGGCAATAGGGGGCTATGTCTTATTATGGCTGATGAGCGGTCTACATTTACATTGCTAACTTCTAATGTTACATGTTGTTTAACCAACTTCATTTTACATTCTATCAAGTTATTACATCATCATTTAGTTATATAGACATGTCTAGACAGGTTTGTGCAAATCGTTGCATGAATATCACGACATCTCGTTCATATGCTTATAGAGAAAAAGAGCTACACTATAATTGATTTTAAAAGTCTAATTATACAAACTTTGCCTTTCATTAAGTCTTTACGAGTGGATCGAGCAAGTTGTGCGCGAGTACCTATCTTATGTTTATTTTCTACTGAAAAATTGTGTGTTTATATACCAGCGGTAAGTATTTATGTAGTTGAGATTTGTTTTATGTGGAAAATAGCAGTCCTATATTAACTAAAACATTAGTTATTGTTTAGATTATTATTAATTATTACATATTTCTTGTTGCAGAGATGAGCCAGTCACTCCTTATTGAGGACGAAAACCCCATAACAAATCCGTTTTATTATGCGCAAGATATCATGGCTGACCCATACTTTAACCAGGAAGATGTATTGACGGCAGACAAAAACAAGATCAAACCTGCTAGGAAATCATTGAAAAAATTTAGAAAAGATGCTAAAGCCAAGAACAGGTCAGCTTCTAGAAAAGTACAGTCTGCTACTCACCCAACTTCTAGTTTTATTATTAGAAAAGAATCAAGAAGACCAATTCAGTTAATAAAATTAGACATTATAGACTTGTTAGGAAGTGAAGTTAATAGTGGTAGTGATAGCACAAGTGTAAGTGTACAATATATCGTAACAGATAGTTACGACGATGTAGCAAACGCTGCTAAAACTCTTATTAGTAAAATAGTAAGTAAAATAAATGAAGATGTTTAGACTTATTTATTTTGTAAATACCTACTAACTACTTATTATTTTTAACATTTGCTTATTTAAATAGTTTAATTTTAGATAGTTATATTTTTAATTGTTATTCTTCTCTTATATTAATGAATAGAATAAAAAAAAATTTATTAAATTATATTTATAGATGTTTAGTTCATGTAATAGTTGCTGAAATGCTGAATAAGAATTATAAATGTGACAGATGAAGTTTGTGCATGAAATTATTTGGAAAATAAATAAAAATACAGTATAATGATTAAAAATGGTTCTTTTATTTATAAAAATAAAGATTACAATCATGGTTAAATATTTTCTTACAACTATGATTATAGGTATTACCAAATATAGCCTATAAAAAATAAAAATAAAAGGTGTAGATAGACTACCGTCAATTGTTAAATAGTGTAGCTAGTGATAGATAACGTTTGTCACTTTCAAAGACCTGCAGTCAATAGGTGATTATATGCCACCTCATTATTACGATTGTTTACTTAAGACAAACTAGTGCGATCTATCTACACCTTCTTGTATTATCCTATAGGGTGATACTAAATAATGTCTAAAACATAATATTATAATGACCCCATGGAAGAGTGCTTACACGCCTTTCTTTTACTTGTCTCTTATCATCTTCGTTATTCAAAACTAGTTTATTGACATTCTGCGTAAATATTTTATGTTTAAATGATCTGATAATACACATATTTTCACGTAATGATTCATTCTCAAACAATGCTTTTTTATATTTATCTATATCAAGTTTCTTCGTAACAGATGATTTGACACCCTTTGCTTTCTTAATGCATACTTTTTTAGCGTTAATACAATACAACTTAGCACGTAATCCTGCAAATTCTGTTATAATATCACCGCCCATTTCATCTTTGAAATAACCAGGGATTTTTTCATTTGCTTTAGGAATATTAAACACATTATTAGGTTCAAAATTGCTAGTATCAAAGTACTTTATATATTTTTTCATATCAGCATAAAAGTCATCTGTAAATATATGATATAACAAGCTATCTGTGTCAGTATAGCAAAGCTGAATATTGTCTTTATACAAAGTTTTCATGACCGAATAATGAAAATTATAGAGATGAGTTTTTGCCAGCTCTAACACTGAAAACCCGATGTATATAGGTCTGTCTAGAGTAACTATACTCTGGTCTAACTGTATAGCTACTAAATTTTCAGAGAAAATTGACAAACACTTGAAGTTAGGGGCGCTTATGTACTTTTCAGCTCCAACCAACTTATTAGTTTTGTTACATTTATCGGACCATACATTTACAAGCCTTACGTCAACTTGCTGTCTTTTGTTTTCAATTGTCTTGCCAAAAATGGAATTGTTCTGCTTTTTGAAAAAATCCTTTTCGAAGTCAGATTGAGCTTGCTGTCTGAGTGAAGTGTTGAGTGAAATATAAGGTTCAAGAAAATTGCTTTGATCAAATGACAAAACTCTATGTATTTTTAATAACCGAAGACCGTTTTCAAGACACTTTTTCAAATGGGCATAATGAATGACGTAACGATGTTTATCATAAAGGCTGGCAATCAATTTAGGCATAGTTTTGCCTATTGGCGCAAATTTTTCAGCAGCAAAGGGTAAATCTGAATGCTGATCATGCACGTCAACCGGATAGTGCAGGTCTACTTCAAGTATGTAACCACGATCGCTATCGCATGGCACTACAGTAACATCAAAATTCCGAACTTGTGTAGGGTCTAGAAATAAAAAGTTTGACTTTGGTAATTTTTGCATCATGGCAAAGCCATACAAATTAACACAGTCTAAATAAACCAAAAAACTGTTTGGTTTGTTGTTGTTATATTGCGACATGTATTTATTGTTGGCTTGAGCATATCTGAGAGAACATTGTGCTAAGCCCCCTCGTATTCCTTTTTCAAGCATTTGATAGATCTCTACATCCGATATCAAATCTAACTCCACCTCAGTGTAAAGTAACATTGCATCCCAACTCAATGCTGGTGAAGATACATAATAACAAGGATCTAACTTATAGTGTCATCATCATCATCATATCAGCCTGTATATTCTGTGTAATAAGTCTGTGTATTCACCCAAGTTCCTCATTTTAAACGTATTCCAAACCTTTTGAGCATGTTCATACTCTTGTTCTGTTATGTGTTCTGAAGTTAACTTATTGAAAAAAAAATTATGAGGCGGTAACTCTGTTTCCTCATACCGTTCCATGGAATCAACATAGTCATAACAATACACCCCTTTTCGCCGGATAAGATCGAACTCATCTTTATTATCAAAATATTTACGTAAATTGTAAAAATCATTGGGATGCAATGTTTTCACTAGTTTATCTAAACTAGAGCTGAGAAAATTAAAAGAATCAATAAATTTAAGTTGCGCTGCTTTTTTTGAGTCTATGGGTATAAATTTCGTAAAAGAAATATATTTTTCTTTTGTTTTAGGAATAATGTTGATGCGTCCGCAAACATTCCCTAATTCAGTTATAAAAAGGTGACAGTCATAATTGCTCAAATTATGAAATATGACAGGTATGAACGAGCATTTTTTTGACTTTAAATTGCAAGAGTTGTGTGCAGGGCCTCTATAAAGACCTGTGAAATGATCGTGGTCGATGATTTTTTCATCATTTTTATAAAAAGGTTTTTCGCAAATATGACATGAAGTAGCTCTTTGAAATGACTTTAATTCTACATCAGTTAAGGGCTGCATTGACACATCTTGGGATAAAATAGTGTTAAGTCTAAGTAAGTCACTTGATATAGTCTCAACAAACTTTTTTGCGCAATTTGAACCTCTGTACGCAACATATTCATTCAGCTCTGGTTTAGATTCACTACATATATAGTAAGCAAAGCTTGTAGCTTGATGGATCTGTATATTTTCTGTGTAACGACCTTTATCTTTATCATCGTATTCTTTAAGTAAACTTTCGAAATCACCATATATCACTACAGGAATTCTTTGCTTTCTTTCATGATGATCAAAATACAACTTTTTACCTTCCTCTGGAAGAACCGTTTTTATTCTCGCGCAACAGTGTTCATCTAGCTTATCTTCCGATTCAAAATACACAAAACACTCTTCACACAAAAATATTTTACATTTATGGCGTGTTATTTGTTTGTGTACTAATTTCTCAAAGCTCTTAATTAAACAAAAATGACTTTTTTAGTTTTTATTAATGTATAATAAGTTAACATGCGTTATTTTTCGTTTTTGAGTTTTGTAAAGAGGACCATGAACATCATTATTTCTTCCCAAACCATATATATTGATGCTAATGGTAGGATTATTTTCTTCAAATATCTTTATATCCTTAAATGACGGAGGAAAAGACATATCGTTTATATTGAGTATTTGTGAATAATGAGGATAAGAAGACACGCGATTAGAATTACACTTTGGCGGAAATATATGAGCGATTATACTCCATAAGAAGCAATGGTCATCTTTGTTCTTAATGTTCAAACAAGATTTAGTATTTATGATTTTCTTTGGTAAAGGGATGTAAGAGCCAGCTCTAAGCGGGTTATATTTAGTTATGTTTATTTCTAAATGACTAACAGATTCAAGAGTCCAGCCTGATTCAGCAAGTTCAAATTCTGAAAGTTTTCCTGTTAAAATTTTACAACTCTCTAAATACACGTTCATAATATCGGTGTTTGCAAAAGTTGTCACATAACTTGTATTGAATGACTTAAGAGATTTTTCATCATTTTTTGGCAGTACATATGAAGCATACAATTCAAAATTAATCTTTAATGCTTTATGAATGTCAAGGTTGCGATTGATCAACTGTTTAACTGTCGTCGATATGTTATTTAGAAAAAAATCTGGCTCTACTCTTTCATCTTTACAATCAATGCGATAGCTAATGATTCGGTTCTTAAATGCACAAGATATAACATGGACATCGTTAAACTCGGTACTAAGCAAACAATTAGCCTTGTGAATGTTACTACGTATATGTGAGGAATATTTTATTACTTTGACGTTACAGACTTTACATATAGGCATTTTAAGCACCTACAACTTATTCAAGCATATAATTAAATAGGATCCCTCCCTCAAGAGTAAAAAAAAAAAGGCGATAAAATAAAAATAATAATAATAATAATAAAGTTTTAATTAATAAATGAATAGTGTTGATGTGAATAAGGTGCACTTTGCTTTGAAGGGTGTTTAAGGAAACCACTACACAACTGTGCTTGATCGAGTTTTATTTGCGACTGAATACATTTCAATTTGATGCTACAATATAAAGGTGCGAATACGTCACAACATGCCGCCCACCAAAAGGACTATTAGGTCCTTTTTTTACCTTTAAAAACATGCATTAAACAAAAAAAAAAAGATATCTTAGACAGCTTGACAATGTACATAAATGTGGACTGTATTTTGAATTAAAATTAATGTTGAACTACAATTATAAAGTTACTCTTAGGTTTAATTTTCTGTATCAATAGGCAATGCACATAATTTAGTGATAGGTCTTTTAGTAACACTGTCACCACTTTTAACACTATACACTCTAGCGACACCGTCCGCTCCTGGGTGCTTATCCACCACACGTCCTAATAGCCACTTTCCTGGTGGTAGACCTTCACATTTTATGAGCACTATCTCTCCCATTTTGAACTCCTGCTCTCTTTTGAGCCATTTTGGCCTTTGTTGAAGCCTTGACAGATATTCTTGCTGCCATCGCTGCCAAAAATCACCCAAAAGTTTCTGTGTAAATTGCCACCGGGACAAGTTATGGGTTTTAACATTTTGCAAGTCTGGTGATGGGACAACAATTGGAGCTTCACCTATTAAAAAATGACCAGGTGTTAGCGGTTGAATCACATCTGTGTCCGAGTCATCAATTGGGCATAACGGTCTGGAATTCAGACATGCTTCGATCTGGCATATAACGGTGGCCATTTCTTCGAAGGTCAGATTTGTGGTAAGTATGCGCTTCAGGTGGTGCTTAACTGACTTCACGCCGGCTTCCCACAAGCCTCCAAAGTTTGGGCTGTAGGCAGGTATGAAATGCCACTGTGTGCCATCGAGTGCCAGTGCTGCTGCAATTTCATTTTTAAATTCCAACTTAGCCTCTCTCCATGCGGCTGCAAGTTCATGGTTCGCCCCAACGAAATTTCTACCTTGATCGCTCCACATGTGACTACATTTCCCTCTTCTAGCTACGAAGCGTTTGAATGCTCCTATAAAGGCTTCAGAAGTTAGGTCACCAACTAATTCCAGATGAATGGCCTTGGTCGCCATACAGATAAAAATGGATATGTATGCCTTCTTAGTTTTGGCGCCTCTGCCCTTGGACATAAGTACTTGGAAGGGTCCGGCAAAATCCACTCCACTATGCAGGAAAGCTCTTGTTGCAGTAACCCTCTTTCGGTAAATCTCCCATGACTTGTGTCCTAGAAGTTGCCCTCTGTTTGGCGCAAACTAAACATTTTCTGTTATAGGATTTAACCAATCCTTTGGCTTTTATCATCCAATACTTAGAGCGTAAGTAGCATAACATCAGCTGTACTCCTCCATGCAGGGTTTTCGAATGAGCATCGGCAATAATCAGTGGCGTCAGATTGTTTTTATTGCCGATTATGATTGGGTGTTTACTTTGTTCGCTCAGATCCGCATTTCTTAGGCGTCCGCCCACCCTCAGGATATTATTTTCGTCTAAGTATGGGTTTAGAAATTTCAACTGACTTTTACTTTTCACGTGTTTGTTCTTCTCTAATCTTTCTTTTTCTTCTTTAAATTCATCTTCTTGTACTAGTTTAATACAAATATTTATCGAATCCTCCAGTTCTTTAGGTGTAAAAATGCTATTAACATTATCTGGCTTCTTCTTGAAATTTAAAAATCTTCTGCAGTATGTTACAGTCTTTGCCAGTTCTTCTAAAGTTTCAAAATTTCCAAATTGTGATGTTAGACTGTTTTCCACTTCAATTTTGTCTTCTTGATCTTGTATTTTTGTGTTTGTGTGTATAGGTGTTTCTTTCATTTCCAAATCAGTTTGTGTTATATTTTGTTTTTTAAATTGTATGTCTCTCTCAGTTAACCAACTTGGACCTTTCCACCACAGATCACATTTCTTCAGCTCATCCAGTAACATTCCTCTAGACGCTATGTCCGCTGGATTTTCACTTGACTTCACATGATGCCATTGGTGGTTGTTGGTGTTTTCAATGATTTCTACCACTCTATTTGCCACAAACGGTTTCCATCTATGCGGATCACCGAACAGCCAAGCAAGGACTATCGATGAGTCAGTCCATGCGAACATTTGTGATGTAGGTATCCTCATTGCTTGTCCGATCTGTTTCAACAATCTTGAAAGCAACAAAGCTCCGCAGAGTTCCAATCGTGGCAAAGAGACTGTTCGTAATGGAGCCACTCTGCTTCTTGCTGCGATGAGTTTGGTTTTCACAGACCCGTCTTGTGCTACAACTCGAATGTAAGCTGTTGCAGCGTACGCTCGCATCGATGCGTCGCTGAATCCGTGAATTTGTATAGTTCCTTCGTCTGTACTTATTGTTCCGATCCATCGACTGATGTGTATATGATTTACATTTTCGAAATCTGATCGTATAGTCCTCCATTCATCTTCTAAAATGGAACTGATATCATCATCCCAACCGACTTTCTCCAACCATAGTTTCTGAATCAGCATCTTGGCCATAACAATACTTGGCGCAATCCACCCGAGAGGATCGAATAGCTTTTGAACATCAGATAAAATACTCCTCTTTGTAACACGTGTCGGTTCTGGCGGAAGGGTGAGGTTGTATCGAAACTCATCAGTTCCTAAATCCCACGTTATACCCAGCGTTTTTATAGTTCCATCAATATTGAGATCTAAGTGTGCATTGGCTGATCTTTCGCTTGGTTCTATAGATCTCATGAAATCGGCGTTGTTAGAGGACCATTTCGACAGTGGAAATCCCCCCTTCTTCAAGATTGTCATAACCTCTGCAGCTATACTGATGGCGTCCTCTGCTGTATCACATCCTGACATCAAATCATCCATGTAAAAATCTTCTTTAATGATTTGTGCTGCAACTGGATGATCTGCGCCCTCGTCTTCTGCAACTTGTTGTAGGGTTTTTACTGCGAGATAGGGTGCAGAAGCTGTACCGAATGTAACTCGAAGTAAACGATAATCCTTGATATCTTCTGCCTCATCTCGCCACAAGATTCGTTGATAATCTGCGTCACCTTCAAAAATTAAAACTTGACGGTACATCTTTTGGATGTCAGCCACAAAACATACCCTTTTCTTCCGCCATCTCATTATAAGGTTTCGAAGGTCTTCTTGTAGCTGTGGGCCAACTAGCAGCTCGTCGTTTAGGGACACATTGTTCAACCCCTTGCAAGAAGCATCAAAAACGACGCGTGTCTTCGTTGTTTCCTTATCCTCGCGAACAACTGCGTGGTGAGGTAAGTAGACTGATCTTTTTGTATAAATTTCATTTGTTGGTATTTCTTCTATATGTCCTAAGTCTTTATATTCGTTTATTACCTTTGTATATTCTTCTTTCAGGTTTGGTTCTCTTTTGAATTTTCTTTCTAGTTGTATAAGTCTTTTGTGTGCTATTTCTCTAGTGTTTCCATCTGGTGATTTCAAATTCTCTGTTTTAAATGGTAGTTTAACTATGTATCTTCCTTCTTCGTTTCTAGTATGTGTTTCTTCATAAATGTCTTCGCACTGCTGCTCGTCTTTGGTAAGTTTTCTTGTTGTGTCTGTGTCTATTTCCCAAAATGTTTTCAGCATATCTTCGATGTCTACTTGATGATGCAGAACGAGCAGACTGTCTTCTTGAGGGTTTGTATTTATTTCTCCAAATAAAATCCATCCCAGGTTGGTTTTCTGGGCACAAGGTGTACCTGGTGGACCTTTGATTAACTCTTGTTGAATAATTTGTGCATATTCTTTGACGCCTAGAAGTAAATCAATGGAGCCTGGTGTATAATAACTTGGATCTGCCAGGTGTATTCCTTCTAGGTGTGGCCAGTTGTTTGCAGCGATTGTTTGTGTGGGTATCTTCGTGGTCAGTTGTTTGGACATCACGTAGGCTTGTATTGGCAAACAGAAATTTGATTCCCAACGTGATCTTACTTGAACCTGAACCACGTGATTGACACTTGTTCTCGTAGATCCCACCCCGACGACACTTCCCTTCGCTGGTTGTCTAGTGAGCTTCAGCATTTGAGCCGCTTTCTCGCTGATGAAAGATGCTTGCGATCCTTGGTCTATTAGCGCTCTTAAAACCATGGCGTGATTGTGTTCATTCTGTATAGTGACCATGGCAGTTGCTAGCAGTGCTGTTCCTTGCCTAGTAGTGAGATTGGACGCGATCATTGTATTAACTTGTACATCTTCTTCTTTCTCTTCTACACTGGAATGCGCGGATGCCACGGGTGAATCGTTGCTTAATGAGCCCGGGGTATCAGCCTTCGTTGGTTGATGTAAAAGAGAGTGATGGCGTTTGTTACAAATGCGACAGGACACCGTAAGTCGACATTTCAGTGACGGATGCCCTGGTACTAGGCAGTTGAAGCAGAGATTGTTTTTCTTCACGTACTCGACCCTCTCTGCTGGCTGCATCTTTGTAAATTCCTTACAGTGACATAATGTGTGGTTCTCCTTGCATTTAATGCATGTTTTGACCGACGGTGCTTGTGGCGACGACGGCAACGTAGCGACGTGAAATGAACGATCCTTGACAATTCTGTCCCGTGTGCTTGATGATGTGACGAGTTCCAGCGTACGGAATTTTGATTCTAAAAATTTCTTTAAGTCATTCCACTGAGGTAATTCGTCTGAATCATCCTTGTAGGCAGATTCTTCCCAATCCTGGTGCGACTCCGGGTCCAACTTCTGTACCACCAGAAATATAATTATCGGATCCCAGGAATCAGTAGGTATTTTTAAATTTTGAAGATTGTTTATACATTCAGTAGTTGTGTCTAATAAATGTTTCAATTGATTGGCAGATTGTGCATTCATTTTCTTTTGACTAAACAATCTCTTCAGGACAGAATTAACAATTAAGCGTTTGTTTCCATACCGTGACTTCAGGATGTCCCAGGCTTGAATATAGTTCTGTTGTGTGACCTGGACATGCTTCAGCAGTGATTCGGCTTCTCCAGTAACGCTGGTCTTTAAATAATGCAATTTTTGCACGTCGCTTATTGTCGAGTTATTATGCACAAGTGACACAAATAGATCTTGAAACGTCGGCCACTCTTCATAACTGCCGCTGAACGAAGGTAATTCAATTTTTGGTAGCTTCACTAAATTGTTTTGAAAATGTTGGTTGCTATTCTGATGCGTAGATGGCGGTGGCGACGGTGCCGGTGGAGGGAATGTAGACAACATATCATGTAGATCTGCATGCAACACGAGGTACAAATCTTCATAAATAAAAAATTCTTCATTTGCAAAATATGGCAATATAGCTTTTTGCTCCTGCGGCATAATTTTAATGAGGTCTTGATGGGTACCTTTAAATGTGTTCCAGTATTCATCTATAGTCTTGATTCTAGATTCAATATAACCTTTTGTTAACCGCGCCTTAGGACATTTCTTCAAATTTACTTGTGCCTTTTTAAGTAATGAAGCTGTATCTTCCAATAAATTAAGTAATTCCGTCGTAGTAGTCATATTCGCTCACTCCTTATCGCTGTGGAATGCGGTTCTATTGTTCTCTGCGCTCGGCTGTCGTTCGATGCAGGTGTGTTGTATCCGGCTCGATTGCGACCATATGTTGAGGTGAATAAGGTGCACTTTGCTTTGAAGGGTGTTTAAGGAAACCACTACACAACTGTGCTTGATCGAGTTTTATTTGCGACTGAATACATTTCAATTTGATGCTACAATATAAAGGTGCGAATACGTCACAACAAATAGGTAAGTACTTTAAAAATATATTATTATAATGAAAGTTATGAAAACCTCTAAATATATTATATTTTAAAATATTTTAAAAAAATCTTGAGGATAAAGGACTGGCTATATACCTTTAAACTGTTTCTTAGCTGCCTTTACAGCGTTATTGACTGCTTTAAAAACCATCGATTTCTCTTCCACGTATGGATCCCCTCCCTTAAGAGTAAAAGAATTAATAAATGAATAGGTAAGTACTTTTAAAATATATTATTATAATGAAAGTTATGAAAACCTCTAAATATAATATACATATTTTTAAATCATTTTTTCTTGAGGGTAAAGGACTGGCTGTATGTCCTTAAATTGTTTCTTAGCGGCCTTTACTACATTATTGACCGCTTTGAACACCATCGATTTCTCTTCCACGCATGACTTATATGTTATTAATGTATTTTTATATGCGTCTTTATTAAGAGCATCTCTGGTATAAGAAACTTTCAACTCTATGTAAAAGTTGCCCTTCTTGGAAAAGTCACGCTGACTTGTATAGCCTAGCGGGACGCGTCTCCACAATAACCCGTGCAGTTTTTCAGCCACCACAGGCGTTGCTGTTTCATCCTGAAATTGAGAAAAAGAAATTTATTGTAATTTGCAAATACCTGTTGCACACGAGTGTTTACATCTGGATACACACACACACACATTTGAAATAATGGTATATCGGCATTAATTAGATCCTTTTTTTATTGGCAGTAGGTTTAACAGGTTTGAAGTTAGCTAAAACAACTAACCTCTGATTCCTCCAAAAAGAGTTTTTGTTTCTTTAGCACCACTCCCTCTTCTTCAGATTCAGATTCGGATAGCGAAGGCAGCGGCGGTGCAGTCTTTGGCCCTCTTTTAGCAGGCTGTCGCTTCACAACACTCTTGCCTTTCTTACTAGGTCCCGCTTCGATTTGCTCCTCACTCGAATCAAAGGGGTTAGACGCCCTGAAACAAGTGAAACTAATTATTAATACAGATAATTAATCTATATTAACCATGGTTTCTTTACAGACAATTAGAAGAGATGCTTGCTTGATGTCCAGTAACACATTCTTTCACAACTTTAACAACAAATGAATCATTATTATATAATTATTTACGGGTCTTACATGTGAATAAGTTTTATTTACCTTGCTCGATTATGAATACAAAGCGCTAAAGTCAAAAATGTATAACTGAATCATTGGCAGAGAAAATAAGTAAAATTAAGAATAATAGAGAATTACATACATACTAGTAGGTAGTTCTTTCCGCTGACTGCTTCAATTCACTGTATAGACACACTTACTATATTCACGTCACCACCAGATAGGTACTTTGTAAACACACAGCGCGTACTTCTTTTTTGAAACAATATGACCGGTCGGACCCGCTGACTGAACGTATAATGATTCGCGATAATTAACTAAGAGTAAATAAATTAGGAGATGTCCACAATATCAGTTCAGTATTAATGCTTAAGTCTGCTTTAATAAACACAAACGAATTTCAACCTTATCGCATCACAAAATAAGTTTCTCAAAATGTATTTTGCTCTACTCAGCAGTAGGTTACTGTACACACGGCGTTACAATTGTTTAAATATGGAATCTCTACTCGTGTCACTAGAAACCTGAAACGAAATTTTAATATGGTGTCGATATGTACTTATTTCAAAGTCTTACGGCCATCTAATCTTTTGAGGGTTAGGAATACCTGACGACACTTCGATCCTATGGGATCTGTTGTGCCAAACCTCTGTCCACCAAACGGTGCTCCAAACTGTTTACTGATGGACTTCACATACGCCTTAGAATAGGAAATACCAGTTTGCTGTATACAGGTTTCCTCACAATGTTTTACTTTACCGAAAAAAAAAACCTGAGGTATTATAATAAACTGTGCTTAGGTTTCGAAAAAAAAAAAAACTTATTGGCACGGACAAGGATCGAACCCACGACCTCATGAACGTGAGGCGAGTGCACAACCAACTAGGCTACTATGGCTCTTAAAAATCTACTTCTTACAGTCATACCTACCGCTACTATTGAATCCAAGAAGATTCGAATCTCTTTGGTCGCGCGCACGCTCTGGCTAATTGAATCTAATGACATGTTGCGACATCTAGACTAAACAGATGAACTATATACTTAGGTCCATGGTTCGATAATCAGATGCGAGCACTCGCTAGAGTTACATATCAATTAATCTAGATGGCACTGAATCACATTATCGAACGACGCTTCTAAACAGAGGTAGGTACTAGATAGACTGCACGCGCTAAAGATGGTGCTGAATCAAATTATCGATCGATGCAATATCTAATATGGCGCAAGGGTTACACTTTATAAACATACTTACGTCATTTTTGTTATACAATGCAGACAGTTCTAAAACGCGATATTGAAATTTTCAACAACAGTTCATATATATACAAATCACAATTCCATTAGAATTGACAAGGTCTCCGGAGACGAAAGTAGTTGACTACGATTTGCGCCCGAAATCGGAAAAACTAATAGTAGTCGCGGATGTACCTTTGTCGATCGTGTTTATCGTGAGTAAGTAAGGATGCGGGCGGTCCTGAAAGCGAATGATAAACCGAACCCTCCTAGTCCTCTAGTGAAACCCAGAAGACGTAACTGTCGGGGCTAGAAACGGACTTTACTTTAATCTCATCCAGCTAGACCCTAGATTAACCCCAAAAGACGAAAATACTGTCGGGATCTAGAACGGTCTCAAAATCTTATCCAGCCCTGTGCTGTCATCAAATAAATAATACAAATTACACACGACAGCACAGGGTTTTGGAGAGGGTTTTTGCAGAAATTTTTTTTTCGTAACATGTTTCAAATGACTGGATTTTAATCGATAGCGAGTTTCCTCTGTTAGAACAGTGTTCTCTCTCACACAACAGTTTTTTTTTTTATATAGCTTATTATTATCCAGGAGTAGGTTAGATAGAATTGGGGGCTTCTGGATCACTAAAAAAGCATTGGGGTTTCTGGATCAATCGAAAAACGAGAGCGCAGCGACCTTTTTCGATTGATCCAGAAGCCCCAATGCTTTTTTGAGTGATCCAGAAGCCCCAATTCTAACCTACTTCCGCCATCTTGAAAACGCCGCCATTTTGAAAAAAAAATGTGACGTTATCAATGATCCCAGGATTCTGGACAACTTTAGTTCAAGGTCATCCCAGCTATCTGGCACCGTTTCCGCGGGCCGTTGACCTTGAGGATGAAGAAGACCAGAATCTCCAAGTTTCAGACTTTTACCATACACTACAAGGTATGAGCTACACTTCATCCCTGAACCACTTTGGTCCATGACCGCTCCTTCCGGGAGATCAATTCGGGTAAATTTTTTCGAAAAAACGGCGCTCGGCCATCTTGAAAACGCCGCCATTTTGAAAAAAAAAAGTGACGTCATCGATGATACCAGGATTCTGGACAACTTTAGTTCAAGGTCACCCCAGCTATCTGGCACCGTTTCCGCAGGCCGATGACACGATAGCTGAAGATGGACAGAATCTCCAAGTTTCGGACTTTTCCTCTACTCATCAGAGTGGACTGCGTACTTCATTCCTACACCATTTTGGTCCGCGATCACTCCTTCTGGGAGAACTACTATGTCAGTGAGTGAGTGGTAGTCGAGCTTTATAGTATATAACTAGTGTTTCGGTGGGTGCCGCGGCCCGCAAGCGGACCGCGGAGGTCGGCTGTGTTGATCTTTTCTTTTGACAGGAATCCTAAAAAAAAATTTTTTTTAATGAGTTTCGACGTTGTAGTTTTTGGCCGGAAACCAAATCTTCAGAGATATATTTTTGCGGACATACAAAATATTCTCAAAAATGTATTGACTGGCAACGGTTAATATATTAATTTCTTTAAACTTTTCTTTTAATGATTTTCTACAACGTAGATTATAGATCGCCCTAATAGCTCTCTTTTGCAAAATAAAGATGGTTTCTATATCTGCCGCTTGACCCCACAGTAGGATGCCGTATGACATGATGCTGTGGAAGTAGCTGAAATAGACTAATCTCGCAGTAGCAATATCTGTTAATTGTCTAATTTTCCTAACGGCGTAGGCGGCCGAGCTTAGTCTGCCAGCTAGTGAAGCTACATAGCTTCACTAGCTGGCAGACTAAGCGCGGCCGCCTCTCGCTCGGGGCCCCCATTGAAGAGATGAGTCTATAGTTATACCTAAAAACACCGTGCTTTTGATAAATTCTAATCTTTCTGTACCTAAAGTTACTTTATTATCTACATGTCTTACATTTGGTAGGCAAAATTTAATACATTTAGTTTTTGTTGTATTTAATGCTAGATTATTAATGCTGAACCAGTTAAGTACTTGTGTGAGAGTATTGTTTACCTCAGGAAGATCACAAGCTCTTCTGCTAATTTTAAAAATCAGAGAAGTGTCATCGGCAAATAATACTATGTTGGACATGTTTTGTATTAGAAATGGCAAGTCATTTATATATACAAGAAAAAGAAAAGGACCCAGAACTGAGCCCTGGGGCACCCCCATTTTCACAACTGAACCAGATGATTTAACTCCATTTATATCAACTTTTTGTACTCTATTTTCAAGGTAAGATTTAAGTAATTCGAATGCTCTGTCTTTCACGCCATAATGTTTTAATTTGAGTAGCAAGGTTTCGTGATTAACGCAATCAAATGCTTTGGAGAGATCGCAGAAGATGCCTATTGCATCATGTGAAGCTTCCCAAGCATCAAAAATATGCTTAACAAGCATGACTCCTGCGTCGGTGGTTGATCGTCCCTTAGTAAATCCGAACTGACGATCGTGAAGAAGTTGTTTGAGATTGAAATGACAAAGCAGTTGATTCAGTATGATCTTTTCGAAAATCTTGCTAAGCACGGGGAGAACTGACACTGGTCTAAAATTACTGGGATCTAGTTTGTCACCAGATTTAAACAGTGGTATGATTTTACTTTGCTTCATTAGGTCAGGGAAAATACCTTGATTAATACTCATGTTAAATATAAAAGCTAAGTAAGGCGCAATAATCGTTATAACTGAGTTAACTACTTTAACAGACATTCCCCATAGATCTTCAGAAGATTTTAGTTTTAATGATTTAAAAGCCTTAATAATATCTAGAGAGTTTATGTGTCTAAAATTAAAAACTGTTTCACATATTGTAACGTTATTTACAAGCAAATTTTCGGCAAGAATAGGCGATGAATGCAGAGCTTCGGTGGTTTTAATAGGGATGTTAGTGAAAAAAGTTTCAAAGGACTCTGCTACTTCTGTTTTAGAATTAATTATTTTACCATTATTTCTGATTGCATATTCATTTTCACGTGGTTTAGTTTTGGCAGTTTCATTATTTATAATTTTCCATACTGCTTTAACTTTATTATCCGAATTTTTAATTTTATTACTTAAATAATATGACTTGGCTATTTTACAAACTTTACTAAAAATTTTAGAGTAATTTTTGACATATTCATGGAGTCTGTCGTCAACTCTGTAAGACCTTTCGTTGTACAAATCAAATAACTTGGTCCTGCTTTTCCGGATACCAGTGGTTGCCCAGTCACTAAATTTAAACTTGTTATTAATATTAATTTTCCTAGTTTTAAAAATATTACCGAATTCCCGAGACAGTGTCGTGAAGAAATCGACATAGAAATCATTGATTTCCACCTGATCAGTAACAGGAATCGGCAATTTAATTGAAAGAGCATCTTTATATCTCTCCATTCGACTGACAGTGTTGGGCCTAGTAAGGATTTCAGTTTTTGTATGTTTTATATTACCTGGAAAGGTAACACTTTGCCCACAGTGGTCTGATGTTAGGCAATTTATAATTGTCTTTTCTATAAAATCACAATTGCAAAAGAAATTATCTAGGCAAGTAGCTGTGGTACTTGTAATCCTAGTTGGTTCAAGAAAAATATTCTTTAAATTAAAGGAATTAAATAAGCCAATTAATCGAGTTGAAAACCTGGAGTTAGTTTCTAGTAGATCTACATTAAAGTCTCCACAAATTATTATATGTTTTCTACTTTTAAGAAGTATTTTCATAACATCTTCCATTACTGACTCAAAAGTAGGAAATTAGAGTCATATGGGGGTCTGTATACGCATACCACAATATGTTTCTCCATCTCAACACAAGACAATTCAATATGCCATTCAACTGAAAGTCCCACAATGTCTTTGCGTTCCTTGGCCTTGATACCATTTCTCATGAGTATGAGGGACCCTCCACGTGCTGCGTACTTTCGGTTGAATGAACTTATAATATGATAATTTTCGTATCCAAACAACATTTCATGCTCTTTAAGGTGATGCTCAGTAATACATAACAAGTCAATATTAGGATCACTTTCTAAATATAATTCTACTTCTAACATCTTGCCGGAGAAGCTCTGTATATTTTGGTGAATAATTTTAAGTCCCTTTGGCTTCTCCTTTGTCCTAATACTTTGTACTAATACTTTGCTGTCAGAAAAGCCCCGAATGTTTTGATGTAATGATTGAGTAAAATTGGGCTTTCCTTTTGTCATATCTGAGCTAGACAATCCCTGCCTCTGGTTTAACACTGATAAACCATCATTTGCGGAATTTTCTATTGTCGTGGTATCTACTCTAAAAAATGTATAAGCTTATTAGTATTACTACTAACATTCGTCATAAAATGTTGTAAATTATATGCTACTAAAGTAGCTAATTGTCTTTTATATGTCATTGATAAATACATATTGCTTTCAGCCAAAGTGAATTTGTCAATACACTTATTTGTATCAAAGTACAATATAGTGTCATTATACATGCATAGTGCGTTATATAAGTGTAAATTCATTTTAAATATGCGATTATTGTGCGCCTGTGACAAGTTACAACAATAGGGAAATGCGCAATTTATGAATTTACATCTAGTTTTGTTCTTAATCTCTATCAATATTTCTATAGTCCTATTTATGTCCGCTTGGGTGACGTTTTTGTGGCTCCCCAACATGATAACCACTGTGGTGTTCTCATCAAACGTACTCGTGTCCCTCAATAATCAATTAATAATGTCGTTATAGGACAAATCCGGACAACAAATGTTTATTACTTGTTGGTCTAATTTATTATACAGAAGGGGACCAAAATCTTTTCCTATACCATCTGAATAAATAATGGTTTTCTGTTGCGGCTGCGGCAGTGACGCCCGCTCCACCCCCGAGCCCGCGCCCGCCGCCGCCCCGCTGACGTCGGCCTTGTCCGTCTCATATTCGTCAGCGTCACCTTTCCGAGCAGCCGCTGCAGCGCGCGCGGCCAGCGAGAGTCGCTTACCGCGCTGACGGCGGCGGCGGCGCTTAGTGGAGCGAGTGGCACCCCCACGCTTGTCCCCTGGGCACGGAGGTGTCGCCGCCACCACCTGGTCGCCCTTTTTATTCCCAATGCCATCATTAGACGCTATGCTATTACACGGCACGCAACACGGCGCGCCGCACGCCGCACCACACGGTGCGCCGCACGCCGCACCGCACGGTGCGCCGCACGCCGCGTCGCACGGCATATTTCTTTCAATACTTCAGACCAAACAACCAACCAAACCGCGAACAAACGCGCGAAGCGCGCTAATAAACCAACCTAATAACCAACCAACCAACCAACCCGCGAACAAACGCGCGAAACGCGCGAACAAACCAACCAACCCGTGAACAAACGCGCGAAGCGCGCGAAGAAACCAACCAAATAACCAACCCGCGAACAAACGCGCAAAACGCGCAAACAAACACGCGAAGCGCGCGATCAAACCAACCAAATAACCAACCCGCGAACAAACGCGCGAAGCGCGCGAACAAACCAACGAACCATCCCGCGAACAAACGTGGTATAATTTATTTTTGGACATAAAAAAAAGCCGTAAAATTTTAAAAAAGTCGCCATTTTGAAAAAAAAAAATGACATCACCAAATTGCCTAAGATTCTGAAAAATATTAGTTCCAGCTCGGTCCAGCTATCTGGCATCGTTTCTGCGGGCCGTTGACCCAACAGCTGAAGATGACCATAATCTCCACGTTTCAGAGTTTTAATCTAATCGCCAGAAAGGACTGCGCACATTATAAAAATTTCAGCGCAATCGGAGGGTAAAATTTATTTTTGGCTATTAAAAAAAAGCCGTATAATTTTGAAAAAGTCGCCATTTTGAAAAAAAAATATGACGTCACCAAATTGCCCAAGATTCTCAAAAATATTAGTTTCAGCTCGGCCCAGCTATCTGTCACCGTTTCTGCGGGCCGTTGACCCAAGAGCTGAAGATGACCATAATCTCCAGGTTTCAGAGTTTTAATCTGCTCACCAGAAAAGACTGCGCACATTATAAAAAAATCAGCGCAATCGGAGAGTAAAATTTATTTTTAGACATAAAAAAAAGCCGTAAAATTTTGAAAAAGTCGCCATTTTGAAAAAAAAATATGACGTCACCAAATTGCCCAAGATTCTCAAAAATATTAGTTTCAGCTCGGTCCAGCTATCTGGCTCCGTTTCTGCGGGCCGTTGACCCAACAGCTGAAGATGATCATAATCTCCAGGTTTCAGAGTTTTAATCTGCTCACCAGAAAAGACTGCGCACATTTTAAAAAAATTCAGCGCCATCAGAGAGTAAAATTTATTTTTGGCCATAAAAAAAAGCCGTAAAATTTTGAAAAAGTCGCCATTTTGTAAAAGAAATATGACATCACCAAATTGCCTAAGATTCTGAAAAATATTAGTTCCAGCTCGGTCCAGCTATCTGGCACCGTTTCTGCGGGCCGTTGACCCACAGCTGAAGATGACCATAGTTTCCAAGTTTCAGAGTTTTAATCTGCTCACCAGAAAAGATTGCAAACATTATAAAAAATTAGAGTAAAATTTATTTTCAGCCATATAAAAAAGCCGCATAATTATCAAATTAATCTAAAAAAAACACAACAACAAACTGTAATTTGAATTTGTATAGAATGATGGCCTGTGCGATGTAAAGCAGCCACACATGTAATTACAACAAATTATAAGTTATTTTGGCTGGTGTATGACAGGTCCGTGTATGTATGCTCTACATATTTTCTTTTCTTTTTGAAGTGGCCAGTGCGTTGTAAAGCAGGCATTCACTACAATATTAACTACTTATAATTTGTGGTAGTGTATTTTGAAAAAGTCGTCTTTTTGAAAAAAAAAAAAAGACATCATGAATTTACCAAGATTCTGAACAATATTAGTTCCAGCTCAGACCAGCTATCTGGCACCGTTTCTGCGGGCCATTGACCCAACAGCTGAAGATGACCAGAATCTCCAAGTTTCATATTTTTACTCTACTCACCAGAAGAGACTGTGCACATTTTAAAATATATGACGTCGCCAAAGGTCCTAGGGTTCTGTACAATTTTAGTCCGAAGTCAGTCCAAATATTGGTTTCCGACTCCACGGGACGTTGACCTGAAGGATGAAGATGACCAGAATCTCCAAGATTCAGACTTTTCCTATATACTACAGGGTTGGGGCTACATTTAATCCCTATACCACTTTGGTCCATGACCGCTCCTTCCGGGAGATCAATTCGGGTAAAGTTTTTCGAAAAAACGGCGCTCCGCCATCTTGAAAACGCCGCCATTTTGAAAAAAAAAGTGACGTCATCGATGATTCCAGGATTCTGGACAACTTTAGTTCAAGGTCACCCCGGCTATCTGGCACCGTTTCCGCAGGCCGATGACACGATAGCTGAAGATGGACAGAATCTCCAAGTTTCGGACTTTTCCTCTACTCATCAGAGTGGACTGCGTACTTCATTCCTACACCATTTTGGTCCGCGATCACTCCTTCTGGGAGAACTACTATGTCAGTGAGTCAGTGGTAGTCGAGCTTTATAGTATACTAGCTGACCTGACAGACTTCGTTCTGTCAAAAGCAAGTAACTACAATTCCAATTTTTCACCCCCGTTTTCTCCCCCCCCCCTCTCCCTTTTCTTAAAAATGTGAAAATATAAAACCCGTCACTATTTATATAAGATAGCTGTAGCCCGTGGCTTCGTCCGCGTTCTTCCGTCTTCGTTCAGCCGTTCTTGAGTTATAAGTGTTCACCCCGTCCCACCCTCCCCCTCACCCTTAAAATGTAAAATCCAAAAAACCGTCATTATTTATTTATGATACATTTTCATTTTCAAGTTAATGCCTTTAAAGAAACCTGTACTCCCGTGCAAACTTTCACCCCCCCCCCCCCATCTCCACTCCCCCCCACCCCTCACTCCCGCCCCCAATACAAAATCCCGTCATTATATGTTTATATCCGGGAATAAGTATGGGTTATTTTTTTATACAATTTTTTTTTATCACTATACAAAGTTTCATCAAAATTAAGTTTTTTCCCAGCGGGAATATCCAAAAATCTATCATCATTTTTTTATGATATCGTGAGAATGAGTGGACGTCGTAGGGCCACAAAGGGGAATCAAGGTTACTTACGGATTGTTGGGATTTTCTCGACGTACGGGCCCGTTGATTTCTTCTATAGGTGGCCTAACCAGTGTAACCCGTGGCTAGGACAAATTCACATAATGGTTTTTCACAGCACAAAATCGTGTCGTGTTCGCTCGCGGTTCGGAGTGCACTGCGGCGTCGAGGCCGCGCTCGCCGGAGTACGGGAAAAGTGGGTAGTTGGAGATTAGCATGGAATTGTAGGTAGTGGGCAACCACTCATTGTCACAATACAATTCCAATTTTCAAGTTACTTAAAAGAAAGCCTTTAAAGAAACCGATACTCCCGAGAAAAAGGGGTGAAAACCCCATCCATTCCCCAAAGGACAGGTACAGTTTGACTTGTCTACAACTTGGGTCGAGTAGTTGACGCCACGGTGAAAGAGATGGCGCCACTTTGTACTTGAATTGAAGCTATGACAAATAAACTGAGTTTCCCATGTTATCGAATAGTTGACGCCACGGCGAAAGAGATGGCGCCACTTTGTACTTGAAATGAATTGAGTTTTCCGTGGGAACAGTTTACCGCGGTAAAAAGTAGCCTATATGTTATCCCGAGAAAATTTTCACCCCATCCATTCCCAAAAGGACAGGTACAGTTTGACTTGTCTACAACTTGGGTCGAGTAGTTGACGCCACGGTGAAAGAGATGGCGCCACTTTGTACTTGAATTGAAGCTATGACAAATAAACTGAGTTTCCCATGTTATCGAATAGTTGACGCCACGGCGAAAGAGATGGCGCCACTTTGTACTTGAAATGAATTGAGTTTTCCGTAAGAACAGTTTACCGCGGTAAAAAGTAGCCTATATGTTATTCCGGGCTATAAGCTATCCCTGTACCAAGTTTCATCAAAATTCGTGCAGCCGTTCTCGAGTTATAAGTGTTGTAACAAACACGACTTTCTTTTATATATATAGATAACTAGTGTTTCGGTGGGTGCCGCGGCCCGCAAGCGGACCGCGGAGGTCGGCTGTGTTGATCTTTTCTTTTGACAGGAATCCTAAAAAAAATTTTTGTTTTATGAGTTTCGACGTTTTAGTTTATGGCCGGAAACCAAATCTTCAGTGGGGGCACCTAAAAGCCGCAAAACAAACTTTCATGACTTTCGTGATTGCAGTGTTGTGAGCTGTTTTTTGACGGGAACCGGAATCTGATTTGGAGCACCTCAAACCCGTGAATACAAATTTACTAGCAGACACCCGCGACCCATTCGCGTTAAAAGACTACTATTTGAGCTGTTCTTTATTTCTTTCAATACTTCAGACCAAACAACCAACCAAACCGCGAACGAACGCGCGAACAAACAAACGCGCGAAGCGCGCTAATAAACCAACCAAATAACCAACCAACCAACCCGCGAACAAACGCGCGAAACGCGCGAACAAATCAACCAACCAACTCGCGAACAAACGCGCGAAACGCGCGAACAAACCAACCAACCAACCAACCCGCGAACAAACGCGCGAAACGCGCGAACAAACCAACCAACCAACCCGCGAACAAACGCGCGACGCGCGCGAACAAACCAACCAAATAACCAACCAACCAACGAACAAACGCGCGAAACGCGCGAACAAACCAACCAACTAACCCGCGAACAAACGCGCGAAGCGCGCTAACAAACCAACGAACCATCCCGCGAACAAACGTGGTATAATTTATTTTTGGCCATAAAAATAAGCCGTAAAATTTTAAAAAAGTCGCCATTTTGAAAAAAAAAATGACGTCACCAAATTGCCTAAGATTCTGAAAAATATTAGTTCCAGCTCGGTGCAGCTATCTGGCACCGTTTCTGCGGGCCGTTGACCCAACAGCTGAAGATGACCATAATCTCCACGTTTCAGAGTTTTAATCTAATCGTCAGAAAAGACTGCGCACATTATAAAAATTTCAGCGCAATCGGAGAGTAAAATTTATTTTTGGCTATTAAAAAAAAAGCCGTATAATTTTGAAAAAGTCACCATTTTGAAAAAAAAATGACATCACCAAATTGCCCAAGATTCTGAAAAATATTAGTTTGAGCTCGGCCCAGCTATCTGTCACCGTTTCTGCGGGCCGTTGACCCAAGAGCTGAAGATGACCATAATATCCAAATTTCAGAGTTTTAATCTGCTCACCAGAAAAGACTGCGCACATTATAAAAAATCAGCGCAATCGGAGAGTAAAATTTATTTTTAGCCATAAAAAAAAGCCGTAAAATTTTGAAAAAGTCGCCATTTTGAAAAAAAAAATTACGTCACCAAATTGCCTAAGATTCTGAAAAATATTAGTTCCAGCTCGGTTCAGCTATCTGGCACCGTTTCTGCGGGCCGTTGACCCAACCGCTGAAGATGATCATAATCTCCAGGTTTCAGAGTTTCAATCTGCTCACCAGAAAAGACTGCGTACATTATGAAAAATTCAGCGCAATCAGAGAGTAAAATATATTTTTGGCTGTTAAAAAAAAGCCGTATAATTTTGAAAAAGTCGCCATTTTGAAAAAAAATAATGACGTCACCAAATTGCTTAAGATTCTAAAAAATATTAGTTCCAGCACGGTCCAGCTATCTGGCACCGTTTCTGCGGGCCGTTGACCCAAGTGCTGAAGATGACCATAATCTCCAGGTTTCAGAGTTTTAATCTGCTCACCAGAAAAGACTGCTCATATTACGAAAAAATCAGCGCAATCGGAGTGTATAATTTATTTTTAGCAAAAAAAACAGCCGTAAAATTTTGAAAGTTGCCATTATGAAAAAAAAAATATGACGTCACCAAATTGCCTAAGATTCTAAAAAATATTAGTTCCAGCTCGGTCCAGCTATCTGGCACCGTTTCTGCGGGCCGTTGACCCAACAGCTGAAGATGACCATAATCTCCAGGTTTCAGAGTTTTTAATCTGCTCACCAGAAAAGACTGCGCACATTATAATAAAATCAGCGCCATCAGAGAGTAAAATTTATTTTTGGCCATAAAAAAAAGCCGTAAAATTTTGAAAAAGTCGCCATTTTGTAAAAAAAATATGACATCACCAAATTGCCTAAGATTCTAAAAAATATTAGTTCCAGCTCGGTCCAGCTATCTGGCACCGTTTCTGCGGGCCGTTGACCCAACAGCTGAAGATGACCATAGTTTCCAAGTTTTAGAGTTTTAATCTGCTCACCAGAAAAGACTGCAAACATTATAAAAAAATTCAGCGCAATCGGAGAGTAAAATTTATTATCAGCCATATAAAAATAGCCGCAAAATTTCGAAAAAGTCGCCATTTTGAAAAAAGATAGTATTGAGATCGAAAATCAAAAGAAAAAAAAAGTTCGCTCGTTTCGCTTTGCTCGCGGTGCTCGCTTCGCTAGTAAATAATTGTATTCAGGAGCACTTAGAACCCCTACATACAAATTTTCAGCGCAATCGGAGAAAAAAATTTATTTTTAGCCATATAAACAGCCGCATAATTATCAAATTAATCTAAAAAAACACAACAACAAACTGTAATTTGAATTTGTATAGAATTATGGCCTGTGCGATGTAAAGCAGCCATACACGTAACTACAACAAATTATAAGTTATTTTGGCTGGCGTATGACGGGTCCGTGTATGTATGCTTTACTTATTTTCTTTTCTTTTTGAAGTGGCCAGTGCGATGTAAAGCAGACATTCACTACAATATTAACTACTTATAATTTATGGTAGTGTATTTTGAAAAAGTCGCCTTTTTGAAAAAAAAAAAAGACATCATGAATTTACCAAGATTCTGAACAATATTAGTTCCAGCTCGGTCCAGCTATCTGGCACCGTTTCTGCGGGCCGTTGACCCAACAGCTGAAGATGACCAGAATCTCCAAGTTTCATATTTTTACTCTACTCACCAGAAGAAGCTGTGCACATTTTAAAATATATGACGTCACAAAAGGTCCTAGGGTTCTGTACAACTTTAGTTCGAAGTCAGTCAAAATATCGGTTTCCGACTCCACGGGCCGTGGACCTGAAGGGTGAAGATGACCAAAATCTCCAAATGTCAGAATTTTCCCATATACTACGGGGTATGGGCTACACTCATCCCTATACCACTTTGGTCCATGACCACTCCTTCCGGGAGATCAATTCGGGTAAAGTTTCTCGAAAAAACGGCGCTCCGCCATCTTAAAAACGCCGCCATTTTGAAAAAAAAAAGTGACGTCATCAATGATCCCAGGATTCTGGACAACTTTAGTTCAAGGTCACCCCAGCTATCTGGCACCGTTTCCGCGGGCCGTTGACACGATAGCTGAAGATGGACCGAATCTCCAAGTTTCGGACTTTTCCTCTACTCATCAGAGGAGGCTGCGTACTTCACCCCTACATCGTTTTGGTCCACAATCACTCCTTCTGGGAGAAATACTATGTCAATGAGTGAGTCAGTGAGTGGTAGTCGAGCTTTATATTATAGTACTAGTGTTTCGGTGGGTGCCGCGGCCCGCAAGCGGACCGCGGAGGTCGGCTGTGTTGATCTTTTCTTTTGACAGGAATTCTAGAAAATTTTTTTTTTTTTTATGAGTTTCGACGTTTTAGTTTTTGGCCGGAAACCAAATCTTCAGTGGGGGCACCTAAAAGCCGCAAAACAAACTTTCATGACTTTCGTGATTGCAGTGTTGTGAGCTGTTTTTTGACGGGAACCGGAATCTGATTGGAGCACCTCAAACCCGTGAATACAAATTTACTATCAGACCCCCGCGACCTCATTCGCGTTAAAAGACTACTATTTGAGCTGTTCTTTATTTCTTTCAATACTTCAGACCAAACAACCAACAATACCGCGAACGAACGCGCGAACAAACGCGCGAAGCGCGCAAATAAACCAACCAAATAACCAACCAACCAACCCGCGAACGAACGCGCGAAACGCGCGAACAAACCAACCAACCCGCGAACCAACGCGCGAAACGCGCGAACAAACCAACCAACCCGCGAACAAATGCGCGAAACGCGCGAACAAACTAACCAACCAACCCGCGAACAAACCCGCGAAGCGCGCGAACCAACCAACCAAATAAACAACCAACCATCCCGCGATCAAATGCGCGAAACGCGCAAACAAACGCGCGAACAAACGCGCAAACAAACCAACCAACCAACCCGCGAACAAACGTGCGAAACGCGCGAACAAACGCGCAAACAAACGCGCGAAGCGCGCGAACAAACCAACCAAATAACCAACCAACCAACCCGCGAACAAACGCGCGAAACGCGCGAACAAACCAACCAACCCGTGAACAAACGCGCGAAGCGCGCGAAGAAACCAACCAAATAACCAACCCGCGAGCAAACGCGCGAAACGCGCAAACAAACGCGCGAAGCGCGCGATCAAACCAACCAAATAACCAACCCGCGAATAAACGCGCAAACAAACGCGCGAAACGCGCGAACAAACCAACCAACCAACCAACGCGCGAACAAACGCGCGAAGCGCGCAAACAAACCAACCAAATAACCAACCAATCAACCCGCGAACAAACGCGCGAAACGCGCGAACAAACCAACTAACCCGCGAACAAACGCGCGAAACGCGCAAACAAACGCGCGAAGCGCGCGATCAAACCAACCAAATAACCAACCCGCGAATAAACGCGCAAACAAACGCGCGAAACGCGCGAACAAACCAACCAACTAACCCGCGAACAAACGCGCGAAGCGCGCGAACAAACCAAAGAACCATCCCGCGAACAAACGTGGTATAATTTATTTTTGGCCATAAAAAAAAGCCGTAAAATTTTTAAAAAGTCGCCATTTTGTAAAAAAAATATGACATCACCAAATTGCCTAAGATTCTGAAAAATATTAGTTCCAGCTCGGTCCAGCTATCTGGCACCGTTTCTGCGGGCCGTTGACCCAACAGCTGAAGATGACCATAGTTTCCAAGTTTCAGAGTTTTAATCTGCTCACCAGAAAAGGCTGCGCACATTATAAAAAATACAGCGATATCAGAGAGTAAAATTTATTTTTGGCCATAAAAAAAAGCCGTAAAATTTTTAAAAAGTCGCCATTTTGTAAAAAAAATATGACATCACCAAATTGCCTAAGATTCTGAAAAATATTAGTTCCAGCTCGGTCCAGCTATCTGGCACCGTTTCTGCGGGCCGTTGACCCAACAGCTGAAGATGACCATAGTTTCCAAGTTTCAGAGTTTTAATCTGCTCACCAGAAAAGGCTGCGCACATTATAAAAAATACAGCGATATCAGAGAGTAAAATTTATTTTTGGCCATAAAAAAAAGCCGTAAAATTTTGAAAAAGTCGCCATTTTGTAAAAAAAATAGAACATCACCAAATTGCCTAAGATTCTGAAAAATATTAGTTCCAGCTCGGTCCAGCTATCTGGCACCGTTTCTGCGGGCCGTTGACCCAACAGCTGAAGATGACCATAGTTTCGAAGTTTCAGAGTTTTAATCTGCTCACCAGAAAAGACTGCAAACATTATAAAAAATTCAGCGCAATCGGAGAGTAAAATTTATTTTCGGCAATAAAAAAGCCGCAAAATTTTTAAAAAATGTATGGTGTATGGTGGTATGTATGGTGATCGAAAATCAGAAGAAAAAAAAGTTCGCTCGTTTCGCTTTGCTCGCTTCGCTCGTAAATAATTGTATTCAGGAGCACTTAGAACCCCTACATACAAATTTTCAGCGCAATCGGAGAGTAAAATTTATTTTCAGCCATATGAAAAAGCCGCATAATTATCAAATTAATCTAAAAAAAACACAACAACAAACTGTAATTTGAATTTGTATAGAATGATGGCCTGTGCGATGTAAAGCAGCCATACACGTAACTACAACAAATTATAAGTTATTTTGGCTGGCGTATGACGGGTCCGTGTATGTATGCTTTACATTTTTTCTTTTCTTTTTGAAGTGGCCAGTGCGTTGTAAAGCAGGCATTCACTACAATATTAACTACGTATAATTTGTGGTAGTGTATTTTAAAAAAGTCGCCTTTTTGAAAAAAAAAAAAAAGACATCATGAATTTACCAAGATTCTGAACAATATTAGTTCCAGCTCGGTCCAGCTATCTGGCATCGTTTCTGCGGGCCGTTGACCCAACAGCTGAAGATGACCAGAATCTCCAAGTTTCATATTTTTACTCTGCTCACCAGAAGAAGCTGTGCACATTTTAAAATATATGACGTCACAAAAGGTCCTAGGGTTCTGTACAACTTTAGTTCGAAGTCAGTCAAAATATCGGTTTCCGACTCCACGGGCCGTGGACCTGAAGGGTGAAGATGACCAAAATCTCCAAATGTCAGAATTTTCCCATATACTACAGGGTATGGGCTCCACTCCATCCCTATACTACTTTGGTCCATGACCACTCCTTCCGGGAGATCAATTCGGGTAAAGTTTCTCGAAAAAACGGCGCTCCGCCATCTTGAAAACGCCGCCATTTTGAAAAAAAAAAGTGACGTCATCAATGATCCCAGGATTCTGGACAACTTTAGTTCAAGGTCACCCCAGCTATCTGTCACCGTTTCCGCGGGCCGTTGACACGATAGCTGAAGATGACCATAGTTTCCAAGTTTCGGACTTTTCCTCTACTCATCAGAGGAGGCTGCGTACTTTACTCCTACATCACTTTGGCCCACAGTCACTCCTTCTGGGAGAACTACTCTGTCAATGAGTGAGTCAGTGAGTGGTAGTCGAGCTTTATAGTATATAACTAGTATTTCGGTGGGTGCCGCGGCCCGCAAGCGGACCGCGGAGGTCGGCTATGTTGAGCTTTTCTTTGGACAAGTATCCTAAAAAAAATTTTTTTTTACGAGTTTCGACGTTTTAGTTTTTGGCCGGAAACCAAATCTTCAGTGGGGGCACCTAAAAGCCGCAAAACAAACTTTCATGACTTTCGTGATTGCAGTGTTGTGAGCTGTTTTTTGACGGGAACCGGAATCTGATTTGGAGCACCTCAAACCCGTGAATACAAATTTACTGGCAGACCCCCGCGACCTCATTCGCGTTAAAAGACTACTATTTGAGCTGTTCTTTATTTCTTTCAATACTTCAGACCAAACAACCAAAGAAACCGCGAACGAACGCGCGAACAAACGCGCGAAGCGCGCTAATAAACCAACCAAATAACCAACCAACCATCCCGCGAACAAACGCGTGAAACGCGCAAACAAACGCGCGAAACGCGCGAACAAACGCGCAAACAAACCAACCAACCAACCCGCGAACAAACGCGCAAAACGCTCGAACAAATGCGCAAAGCACGCGAACAAACCAGCCAAATAACCAACCAACCAACCCGCGAACAAACGCGCGAAACGCGCTAACAAACCAAATAACCAACCCGCGAACAAACGCGCGAACAAACCAACCAAATAACCAACCCGCGAACAAACGCGCGAAACGCGCAAACAAATGCGCGAAGCGCGCGAACAAACCAACCAAATAATCAACCCACGAATAAACGCGCGAAACGCGCGAACAAACGCGCAAACAAACCAACCAACCAACCCGCAAACAAACGCGCGAATAAACGCGCGAACAAACGCGCGAAGCGCGCAAACAAACCAACCAAATAACCAACCAACCAACCCGCGAACTAACGCGCGAAACGCGCGAACAAACTAACTAACCAACCCGTGAACAAACGCGCGAAGCGCGCGAACAAACCAACCAAATAACCAACCCGCGAACAAACGCGCGAAAGGCGCAAACAAACGCGCGAAGCGCGCGATCAAACCAACCAAATAACCAACCCGCGAATAAACGCGCAAACAAACGCGCGAAACGCGCGAACAAACCAACCAACTACCCCGCGAACAAACGCGCGAAGCGCGCAAACAAACCAACGAACCAACCCGCGAACAAACGTGGTATAATTTATTTTTGGCCATAAAAAAAAAGCCGTAAAATTTTAAAAAAGTCGCCATTTTGAAAAAAAAAAAATGACATCACCAAATTGCCTAAGATTCTGAAAAATATTAGTTCAACAGCTGAAGATGATCATAATCTCCAGGTTTCAGAGTTTTAATCAGCTCACCAGAAAAGACTGCGCACATTATAAAAAATTCAGCGCAATCGGAGAGTAAAATTTATTTTCGGCAATAAAAAAGCCGCAAATTTTTGAAAAAGTCGCCAATTTGAAAAAAATTTATGACGTCACCAAATTGCCTAAGATTCTGAAAAATATTAGTTCCAGCTCGGTCCAGCTATCTGGCACCGTTTCTGCGGGCCGTTGACCCAACAGCTGAAGATGACCATAATCTCCAGGTTTCAGAGTTTCAATCTGCTCACCAGAAAAGACTGCGTACATTATGAAAAATTCAGCGCAATCGGAGAGTAAAATATATTTTTGGCTGTTAAAAAAAAGCCGTATAATTTTGAAAAAGTCGCCATACTGAAAAAAAAAAATGACGTCACCAAATTGCCTAAGATTCTGAAAAATATTAGTTCCAGCTCGGTCCAGCTATCTGGCAATGTTTCTGCGGGCCGTTGACCCATCAGCTGAAGATGACCATAATTTCCAAGTTTCAGAGTTTTAATCTGCTCACCAGAAAATACTGCAAATATTATAAAAAATTCAGCGCAATCGGAGAGTAAAATTTATTTTCGGCCGTATAAAAAAGCCGCATAATAACAAATTATTCGTACAATTACTCGTACGGCACGCGTCACGCGAGCAGGCTCCGCCCCGTCGGCCACGCGCTGGCGAAGAGCGCCAAGACCATCCACGTGATGGGCCCCGCCGTGTACAACCGGCTGCCCGCTGACGTCACCGCCGCTCCGAGCCTACCTGCCTTTAAAAAAAGATTGCGCGCCTGGCTTGTCAAGCAGTCGTTCTACAGCTTTGACGAATTTTTAAAGATTAATTTAATTTGACTCTTGTTTTTATTTGATTATTATTATTTTTATGTTTTATTTGATTTTAATTATTAATGTTGACATCGTCTATAATGAATCTAATGACGGGTATCAAACAATATGAATAAAGATATGTCTATGTCTATGTCTATTCAATTCCATAGGTTCATCATAATGCATCTCTTTGGATGTATCAGGCCACTTTGTACAACGAAATCTAAAGTAAAAGCCATTTAAAAAATAAGCTATGTGAACCTTTTTTTTCTATTTAAAGTGGCCAGTGCGTTGTAAAGCAGGCATTCACTACAATATTAACTACGTATAATTTGTGGTAGTGTATTTTAAAAAAGTCGCCTTTTTGAAAAAAAAAAAAAGACGTCATGAATTTACCAAGATTCTGAACAATATTAGTTCCAGCTCGGTCCAGCTATCTGGCACCGTTTCTGCGGGCCGTTGACCCAACAGCTGAAGATGACCAGAATCTCCAAGTTTCATATTTTTACTCTGCTCACCAGAAGATACTGCGCACATTAGAAGAAAGATGACGTCACCAAAGGTCCTAGGGTTCTGTACAACTTTAGTTCGAAGTCAGTCCAAATATCGGTTTCTGACTCCACGGGCCGTGGACCTGAAGGGTGAAGATGACCAAAATCTCCAAATGTCAGAATTTTCCCATATACTACAGGGTATAGGCTACACTCCATCCCATACCACTTTGGTCCATGACCACTCCTTCCGGGAGATCAATTCGGGTAAAGTTTCTCGAAAAAACGGCGCCCCGCCATCTTGAAAACGCCGCCATTTTGAAAAAAAAAAGTGACGTCATCAATGATCCCAGGATTATGGACAACTTTAGTTCAAGGTCACCCCAGCTATCTGTCACCGTTTCCGCGGGCCGTTGACACGATAGCTGAAGATGGACAGAATCTCCAAGTTTCGGACTTTTCCTCTACTCATCATAGGAGGCTGCGTACTTTACTCCTACATCACTTTGGCCCACGGTCACTCCTTCTGGGAGAACTACTATGTCAATGAGTGAGTCAGTCAGTGAGTGAGTGGTAGTCGAGCTTTATAGTATATAATAACTAGTGTTTCGGTGGGTGCCGCGGCCCGCAAGCGGACCGCGGAGGTCGGCTGTGTTGATCTTTTCTTTTGACAGGAATCCTAAAATACATTTTTTTTTATGAGTTTCGACGTTCGAGTACAAAAAGTTGATATAAATGGAGTTAAATCATCTGGTTCAGTTGTGAAAATGGGGGTGCCCCAGGGCTCAGTTCTGGGTCCTTTTCTTTTTCTTGTATATATAAATGACTTGCCATTTTTAATACAAAACATGTCCAACATAGTATTATTTGCCGATGACACTTCTCTGATTTTTAAAATTAGCAGAAGAGCTTGTGATCTTCCTGAGGTAAACAATACTCTCACACAAGTACTTAACTGGTTCAGCATTAATAATCTAGCATTAAATACAACAAAAACTAAATGTATTAAATTTTGCCTACCAAATGTAAGACATGTAGTTAATAATGTAACTTTAGGTACAGAAAGATTAGAATTTATCAAAAGCACGGTGTTCCTAGGTATAACTATAGACTCATCTCTTCAATGGGGGCCCCACATAGCTTCACTAGCTGGCAGACTAAGCTCGGCCGCCTACGCCGTTAGGAAAATTAGACAATTAACAGATATTGCTACTGCGAGATTAGTCTATTTCAGCTACTTCCACAGCATCATGTCATACGGCATCCTACTGTGGGGTCAAGCGGCAGATATAGAAACCATCTTTATTTTGCAAAAGAGAGCTGTTAGGGCGATCTATAATCTACGTTGTAGAGAATCATTAAGAGAAAAGTTTAAAGAAATTAATATATTAACCGTTGCCAGTCAATACATTTTTGAGAATATTTTGTATGTCCGCAAAAATATATCTCTCTTTTTGAGGCACTGTGATATGAACACAGCTTATGTTACAAGAAACAAAAACAAACTTGTACCACCACAGTTAAGGCTTAGTAAGGTCAGTAAATCATTCACGGGGCAATGTATACGCTTCTACAATAAACTACCAGAAGAAATCTTAAATATGAATGACAGAAAATTTAAGACTCACATTAAACAACAACTTTGTAAGAAAGCTTATTATAAAACAGTCGATTATCTAAATGACAAAGATGCCTGGTGTTAATGTTACTTCAGCCTCGCACAATCTTTACAAAATAATTTTATGTACAAACTTGATTTTAAAAGATGTGTTGCGGAAGTTTGTTGCGCCGCTTCTTCTTCCCAGCTCTATATAACACCTTGGAGGCAGTGGTAGATAAAAAATTGACGTTGTATAAATGTACCTAGTGTACTTACATGCAATAAAATACTTTTGAATTTTGAATTTTTGAATGTTTTAGTTTTTGGCCGGAAACCAAATCTTCAGTGGGGGCACCTAAAAGCCGCAAAACAAACTTTCATGACTTTCGTGATTGCAGTGTTGTGAGCTGTTTTTTGACGGGAACCGGAATCTGATTTGGAGCACCTCAAACCCGTGAATACAAATTTACTATCAGACCCCCGCCACCTCATTCGCGTTAAAGGACTACTATTTGAGCTGTTCTTTATTTCTTTCAATACTTCAGACCAAACAACCAACAATACCGCGAACGAACGCGCGAACAAACGCGCGAAGCGCGCTAACAAACCAACCAAATAACCAACCAACCAACCCGCGAAAAAACGCGCGAAACGCGAGAACAACGCGCGAAACGCGCGAACAAACCAACCAACCAACCAACCAACCCGCGAACAAACGCGCGAAACGCGCGATCAAACCAACCAACCCGCGAACAAACGCGCGAAACGCGCGAACAAACTAACCAACCAACCCCCGAACAAACGCGCGAAGCGCGCGAACCAACCAACCAAATAACCAACCAACCATCCCGCAAACAAAAGCGCGAAACGCGCAAACAAACGCGCGAAACGCGCGAATGAACGCGCAAACAAACCAACCAACCAACCCGCGAACAAACGCGCGAAGCGCGCGAAGCGCGCGAACAAACAAACCAACCAACCAACCCGCGAACAAACGCGCGAAACGCGCTAACAAACCAAATAACCAACCCGCGAACCAACGCGCGAAACGCGCGAACAAACCCGCGAAGCGCGCGAACAAACCAACCAAATAACCAACCCGCGAACAAACGCGCGAAACGCGCAAACAAACGCGCGAAGCGCGCGAACAAACCAACCAAATAACCAACCCGCGAATAAACGCGCGAAACGCGCAAACAAACGCACGAAACGCGCGAACAAACCAACCAACCAACTCCCTAAAAAACGCGCGAAGCGCGCGGACATACCAACCAAATAACCAACCAACCAACCCGCGAACAAACGCGCGAAACGCGCGAACAAACCAACCAACCAACCAACCCGCGAACAAACGAGCGAAATGCGCGAACAAACGCGCGAAACGCGCGAACAAACGTGCGAACAAACGCGCAAACAAACCAACCAACTAATCCGCGAACAAACGCGCGAAGCGCGCGAACAAACCAACTAAATAACCAACCAACCAACCCGCGAACAAACGCGCGAAGCGCGCGAACAAACCAACCAAATAACCAACCCGCGAACAAACGCGCGAAACGCGCAAACAAACGCGCGAAGCGCGCGATCAAACCAACCAAATAACCAACCCGCGAATAAACGCGCAAACAAACGCGCGAAATGCGCGAACAAACCAACCAACTAACCCGCGAACAAACGCGCGAAGCCCGTTAACAAACCAACGATCAAACGTGGTATAATTTATTTTTGGCCATAAAAAAAGCCGTAAAATTTTAAAATAGTCGCCATTTTGAAAAAAAAAATGACATCACCAAATTGCCTAAGATTCTGAAAAATATTAGTTCCAGCTCGGTCCAGCTATCTGGCACCGTTTCTGCGGGCCGTTGACTCAACAGCTGAAGATGACCATAATCTCCACGTTTCAGAGTTTTAATCTAATCGCCAGAAAAGACTGCGCACATTATAAAAATTTCAGCGCAATCGGAGAGTAAAATTTATTTTTGGCCATAAAAGAAAGCCGTAAAATTTTTAAAAATTCGCCATTTTGAAAAAAGATATGACATCACCAAATTGCCTAAGATTCTAAAAAATATTTGTGTCAGCTCGGTCCAGCTATCTGGCACCGTTTCTGCGGGCCGTTGACCCAATAGCTGAAGATGACCATAATCTCCACGTTTCAGAGATTTAATTTAATCGCCAGAAAAGACTGCGTACATTATAAAAATTTCAGCGCAATCGGAGCGTAAAATTTATTTTTGGCTATTAAAAAAAAGCCGTATAATTTTGAAAACGTCGCCATTTTGAAAAAAAAAATGACACCGCCAAATTGCCCAAGATTCTAAAAAATATTAGTTTGAGCTCGGCCCAGCTATCTGTCACCGCTTCTGCGGGCCGTTGACCCAACAGCTGAAGATGACCAT
Organism: Metalampra italica; assembly: GCA_949699065.1. NCBI lineage: Eukaryota > Metazoa > Arthropoda > Insecta > Lepidoptera > Oecophoridae > Metalampra > Metalampra italica. The sequence continues at coordinate 11,443,681 of OX452978.1, read as the reverse complement.
AGTTTCCAAGTTTCAGAATTTTAATCTGCTCACAAGAAAAGACTGCAATCATTATAAAAAATTCAGCGCAATCGGAGAGTAAAATTTATTTTCGGCAATAAAAAAGCCGCAAAATTTTGAAAAAGTCGCCATTTTGAAATAAGATAGTATGTATGGAGATCGAAAATCAAAAGAAAAAAAAGTTCGCTCGTTTCGTTTTGCTCGCGGTGCTCGCTTCGCTCGTAAATAATTGTACTCAGGAGCACTTAGAACCCCTACATACAAATTTTCAGCGCAATCGGAGAGTAAAATTTATTTTCAGCCATATAAAAAAGCCGCATAATTATCAAATAAATCTAAAAAAAACAACAACAAACTGTAATTTGAATTTGTATAGAATGATGGCCTGTGCGATGTAAAGCAGCCACACACGTAACTACAACAAATTATAAGTTATTTTGGCTGGTGTATGACAGGTCCGTGTATGTATGCTTTACATATTTTCTTTTCTTTTTGAAGTGGCCAGTGCGTTGTAAAGCAGGCATTCACTACAATATTAACTACTTATAATTTGTGGTAGTGTATTTTAAAAAAGTCGCCTTTTTGAAAAAAAAAAAAGACATCATGAATTTACCAAGATTCTGAACAATATTAGTTCCAGCTCAGACCAGCTATCTGGCACCGTTTCTGCGGGCCGTTGACCCAACAGCTGAAGATGACCAGAATCTCCAAGTTTCATATTTTTACTCTACTCACCAGAAGAAGCTGTGCACATTTTAAAATATATGACGTCACAAAAGGTCCTAGGGTTCTGTACAACTTTAGTTCGAAGTCAGTCAAAATATCGGTTTCCGACTCCACGGGCCGTGGACCTGAAGGGTGAAGATGACCAAAATCTCCAAATGTCAGAATTTTCCCATATACTACGGGGTATTGGCTACACTCATCCCTATACCACTTTGGTCCATGACCACTCCTTCCGGGAGATCAATTCGGGTAAAGTTTCTCGAAAAAACGGCGCTCCGCCATCTTGAAAACGCCGCCATTTTGAAAAAAAAAAGAGACGTCATCAATGATCCCAGGATTCTGGACAACTTTAGTTCAAGGTCACCCCAGCTATCTGGCACCGTTTCCGCGGGCCGTTGACACGATAGCTGAAGATGGACAGAATCTCCAAGTTTCGGACTTTTCCTCTACTCATCAGAGGAGGCTGCGTACTTTACTCCTACATCACTTTGGCCCACGGTCACTCCTTCTGGGAGAACTACTATGTCAATGAGTGAGTCAGTCAGTGAGTGGTAGTCGAGCTTTATAGTATATAATATAACTAGTATTTCGGTGGGTGCCGCGGCCCGCAAGCGGCCCGCGGAGGTCGGCTGTGTTGAGCTTTTATTTTGACAGGAATCCTAAAAAAAATTTTTTTTTATGAGTTTCGACGTTTTAGTTTTTGGCCGGAAACCAAATCTTCAGTGGGGGCACCTACAAGCCGCAAAACAAAATTTCATGACTTTCGTGATTGCAGTGTAGTGAGCTGTATTTTGACGGGAACCGGAATCTGATTTGGAGCACCTCAAACCCGTTAATACAAATTTACTAGCAGACCCCCGCGACCTCATTCGCGTTAAAAGACTACTATTTGAGCTGTTCTTTACTTCTTTCAATACTTCAGACCAAACAACCAAAAAAACCGCGAACAAACGCGCGAAGCGCGCTAATAAACCAACCTAATAACCAACCAACCAACCCGCGAACAAACGCGCGAAACGCGCGAACAACGCGCGAAACCCGCGAACAAACCAACCAACTCGCGAACAAACGCGCGAAACGCGCGAACAAACCAACCAACTAACCCGCGAACAAACGCGCGAAGCGCGCGAACAAACCAACCAACTAACCCGCGAACAAACGCGCGAAGCGCGCGAACAATCCAACCAAATAATCAACCAACCCGCGAACAAACGCGCGAAACGCGCGAACAAGCGCGCGAAACGCGCGAACAAGCGCGCGAAACGCGCGAACAAACGCACCAACCAAACCGCGAACAAACGCGCGAAGCGCGCTTATAAACCAACCTAATAACCAACCAACCAACCCGCGAACAAACGCGCGAAACGCGCGAACAACGCGCGTAACCCGTTAACAAACCAACCAACTCGCGAACAAACGCGCGAAACGCGCGAACAAACCAACCAACTAACCCGCGAACAAACGCGCGAAGCGCGCGAACAAACCAACCAAATAACCAGCCAATCAACCAACCCGCGAACAAACGCGCGAAACGCGCGAACAAACGCGCGAAGCGCGCGAACAAACCAACCCGCGAATAAACGCGCGAAGCGCGCGAACATACCAACCAAATAACCAACCAACCAACCCGCGAACAAACGCGCGAAACGCGCGAACATACTAACCAACCAACCCGCGAACAAACGCGCAAACAAACGCACGAAACGCGCACACAAACGCGCGAAGCGCGCGAACAAACCAACCAAATAACCAACCCGCGAATAAACGCGCAAACAAACGCGCGAACAAACCAACCAAACAACCAACCATCCAACCCGCGAACAAACGTGGTATAATTTATTTTTGGCCATAAATAAAAGCCGTATAATTATGAAAAAGTCGCCATTTTGAAAAAAAAATATGACATCACCAAATTGCCTAAGATTCTGAAAAATATTAGTTCCAGCTCGGTCCAGCTATCTGGCACCGTTTCTGCGGGCCGTTGACCCAACAGCTGAAGATGACCATAATCTCCAGGTTTCAGAGTTTCAATCTGCTCACCAGAAAAGACTGCGTACATTATGAAAAATTCAGCACAATCGGAGAGTAAAATATATTTTTGGCTGTTAAAAAAAAGCCGTATAATTTTGAAAAAGTCGCCATTTTGAAAAAAAAAAATGACGTCACCAAATTGCTTAAGATTCTAAAAAATATTAGTTCCAGCTCGGTCCAGCTATCTGGCACCGTTTCTGCGGGCCGTTGACCCAACAGCTGAAGATGACCATAATCTCCAGGTTTCAGAGTTTCAATCTGCTCACCAGAAAAGACTGCGTACATTATGAAAAATTCAGCGCAATCGGAGAGTAAAATATATTTTTGGCTGTTAAAAAAAAAGCCGTATAATTTTGAAAAAGTCGCCATTTTGAAAAAAAAATATGACGTTACCAAATTGCCTAAGATTCTGAAAAATATTAGTTCCAGCTTGGTCCAGCTATCTGGCACCGTTTCTGCGGGCCGTTGACCCAACAGCTGAAGATGACCATAATCTCCAGGTTTCAGAGTTTCAATCTGCTCACCAGAAAAGACTGCGTACATTATGAAAAATTCAGCGCAATCGGAGAGTAAAATATATTTTTGGCTGTTAAAAAAAAGCCGTATAATTTTGAAAAAGTCGCCATATTGAAAAAGAAAAATGACGTCACCAAATTGCCTAAGATTCTGTAAAATATTAGTTCCAGCTCGGTCCAGCTATCTGGCACCGTTTCTGCGGGCCGTTGACCCAACAGCTGAAGATGACCATAATCTCCAGGTTTCAGAGTTTCAATCTGCTCACCAGAAAAGACTGCGTACATTATGAAAAATTCAGCGCAATCGGAGAGTAAAATATATTTTTGGCTGTTAAAAAAAAAGCCGTATAATTTTGAAAAAGTCGCCATTTTGAAAAAAAAATATGACGTTACCAAATTGCCTAAGATTCTGAAAAATATTAGTTCCAGCTTGGTCCAGCTATCTGGCACCGTTTCTGAGGGCCGTTGACCCAACAGCTGAATATGACCAGAAACTCCAAGTTTCATATTTTTACTCTGCTCACCAGAAGAGACAGCGCACATTACAAAATATATGACGTCACCAAAGGTCCTAGGGTTCTGTACAACTTTAGTTCGAAGTCAGTCCAAATATCGGTTTCCGACTCCACGTGACGTGGACCTGAAGCGTGAAGATGACCAAAATCTCCGAATGTCAGAATTTTCCCATATACTACGGGGTATGGGCTACACTCCATCCCTATACCACTTTGGTCCATGACCACTCCTTCCGGGAGATCAATTCGGGTAAAGTTTCTCGAAAAAACGGCGCTCCGCCATCTTGAAAACGCCGCCATTTTGGAAAAAAAAAGTGACGTCATCAATGATCCCAGGATTCTGGACAACTTTAGTTCAAGGTCACCCCAGCTATCTGGCACCGTTTCCGCGGGCCGTTGACACGATAGCTGAAGATGGACAGAATCTCCAAGTTTCGGACTTTTCCTCTACTCATCAGAAGAGGCTGCGTACTTTACTCCTACATCACTTTGGCCCACGGTCACTCCTTCTGGGAGAACTACTATGTCAATGAGTGAGTCAGTCAGTCAGTGAGTGGTAGTCGAGCTTTATAGTATATAATAACTAGTATTTCGGTGGGTGCCGCGGCCCGCAAGCGGACCGCGGAGGTCGGCTGTGTTGAGCTTTTATTTTGACAGGAATCCTAAAAAAAATTTTTTTTTATGAGTTTCGACGTTTTAGTTTTTGGCCGGAAACCAAATCTTCAGTGGGGGCACCTACAAGCCGCAAAACAAAATTTCATGACTTTCGTGATTGCAGTGTAGTGAGCTGTATTTTGACGGGAACCGGAATCTGATTTGGAGCACCTCAAACCCGTTAATACAAATTTACTAGCAGACCCCCGCGACCTCATTCGCGTTAAAAGACTACTATTTGAGCTGTTCTTTATTTCTTTCAATACTTCAGACCAAACAACCAAAAAAACCGCGAACAAACGCGCGAAGCGCGCTAATAAACCAACCTAATAACCAACCAACCAACCCGCGAACAAACGCGCGAAACGCGCGAACAACGCGCGAAACCCGCGAACAAACCAACCAACTCGCGAACAAACGCGCGAAACGCGCGAACAAACCAACCAACTAACCCGCGAACAAACGCGCGAAGCGCGCGAACAAACCAACCAACTAACCCGCGAACAAACGCGCGAAGCGCGCGAACAATCCAACCAAATAATCAACCAACCCGCGAACAAACGCGCGAAACGCGCGAACAAGCGCGCGAAACGCGCGAACAAGCGCGCGAAACGCGCGAACAAACGCACCAACCAAACCGCGAACAAACGCGCGAAGCGCGCTTATAAACCAACCTAATAACCAACCAACCAACCCGCGAACAAACGCGCGAAACGCGCGAACAACGCGCGTAACCCGTTAACAAACCAACCAACTCGCGAACAAACGCGCGAAACGCGCGAACAAACCAACCAACTAACCCGCGAACAAACGCGCGAAGCGCGCGAACAAACCAACCAAATAACCAGCCAATCAACCAACCCGCGAACAAACGCGCGAAACGCGCGAACAAACGCGCGAAGCGCGCGAACAAACCAACCCGCGAATAAACGCGCGAAGCGCGCGAACATACCAACCAAATAACCAACCAACCAACCCGCGAACAAACGCGCGAAACGCGCGAACATACTAACCAACCAACCAACCCGCGAACAAACGCGCAAACAAACGCACGAAACGCGCACACAAACGCGCGAAGCGCGCGAACAAACCAACCAAATAACCAACCCGCGAATAAACGCGCAAACAAACGCGCGAACAAACCAACCAAACAACCAACCATCCAACCCGCGAACAAACGTGGTATAATTTATTTTTGGCCATAAATAAAAGCCGTATAATTATGAAAAAGTCGCCATTTTGAAAAAAAAATATGACATCACCAAATTGCCTAAGATTCTGAAAAATATTAGTTCCAGCTCGGTCCAGCTATCTGGCACCGTTTCTGCGGGCCGTTGACCCAACAGCTGAAGATGACCATAATCTCCAGGTTTCAGAGTTTCAATCTGCTCACCAGAAAAGACTGCGTACATTATGAAAAATTCAGCACAATCGGAGAGTAAAATATATTTTTGGCTGTTAAAAAAAAGCCGTATAATTTTGAAAAAGTCGCCATTTTGAAAAAAAAAAATGACGTCACCAAATTGCTTAAGATTCTAAAAAATATTAGTTCCAGCTCGGTCCAGCTATCTGGCACCGTTTCTGCGGGCCGTTGACCCAACAGCTGAAGATGACCATAATCTCCAGGTTTCAGAGTTTCAATCTGCTCACCAGAAAAGACTGCGTACATTATGAAAAATTCAGCGCAATCGGAGAGTAAAATATATTTTTGGCTGTTAAAAAAAAAGCCGTATAATTTTGAAAAAGTCGCCATTTTGAAAAAAAAATATGACGTTACCAAATTGCCTAAGATTCTGAAAAATATTAGTTCCAGCTTGGTCCAGCTATCTGGCACCGTTTCTGCGGGCCGTTGACCCAACAGCTGAAGATGACCATAATCTCCAGGTTTCAGAGTTTCAATCTGCTCACCAGAAAAGACTGCGTACATTATGAAAAATTCAGCGCAATCGGAGAGTAAAATATATTTTTGGCTGTTAAAAAAAAGCCGTATAATTTTGAAAAAGTCGCCATATTGAAAAAGAAAAATGACGTCACCAAATTGCCTAAGATTCTGTAAAATATTAGTTCCAGCTCGGTCCAGCTATCTGGCACCGTTTCTGCGGGCCGTTGACCCAACAGCTGAAGATGACCATAATCTCCAGGTTTCAGAGTTTCAATCTGCTCACCAGAAAAGACTGCGTACATTATGAAAAATTCAGCGCAATCGGAGAGTAAAATATATTTTTGGCTGTTAAAAAAAAAGCCGTATAATTTTGAAAAAGTCGCCATTTTGAAAAAAAAATATGACGTTACCAAATTGCCTAAGATTCTGAAAAATATTAGTTCCAGCTTGGTCCAGCTATCTGGCACCGTTTCTGAGGGCCGTTGACCCAACAGCTGAATATGACCAGAAACTCCAAGTTTCATATTTTTACTCTGCTCACCAGAAGAGACAGCGCACATTACAAAATATATGACGTCACCAAAGGTCCTAGGGTTCTGTACAACTTTAGTTCGAAGTCAGTCCAAATATCGGTTTCCGACTCCACGTGACGTGGACCTGAAGCGTGAAGATGACCAAAATCTCCGAATGTCAGAATTTTCCCATATACTACGGGGTATGGGCTACACTCCATCCCTATACCACTTTGGTCCATGACCACTCCTTCCGGGAGATCAATTCGGGTAAAGTTTCTCGAAAAAACGGCGCTCCGCCATCTTGAAAACGCCGCCATTTTGGAAAAAAAAAGTGACGTCATCAATGATCCCAGGATTCTGGACAACTTTAGTTCAAGGTCACCCCAGCTATCTGGCACCGTTTCCGCGGGCCGTTGACACGATAGCTGAAGATGGACAGAATCTCCAAGTTTCGGACTTTTCCTCTACTCATCAGAAGAGGCTGCGTACTTTACTCCTACATCACTTTGGCCCACGGTCACTCCTTCTGGGAGAACTACTATGTCAATGAGTGAGTCAGTCAGTCAGTGAGTGGTAGTCGAGCTTTATAGTATATAATAACTAGTATTTCGGTGGGTGCCGCGGCCCGCAAGCGGACCGCGGAGGTCGGCTGTGTTGAGCTTTTATTTTGACAGGAATCCTAAAAAAAATTTTTTTTTATGAGTTTCGACGTTTTAGTTTTTGGCCGGAAACCAAATCTTCAGTGGGGGCACCTACAAGCCGCAAAACAAAATTTCATGACTTTCGTGATTGCAGTGTAGTGAGCTGTATTTTGACGGGAACCGGAATCTGATTTGGAGCACCTCAAACCCGTTAATACAAATTTACTAGCAGACCCCCGCGACCTCATTCGCGTTAAAAGACTACTATTTGAGCTGTTCTTTATTTCTTTCAATACTTCAGACCAAACAACCAAAAAAACCGCGAACAAACGCGCGAAGCGCGCTAATAAACCAACCTAATAACCAACCAACCAACCCGCGAACAAACGCGCGAAACGCGCGAACAACGCGCGAAACCCGCGAACAAACCAACCAACTCGCGAACAAACGCGCGAAACGCGCGAACAAACCAACCAACTAACCCGCGAACAAACGCGCGAAGCGCGCGAACAAACCAACCAACTAACCCGCGAACAAACGCGCGAAGCGCGCGAACAAACCAACCAAATAATCAACCAACCCGCGAACAAACGCGCGAAACGCGCGAACAAGCGCGCGAAACGCGCGAACAAACGCACCAACCAAACCGCGAACAAACGCGCGAAGCGCGCTTATAAACCAACCTAATAACCAACCAACCAACCCGCGAACAAACGCGCGAAACGCGCGAACAACGCGCGTAACCCGTTAACAAACCAACCAACTCGCGAACAAACGCGCGAAACGCGCGAACAAACCAACCAACTAACCCGCGAACAAACGCGCGAAGCGCGCGAACAAACCAACCAAATAACCAGCCAATCAACCAACCCGCGAACAAACGCGCGAAACGCGCGAACAAACGCGCGAAGCGCGCGAACAAACCAACCCGCGAATAAACGCGCGAAGCGCGCGAACATACCAACCAAATAACCAACCAACCAACCCGCGAACAAACGCGCGAAACGCGCGAACATACTAACCAACCAACCCGCGAACAAACGCGCAAACAAACGCACGAAACGCGCACACAAACGCGCGAAGCGCGCGAACAAACCAACCAAATAACCAACCCGCGAATAAACGCGCAAACAAACGCGCGAACAAACCAACCAAACAACCAACCATCCAACCCGCGAACAAACGTGGTATAATTTATTTTTGGCCATAAATAAAAGCCGTATAATTATGAAAAAGTCGCCATTTTGAAAAAAAAATATGACATCACCAAATTGCCTAAGATTCTGAAAAATATTAGTTCCAGCTCGGTCCAGCTATCTGGCACCGTTTCTGCGGGCCGTTGACCCAACAGCTGAAGATGACCATAATCTCCAGGTTTCAGAGTTTCAATCTGCTCACCAGAAAAGACTGCGTACATTATGAAAAATTCAGCACAATCGGAGAGTAAAATATATTTTTGGCTGTTAAAAAAAAGCCGTATAATTTTGAAAAAGTCGCCATTTTGAAAAAAAAAAATGACGTCACCAAATTGCTTAAGATTCTAAAAAATATTAGTTCCAGCTCGGTCCAGCTATCTGGCACCGTTTCTGCGGGCCGTTGACCCAACAGCTGAAGATGACCATAATCTCCAGGTTTCAGAGTTTCAATCTGCTCACCAGAAAAGACTGCGTACATTATGAAAAATTCAGCGCAATCGGAGAGTAAAATATATTTTTGGCTGTTAAAAAAAAAGCCGTATAATTTTGAAAAAGTCGCCATTTTGAAAAAAAAATATGACGTTACCAAATTGCCTAAGATTCTGAAAAATATTAGTTCCAGCTTGGTCCAGCTATCTGGCACCGTTTCTGCGGGCCGTTGACCCAACAGCTGAAGATGACCATAATCTCCAGGTTTCAGAGTTTCAATCTGCTCACCAGAAAAGACTGCGTACATTATGAAAAATTCAGCGCAATCGGAGAGTAAAATATATTTTTGGCTGTTAAAAAAAAGCCGTATAATTTTGAAAAAGTCGCCATATTGAAAAAGAAAAATGACGTCACCAAATTGCCTAAGATTCTGTAAAATATTAGTTCCAGCTCGGTCCAGCTATCTGGCACCGTTTCTGCGGGCCGTTGACCCAACAGCTGAAGATGACCATAATCTCCAGGTTTCAGAGTTTCAATCTGCTCACCAGAAAAGACTGCGTACATTATGAAAAATTCAGCGCAATCGGAGAGTAAAATATATTTTTGGCTGTTAAAAAAAAAGCCGTATAATTTTGAAAAAGTCGCCATTTTGAAAAAAAAATATGACGTTACCAAATTGCCTAAGATTCTGAAAAATATTAGTTCCAGCTTGGTCCAGCTATCTGGCACCGTTTCTGCGGGCCGTTGACCCAACAGCTGAAGATGACCATAATCTCCAGGTTTCAGAGTTTCAATCTGCTCACCAGAAAAGACTGCGTACATTATGAAAAATTCAGCGCAATCGGAGAGTAAAATATATTTTTGGCTGTTAAAAAAAAGCCGTATAATTTTGAAAAAGTCGCCATATTGAAAAAGAAAAATGACGTCACCAAATTGCCTAAGATTCTGAAAAATATTAGTTCCAGCTCGGTCCAGCTATCTGGCAATGTTTCTGCGGGCCGTTGACCCATCAGCTGAAGATGACCATAATTTCCAAGTTTCAGAGTTTTAATCTGCTCACCAGAAAATACTGCAAATATTATAAAAAATTCAGCGCAATCGGAGAGTAAAATTTATTTTCGGCCGTATAAAAAAGCCGCAAATTATCAAATCATTCAATTCCATAGGTTCATCATAATGCATCTCTTTGGATGTATCAGGCCACTTTGTACAAAAAAATCTGAAGTAAAAGCCATTTAAAAATTGAGCTATGTGAACCTTTTTTTTCTATTTAAAGTGGCCAGTGCGTTGTAAAGCAGGCATTCACTACAATATTAACTACTTATAATTTGTGGTAGTGTATTTTTAAAAAGTCGCCATTTTGAAAAAAAAAATGACATCATGAATTTCCCAAGATTCTGAACAATATTAGTTCCAGCTATCTGGCACCGTTTCTGAGGGCCGTTGACCCAACAGCTGAATATGACCAGAAACTCCAAGTTTCATATTTTTACTCTGCTCACCAGAAGAGACAGCGCACATTACAAAATATATGACGTCACCAAAGGTCCTAGGGTTCTGTACAACTTTAGTTCGAAGTCAGTCCAAATATCGGTTTCCGACTCCACGTGACGTGGACCTGAAGCGTGAAGATGACCAAAATCTCCGAATGTCAGAATTTTCCCATATACTACGGGGTATGGGCTACACTCCATCCCTATACCACTTTGGTCCATGACCACTCCTTCCGGGAGATCAATTCGGGTAAAGTTTCTCGAAAAAACGGCGCTCCGCCATCTTGAAAACGCCGCCATTTTGGAAAAAAAAAGTGACGTCATCAATGATCCCAGGATTCTGGACAACTTTAGTTCAAGGTCACCCCAGCTATCTGGCACCGTTTCCGCGGGCCGTTGACACGATAGCTGAAGATGGACAGAATCTCCAAGTTTCGGACTTTTCCTCTACTCATCAGAAGAGGCTGCGTACTTTACTCCTACATCACTTTGGCCCACGGTCACTCCTTCTGGGAGAACTACTATGTCAATGAGTGAGTCAGTCAGTCAGTGAGTGGTAGTCGAGCTTTATAGTATATAATAACTAGTATTTCGGTGGGTGCCGCGGCCCGCAAGCGGACCGCGGAGGTCGGCTGTGTTGAGCTTTTATTTTGACAGGAATCCTAAAAAAAATTTTTTTTTATGAGTTTCGACGTTTTAGTTTTTGGCCGGAAACCAAATCTTCAGTGGGGGCACCTACAAGCCGCAAAACAAAATTTCATGACTTTCGTGATTGCAGTGTAGTGAGCTGTATTTTGACGGGAACCGGAATCTGATTTGGAGCACCTCAAACCCGTTAATACAAATTTACTAGCAGACCCCCGCGACCTCATTCGCGTTAAAAGACTACTATTTGAGCTGTTCTTTATTTCTTTCAATACTTCAGACCAAACAACCAAAAAAACCGCGAACAAACGCGCGAAGCGCGCTAATAAACCAACCTAATAACCAACCAACCAACCCGCGAACAAACGCGCGAAACGCGCGAACAACGCGCGAAACCCGCGAACAAACCAACCAACTCGCGAACAAACGCGCGAAACGCGCGAACAAACCAACCAACTAACCCGCGAACAAACACGCGAAGCGCGCGAACAAACCAACCAACTAACCCGCGAACAAACACGCGAAGCGCGCGAACAAACCAACCAAATAATCAACCAACCCGCGAACAAACGCGCGAAACGCGCGAACAAGCGCGCGAAACGCGCGAACAAGCGCGCGAAACGCGCGAACAAACGCACCAACCAAACCGCGAACAAACGCGCGAAGCGCGCTTATAAACCAACCTAATAACCAACCAACCAACCCGCGAACAAACGCGCGAAACGCGCGAACAACGCGCGTAACCCGTTAACAAACCAACCAACTCGCGAACAAACGCGCGAAACGCGCGAACAAACCAACCAACTAACCCGCGAACAAACGCGCGAAGCGCGCGAACAAACCAACCAAATAACCAGCCAATCAACCAACCCGCGAACAAACGCGCGAAACGCGCGAACAAACGCGCGAAGCGCGCGAACAAACCAACCCGCGAATAAACGCGCGAAGCGCGCGAACATACCAACCAAATAACCAACCAACCAACCCGCGAACAAACGCGCAAACAAACGCACGAAACGCGCACACAAACGCGCGAAGCGCGCGAACAAACCAACCAAATAACCAACCCGCGAATAAACGCGCAAACAAACGCGCGAACAAACCAACCAAACAACCAACCATCCAACCCGCGAACAAACGTGGTATAATTTATTTTTGGCCATAAAAGCCGTATAATTATGAAAAAGTCGCCATTTTGAAAAAAAAATATGACATCACCAAATTGCCTAAGATTCTGAAAAATATTAGTTCCAGCTCGGTCCAGCTATCTGGCACCGTTTCTGCGGGCCGTTGACCCAACAGCTGAAGATGACCATAATCTCCAGGTTTCAGAGTTTCAATCTGCTCACCAGAAAAGACTGCGTACATTATGAAAAATTCAGCACAATCGGAGAGTAAAATATATTTTTGGCTGTTAAAAAAAAGCCGTATAATTTTGAAAAAGTCGCCATTTTGAAAAAAAAAAATGACGTCACCAAATTGCTTAAGATTCTAAAAAATATTAGTTCCAGCTCGGTCCAGCTATCTGGCACCGTTTCTGCGGGCCGTTGACCCAACAGCTGAAGATGACCATAATCTCCAGGTTTCAGAGTTTCAATCTGCTCACCAGAAAAGACTGCGTACATTATGAAAAATTCAGCGCAATCGGAGAGTAAAATATATTTTTGGCTGTTAAAAAAAAAGCCGTATAATTTTGAAAAAGTCGCCATTTTGAAAAAAAAATATGACGTTACCAAATTGCCTAAGATTCTGAAAAATATTAGTTCCAGCTTGGTCCAGCTATCTGGCACCGTTTCTGCGGGCCGTTGACCCAACAGCTGAAGATGACCATAATCTCCAGGTTTCAGAGTTTCAATCTGCTCACCAGAAAAGACTGCGTACATTATGAAAAATTCAGCGCAATCGGAGAGTAAAATATATTTTTGGCTGTTAAAAAAAAGCCGTATAATTTTGAAAAAGTCGCCATATTGAAAAAGAAAAATGACGTCACCAAATTGCCTAAGATTCTGTAAAATATTAGTTCCAGCTCGGTCCAGCTATCTGGCACCGTTTCTGCGGGCCGTTGACCCAACAGCTGAAGATGACCATAATCTCCAGGTTTCAGAGTTTCAATCTGCTCACCAGAAAAGACTGCGTACATTATGAAAAATTCAGCGCAATCGGAGAGTAAAATATATTTTTGGCTGTTAAAAAAAAAGCCGTATAATTTTGAAAAAGTCGCCATTTTGAAAAAAAAATATGACGTTACCAAATTGCCTAAGATTCTGAAAAATATTAGTTCCAGCTTGGTCCAGCTATCTGGCACCGTTTCTGCGGGCCGTTGACCCAACAGCTGAAGATGACCATAATCTCCAGGTTTCAGAGTTTCAATCTGCTCACCAGAAAAGACTGCGTACATTATGAAAAATTCAGCGCAATCGGAGAGTAAAATATATTTTTGGCTGTTAAAAAAAAGCCGTATAATTTTGAAAAAGTCGCCATATTGAAAAAGAAAAATGACGTCACCAAATTGCCTAAGATTCTGAAAAATATTAGTTCCAGCTCGGTCCAGCTATCTGGCAATGTTTCTGCGGGCCGTTGACCCATCAGCTGAAGATGACCATAATTTCCAAGTTTCAGAGTTTTAATCTGCTCACCAGAAAATACTGCAAATATTATAAAAAATTCAGCGCAATCGGAGAGTAAAATTTATTTTCGGCCGTATAAAAAAGCCGCAAATTATCAAATCATTCAATTCCATAGGTTCATCATAATGCATCTCTTTGGATGTATCAGGCCACTTTGTACAAAAAAATCTGAAGTAAAAGCCATTTAAAAAATGAGCTATGTGAACCTTTTTTTTCTATTTAAAGTGGCCAGTGCGTTGTAAAGCAGGCATTCACTACAATATTAACTACTTATAATTTGTGGTAGTGTATTTTTAAAAAGTCGCCATTTTGAAAAAAAAAATGACATCATGAATTTCCCAAGATTCTGAACAATATTAGTTCCAGCTATCTGGCACCGTTTCTGAGGGCCGTTGACCCAACAGCTGAATATGACCAGAAACTCCAAGTTTCATATTTTTACTCTGCTCACCAGAAGAGACAGCGCACATTACAAAATATATGACGTCACCAAAGGTCCTAGGGTTCTGTACAACTTTAGTTCGAAGTCAGTCCAAATATCGGTTTCCGACTCCACGTGACGTGGACCTGAAGCGTGAAGATGACCAAAATCTCCGAATGTCAGAATTTTCCCATATACTACGGGGTATGGGCTACACTCCATCCCTATACCACTTTGGTCCATGACCACTCCTTCCGGGAGATCAATTCGGGTAAAGTTTCTCGAAAAAACGGCGCTCCGCCATCTTGAAAACGCCGCCATTTTGGAAAAAAAAAGTGACGTCATCAATGATCCCAGGATTCTGGACAACTTTAGTTCAAGGTCACCCCAGCTATCTGGCACCGTTTCCGCGGGCCGTTGACACGATAGCTGAAGATGGACAGAATCTCCAAGTTTCGGACTTTTCCTCTACTCATCAGAAGAGGCTGCGTACTTTACTCCTACATCACTTTGGCCCACGGTCACTCCTTCTGGGAGAACTACTATGTCAATGAGTGAGTCAGTCAGTCAGTGAGTGGTAGTCGAGCTTTATAGTATATAACTAGTATTTCGGTGGGTGCCGCGGCCCGCAAGCGGACCGCGGAGGTCGGCTGTGTTGAGCTTTTATTTTGACAGGAATCCTAAAAAAAATTTTATTTTATGAGTTTCGACGTTTTAGTTTTTGGCCGGAAACCAAATCTTCAGTGGGGGCACCTACAAGCCGCAAAACAAAATTTCATGACTTTCGTGATTGCAGTGTAGTGAGCTGTATTTTGACGGGAACCGGAATCTGATTTGGAGCACCTCAAACCCGTTAATACAAATTTACTAGCAGACCCCCGCGACCTCATTCGCGTTAAAAGACTACTATTTGAGCTGTTCTTTATTTCTTTCAATACTTCAGACCAAACAACCAAAAAAACCGCGAACAAACGCGCGAAGCGCGCTAATAAACCAACCTAATAACCAACCAACCAACCCGCGAACAAACGCGCGAAACGCGCGAACAACGCGCGAAACCCGCGAACAAACCAACCAACTCGCGAACAAACGCGCGAAACGCGCGAACAAACCAACCAACTAACCCGCGAACAAACGCGCGAAGCGCGCGAACAAACCAACCAACTAACCCGCGAACAAACACGCGAAGCGCGCGAACAAACCAACCAAATAATCAACCAACCCGCGAACAAACGCGCGAAACGCGCGAACAAGCGCGCGAAACGCGCGAACAAGCGCGCGAAACGCGCGAACAAACGCACCAACCAAACCGCGAACAAACGCGCGAAGCGCGCTTATAAACCAACCTAATAACCAACCAACCAACCCGCGAACAAACGCGCGAAACGCGCGAACAACGCGCGTAACCCGTTAACAAACCAACCAACTCGCGAACAAACGCGCGAAACGCGCGAACAAACCAACCA
Source organism: Metalampra italica (assembly GCA_949699065.1). Lineage (NCBI taxonomy): Eukaryota > Metazoa > Arthropoda > Insecta > Lepidoptera > Oecophoridae > Metalampra > Metalampra italica. The sequence goes on along the minus strand of OX452978.1, from coordinate 11,427,925 downwards.
ACTAACCCGCGAACAAACGCGCGAAGCGCGCGAACAAACCAACCAAATAACCAGCCAATCAACCAACCCGCGAACAAACGCGCGAAACGCGCGAACAAACGCGCGAAGCGCGCGAACAAACCAACCCGCGAATAAACGCGCGAAGCGCGCGAACATACCAACCAAATAACCAACCAACCAACCCGCGAACAAACGCGCAAACAAACGCACGAAACGCGCACACAAACGCGCGAAGCGCGCGAACAAACCAACCAAATAACCAACCCGCGAATAAACGCGCAAACAAACGCGCGAACAAACCAACCAAACAACCAACCATCCAACCCGCGAACAAACGTGGTATAATTTATTTTTGGCCATAAATAAAAGCCGTATAATTATGAAAAAGTCGCCATTTTGAAAAAAAAATATGACATCACCAAATTGCCTAAGATTCTGAAAAATATTAGTTCCAGCTCGGTCCAGCTATCTGGCACCGTTTCTGCGGGCCGTTGACCCAACAGCTGAAGATGACCATAATCTCCAGGTTTCAGAGTTTCAATCTGCTCACCAGAAAAGACTGCGTACATTATGAAAAATTCAGCACAATCGGAGAGTAAAATATATTTTTAGCTGTTAAAAAAAAGCCGTATAATTTTGAAAAAGTCGCCATTTTGAAAAAAAAAAAATGACGTCACCAAATTGCTTAAGATTCTAAAAAATATTAGTTCCAGCTCGGTCCAGCTATCTGGCACCGTTTCTGCGGGCCGTTGACCCAACAGCTGAAGATGACCATAATCTCCAGGTTTCAGAGTTTCAATCTGCTCACCAGAAAAGACTGCGTACATTATGAAAAATTCAGCGCAATCGGAGAGTAAAATATATTTTTGGCTGTTAAAACAAAAGCCGTATAATTTTGAAAAAGTCGCCATTTTGAAAAAAAAATATGACGTTACCAAATTGCCTAAGATTCTGAAAAATATTAGTTCCAGCTTGGTCCAGCTATCTGGCACCGTTTCTGCGGGCCGTTGACCCAACAGCTGAAGATGACCATAATCTCCAGGTTTCAGAGTTTCAATCTGCTCACCAGAAAAGACTGCGTACATTATGAAAAATTCAGCGCAATCGGAGAGTAAAATATATTTTTGGCTGTTAAAAAAAAGCCGTATAATTTTGAAAAAGTCGCCATATTGAAAAAGAAAAATGACGTCACCAAATTGCCTAAGATTCTGAAAAATATTAGTTCCAGCTCGGTCCAGCTATCTGGCACCGTTTCTGCGGGCCGTTGACCCAACAGCTGAAGATGACCATAATCTCCAGGTTTCAGAGTTTCAATCTGCTCACCAGAAAAGACTGCGTACATTATGAAAAATTCAGCGCAATCGGAGAGTAAAATATATTTTTGGCTGTTAAAAAAAAAGCCGTATAATTTTGAAAAAGTCGCCATTTTGAAAAAAAAATATGACGTTACCAAATTGCCTAAGATTCTGAAAAATATTAGTTCCAGCTTGGTCCAGCTATCTGGCACCGTTTCTGCGGGCCGTTGACCCAACAGCTGAAGATGACCATAATCTCCAGGTTTCAGAGTTTCAATCTGCTCACCAGAAAAGACTGCGTACATTATGAAAAATTCAGCGCAATCGGAGAGTAAAATATATTTTTGGCTGTTAAAAAAAAGCCGTATAATTTTGAAAAAGTCGCCATATTGAAAAAGAAAAATGACGTCACCAAATTGCCTAAGATTCTGAAAAATATTAGTTCCAGCTCGGTCCAGCTATCTGGCAATGTTTCTGCGGGCCGTTGACCCATCAGCTGAAGATGACCATAATTTCCAAGTTTCAGAGTTTTAATCTGCTCACCAGAAAATACTGCAAATATTATAAAAAATTCAGCGCAATCGGAGAGTAAAATTTATTTTCGGCCGTATAAAAAAGCCGCAAATTATCAAATCATTCAATTCCATAGGTTCATCATAATGCATCTCTTTGGATGTATCAGGCCACTTTGTACAAAAAAATCTGAAGTAAAAGCCATTTAAAAAATGAGCTATGTGAACCTTTTTTTTCTATTTAAAGTGGCCAGTGCGTTGTAATTCAGGAATACACTACAACAATATCTACTTATAATTTGTGGTAGTGTATTTTTAAAAAGTCGCCATTTTGAAAAAAAAAATGACATCATGAATTTCCCAAGATTCTGAACAATATTAGTTCCAGCTATCTGGCACCGTTTCTGAGGGCCGTTGACCCAACAGCTGAATATGACCAGAAACTCCAAGTTTCATATTTTTACTCTGCTCACCAGAAGAGACAGCGCACATTACAAAATATATGACGTCACCAAAGGTCCTAGGGTTCTGTACAACTTTAGTTCGAAGTCAGTCCAAATATCGGTTTCCGACTCCACGTGACGTGGACCTGAAGCGTGAAGATGACCAAAATCTCCGAATGTCAGAATTTTCCCATATACTACGGGGTATGGGCTACACTCCATCCCTATATCACTTTGGTCCATGACCACTCCTTCCGGGAGATCAATTCGGGTAAAGTTTCTCGAAAAAACGGCGCTCCGCCATCTTGAAAACGCCGCCATTTTGGAAAAAAAAAATGACGTTATCAATGATCCCAGGATTCTGGACAACTTTAGTTCAAGGTCACCCCAGCTATCTGGCACCGTTTCCGCGGGCCGTTGACACGATAGCTGAAGATGGACAGAATCTCCAAGTTTCGGACTTTTCCTCTACTCATCAGAAGAGGCTGCGTACTTTACTCCTACATCACTTTGGCCCACGGTCACTCCTTCTGGGAGAACTACTATGTCAATGAGTGAGTCAGTCAGTCAGTGAGCGGTAGTCGAGCTTTATAGTATATAACTAGTGTTTCGGTGGGTGCCGCGGCCCGCAAGCGGACCGCGGAGGTCGGCTGTGTTGATCTTTTCTTTTGACAGGAATTCTTGAAAATTTTTTTTTTTTTTATGAGTTTCGACGTTTTAGTTTTTGGCCGGAAACCAAATCTTCAGTGGGGGCACCTAAAAGCCGCAAAACAAACTTTCATGACTTTCGTGATTGCAGTGTTGTGAGCTGTTTTTTGACGGGAACCGGAATCTGATTGGAGCACCTCAAACCCGTGAATACAAATTTACTATCAGACCCCCGCGACCTCATTCGCGTTAAAAGACTACTATTTGAGCTGTTCTTTATTTCTTTCAATACTTCAGACCAAACAACCAACAATACCGCGAACGAACGCGCGAACAAACGCGCGAAGCGCGCTAATAAACCAACCTAATAACCAACCAACCAACCCGCGAACGAACGCGCGAAACGCGCGAACAAACCAACCAACCCGCGAACCAACGCGCGAAACGCGCGAACAAACCAACCAACCCGCGAACAAATGCGCGAAACGCGCGAACAAACTAACCAACCAACCCGCGAACAAACCCGCGAAGCGCGCGAACCAACCAACCAAATAAACAACCAACCATCCCGCGATCAAATGCGCGAAACGCGCAAACAAACGCGCAAACAAACCAACCAACCAACCCGCGAACAAACGTGCGAAACGCGCGAAGAAACGCGCAAACAAACGCGCGAAGCGCGCGAACAAACCAACCAAATAACCAACCAACCAACCCGCGAACAAACGCGCGAAACGCACGAACAAACCAACCAACCCGTGAACAAACGCGCGAAGCGCGCGAAGAAACCAACCAAATAACCCACCCGCGAGCAAACGCGCGAAACGCGCAAACAAACGCGCGAAGCGCGCGATCAAACCAACCAAATAACCAACCCGCGAATAAACGCGCAAACAAACGCGCGAAACGCGCGAACAAACCAACCAACCAACCAACGCGCGAACAAACGCGCGAAGCGCGCAAACAAACCAACCAAATAACCAACCAATCAACCCGCGAACAAACGCGCGAAACGCGCGAACAAACCAACTAACCCGCGAACAAACGCGCGAAACGCGCAAACAAACGCGCGAAGCGCGCGATCAAACCAACCAAATAACCAACCCGCGAATAAACGCGCAAACAAACGCGCGAAACGCGCGAACAAACCAACCAACTAACCCGCGAACAAACGCGCGAAGCGCGCGAACAAACCAAAGAACCATCCCGCGAACAAACGTGGTATAATTTATTTTTGGCCATAAAAAAAAGCCGTAAAATTTTCAAAAAGTCGCCATTTTGCAAAAAAAATATGACATCACCAAATTGCCTAAGATTCTGAAAAATATTAGTTCCAGCTCGGTCCAGCTATCTGGCACCGTTTCTGCGGGCCGTTGACCCAACAGCTGAAGATGACCATAGTTTCCAAGTTTCAGAGTTTTAATCTGCTCACCAGAAAAGGCTGCGCACATTATAAAAAATACAGCGATATCAGAGAGTAAAATTTATTTTTGGCCATAAAAAAAAGCCGTAAAATTTTGAAAAAGTCGCCATTTTGTAAAAAAAATAGAACATCACCAAATTGCCTAAGATTCTGAAAAATATTAGTTCCAGCTCGGTCCAGCTATCTGGCACCGTTTCTGCGGGCCGTTGACCCAACAGCTGAAGATGACCATAGTTTCCAAGTTTCAGAGTTTTAATCTGCTCACCAGAAAAGACTGCAAACATTATAAAAAATTCAGCGCAATCGGAGAGTAAAATTTATTTTCGGCAATAAAAAAGCCGCAAAATTTTTAAAAAATGTATGGTGTATGGTGGTATGTATGGTGATCGAAAATCAAAAGAAAAAAAAGTTCGCTCGTTTCGCTTTGCTCGCTTCGCTCGTAAATAATTGTATTCAGGAGCACTTAGAACCCCTACATACAAATTTTCAGCGCAATCGGAGAGTAAAATTTATTTTCAGCCATATGAAAAAGCCGCATAATTATCAAATTAATCTAAAAAAAACACAACAACAAACTGTAATTTGAATTTGTATAGAATGATGGCCTGTGCGATGTAAAGCAGCCATACACGTAACTACAACAAATTATAAGTTATTTTGGCTGGCGTATGACGGGTCCGTGTATGTATGCTTTACATTTTTTCTTTTCTTTTTGAAGTGGCCAGTGCGTTGTAAAGCAGGCATTCACTACAATATTAACTACGTATAATTTGTGGTAGTGTATTTTTAAAAAGTCGCCTTTTTGAAAAAAAAAAAAAAGACATCATGAATTTACCAAGATTCTGAACAATATTAGTTCCAGCTCGGTCCAGCTATCTGGCACCGTTTCTGCGGGCCGTTGACCCAACAGCTGAAGATGACCAGAATCTCCAAGTTTCATATTTTTACTCTGCTCACCAGAAGAAGCTGTGCACATTTTAAAATATATGACGTCACAAAAGGTCCTAGGGTTCTGTACAACTTTAGTTCGAAGTCAGTCAAAACATCGGTTTCCGACTCCACGGGCCGTGGACCTGAAGGGTGAAGATGACCAAAATCTCCAAATGTCAGAATTTTCCCATATACTACAGGGTATGGGCTCCACTCCATCCCTATACTACTTTGGTCCATGACCACTCCTTCCGGGAGATCAATTCGGGTAAAGTTTCTCGAAAAAACGGCGCTCCGCCATCTTGAAAACGCCGCCATTTTGAAAAAAAAAAGTGACGTCATCAATGATCCCAGGATTCTGGACAACTTTAGTTCAAGGTCACCCCAGCTATCTGTCACCGTTTCCGCGGGCCGTTGACACGATAGCTGAAGATGACCATAGTTTCCAAGTTTCGGACTTTTCCTCTACTCATCAGAGGAGGCTGCGTACTTTACTCCTACATCACTTTGGCCCACAGTCACTCCTTCTGGGAGAACTACTCTGTCAATGAGTGAGTCAGTGAGTGGTAGTCGAGCTTTATAGTATATAATAACTAGTGTTTCGGTGGGTGCCGCGGCCCGCAAGCGGACCGCGGAGGTCGGCTGTGTTGATCTTTTCTTTTGACAGGAATCCTTAAATTTTTTTATTTTTATGAGTTTCGACGTTTTAGTTTTTGGCCGGAAACCAAATCTTCAGTGGGGGCACCTAAAAGCCGCAAAACAAACTTTCATGACTTTAGTGATTGCAGTGTTGTGAGCTGTTTTTTGACGGGAACCGGAATCTGATTTGGAGCACCTCAAACCAGTGAATACAAATTTACTATCAGACCCCCGCGGCCTCATTAGCGTTATAAGACTACTATTTGAGCTGTTCTTTATTTCTTTCAATACTTCAGACCAAACAACCAACAATACCGCGTACGAACGCGCGAACAAACGCATGAAGCGCGCTAATAAACCAACCTAATAACCAACCAACCAACCCGCGAACAAACGCGCGAAACGCGCGAACAACGCGCGAAACCCGCGAACAAACCAACCAACTCGCGAACAAACGCGCGAAACGCGCGAACAAACCAACCAACCAACCCGCGAACAAACGCGCGAAGCGCGCTAATAAACCAACCTAATAACCAACCAACCAACCAACCCGCGAACAAACGCGCGAAACGCGCGAACAAACCAACCAACTAACCCGCGAACAAACGTGCGAACAAACGCGCGAAGCGCGCTAATAAACCAACCTAATAACCAACCAACTAACCCGCGAACAAACGCGCGAACAACGCGCGAAACCCGCAAACAAACCAACCAACTCGCGAACAAACGCGCGAAACGCGCGAACAAACCAACCAACTAACCCGCGAACAAACGCGCGAAGCGCGCGAACAAACCAACCTAATAACCGACCAACCAACCCGCGAACAAACGCGCGAAACGCGCGAACAAACCAACCAACCAACCCGCGAACAAACGCGCGAAACGCGCGAACAAACGCGCGAAACGCGTGAACAAACGCGCGAAGCGCGCGAACAAACCAACCCGCGAATAAACGCGCGAAGCGCTCGAACATACCAACCAAATAACCAACCAACCAACCCGCGAACAAACGCGCGAAACGCGCGAACATACTAACCAACCAACCCGCGAACAAACGCGCAAACAAACGCACGAAACGCGCAAACAAACGCGCGAAGCGCGCGAACAAACCAACCAAATAACCAACCCGCGAACAAACGCGCGAAACGCGCAAACCAACGCGCGAAGCGCGCGAACAAACCAACCAAATAACCAACCCGCGAATAAACGCGCGAAACGCGCAAACAAACGCACGAAACGCGCGAACAAACCAATCAACCAACCCGCGAACAAACGCGCGAAGCGCGCGAACATACCAACCAAATAACCAACCAACCAACCCGGAACAAACGCGCGAAACGCGCGAACAAACCAACCAAGCAACCCGCGAACAAACGAGCGAAACGCGCGAACAAACGCGCGAAACGCGCAAAAAAAAAACGCGCGAAACGCGCGAAAAAACGCGCAAACAAACCAACCAACCAACCCGCGAACAAACGCGCGAAGCGCTCGAACAAACCAACCAAATAACCAACCAACCAACCCGCGAACAAACGCGCGAAACGCGCGAACAAACTAACCAACCAACCCGTGAACAAACGCGCGAAGCGCGCGAACAAACCAACCAACCCGTGAACAAACGCGCGAAGCGCTCGAACAAACCGACCAAATAACCAACCCGCGAACAAACGCGCGAAACGCGCAAACAAACGCGCGAAGCGCGCGAACAAACCAACCAAATAACCAACCCGCGAATAAACGCGCAAACAAACGCGCGAAACGCGCGAACAAACCAACCAACTAACCCGCGAACAAACGCGCGAAGCGCGCGAACAAACCAACCAACCAACCGGCGAACAAACGTGGTATAATTTATTTTTGGCCATAAAAAAAAACGTAAAATTTAAAAAAGTCGCCATTTTGAAAAAAAAAAATGACATCACCAAATTGCCTAAGATTCTGAAAAATATTAGTTCCAGCTCGGTCCAGCTATCTGGCACCGTTTCTGCAGGCCGTTGACACAACAGCTGAAGATGACCATAATCTCCACGTTTCAGAGTTTTAATCTAATCGCCAGAAAAGACTGCGCACATTATAAAAATTTCAGCGCAATCGGAGAGTAAAATTTATTTTTGGCTATTAAAAAAAAGCCGTATAATTTTGAAAAAGTCGCTATTTTGAAGAAAAAAAATGACATCACCAAATTGCCCAAGATTCTGAAAAATATTAGTTTGAGCTCGGCCCAGCTATCTGTCACCGTTTCTGCGGGCCGTTGACCCAAGAGCTGAAGATGACCATAATCTCCACGTTTCAGAGTTTTAATCTGCTCACCAGAAAAGACTGCGCACATTATAAAAAACTCAGCGCAATATGAGAGTAAAATTTATTTTTAACCATAAAAAAAAGCCGTAAAGTTTTGAAAAAGTTGCCATTTTGGAAAAAAAATATGACGTCACCAAATTGCCCAAGATTCTGAAAAATATTAGTTTGAGCTCGGCCCAGCTATCTGTCACCGTTTCTGCGGGCCGTTGACCCAAGAGCTGAAGATGACCATAATCTCCACGTTTCAGAGTTTTAATCTGCTCACCAGAAAAGACTGCGCACATTATAAAAAACTCAGCGCAATCGGAGAGTAAAATTTATTTTTAGCCATAAAAAAAAGCCGTAAAGTTTTGAAAAAGTTGCCATTTTGGAAAAAAAGTATGACATCACCAAATTGCCTAAGATTCTGAAAAATATTAGTTCCAGCTCGGTCCAGCTATCTGGCACCGTTTCTGCGGGCCGTTGACCCAACAGCTGAAGATGACCATAGTTTCCAAGTTTCAGAGTTTTAATCTGCTCACCAGAACAGACTGCAAATATTATAAAAAATTCAGCGCAATCGGAGAGTAAAATTTATTTTCGGCCGTATAAAAAAGCCGCATATTATCAAATTATTCAATCATAATGCATCTCTTTGGATGTATCAGGCCACTTTGTGGAAAAAAATCTAAAGTAAAAGCCATTTAAAAAATAAGCTATGTGAACCTTTTTTTTCTATTTAAAGTGGCCAGTGCGTTGTAAAGCAGGCATTCACTACAATATTAACTACGTATAATTTGTGGTAGTGTATTTTAAAAAAGTCGCCTTTTTGAAAAAAAAAAAAAAAGACATCATGAATTTACCAGGATTCTGAACAATATTAGTTCCAGCTCGGTCCATCTATCTGGCACCGTTTCTGCGGGCCGTTGACCCAACAGCTGAAGATGACCAGAATCTCCAAGTTTCATATTTTTACTCTGCTCACCAGAAGAGACTGTGCACATTTTAAAATATATGACGTCACCAAAGGTCCTAGGGTTCTGTACAACTTTAGTTCGAAGTCAGTCAAAATATCGGTTTCCGACTCCACGGACCGTGGACCTGAAGGGTGAAGATGACCAAAATCTCCAAGTTTCAGACTTTTCCCATATACTACGGGGTATGAGCCACGCTCCCTCCCTAGACCACTTTGGTCCATGACCACTCCTTCCGGGAGATCAATTCGGGTAAAGTTTCTCAAAAAAACGGCGCTCCGCCATCTTGAAAACGCCGCCATTTTGAAAAAAAAATGTGACGTCATCAATGATCCCAGGATTCTGGACAACTTTAGTTCAAGGTCATCCCAGCTATCTGGCACCGTTTCCGCGGGCCGTTGACCTTGAGGGTGAAGAAGACCAGAATCTCCAAGTTTCAGACTTTTCCCATACACTACAAGGTATGAGCTACACTTCATCCCTGAACCACTTTGGTCCATGACCGCTCCTTCCGGGAGATCAATTCGGGTAAAGTTTTTCGAAAAAACGGCGCTCCGCCATCTTGAAAACGCCGCCATTTTGAAAAAAAAAAGTGACGTCATCGATGATACCAGGATTCTGGACAACTTTAGTTCAAGGTCACCCCAGCTATCTGGCACCGTTTCCGCAGGCCGATGACACGATAGCTGAAGATGGACAGAATCTCCAAGTTTCGGACTTTTCCTCTACTCATCAGAGTGGACTGCGTACTTCATTCCTACACCATTTTGGTCCGCGATCACTCCTTCTGGGAGAACTACTATGTCAGTGAGTGAGTGGTAGTCGAGCTTTATAGTATATAATAATAATAATAACTAGTGTTTCGGTGGGTGCCGCGGCCCGCAAGCGGACCGCGGAGGTCGGCTGTGTTGATCTTTTCTTTTGACAGGAATCCTAAAAAAAATTTTTTTTTATGAGTTTCGACGTTTTAGTTTTTGGTCGGAAACCAAATCTTCAGTGGGGTGCTGCCCATCCTAATGGATCGAAGAGACGAGAAATGTCTGAAATTACTTGTCTTTTTGTAATAGGAGATTGCTGAGCGGGTAGCTGCACTGAATATTTGAAACTGTCTGTGTCTCGGTCCCAAGAAAGTCCTAATATTTTGATTACTTCATCCAGCTTTATATCCACTTCCTTTTCCTGGTCCCTTCCTTCTGTTATTTCCTGTGACAATTCCTTGCTGTTGGTTACCCACTTCTGCAGTTCGAAACCGCCCTTGGTAAGTAATTTCTTCATTTCCTTGTATAGTACCTGTGGGGGCACAAAACTCATGACACGACAATAAGCAGCCGGCCGCGCGGGCGCAGCCCGCCGCCGAGCCAGTCGTTCCCCATCACTCGCCCCCCACACTCGTAACACTCGTATATTCATAAGAAAGTATTTGGACAGTAATTAAATACAGTTTATCCAAATAGACTATTTCATTCAACCGACCAGGGAGTAGGAACCCCAAATCCTACATTGGTGACCCCGACGTGATTAGTGAAAACTTTTTAGTGTCGGTTGGATTTTTAATTAGGGAGCGACTCGCCCGCCGCGTGGGCTTACGAGTGTGAGGGCGCGATCAACACGCATAAACCGCGAGTCATAAGTGAGCGTTAAGTAAAGTGCGAAATAAAATGCAAAACCCAGTAATCGTACCAGAAGAGAACCCACCTCCAGCAGTCCAGCAGCCAGACATCATGGCTGCCGTATCCATTCAAGCCCGGCTGCCAGACTTCTGGAAAGAGCAGCCCAGGCTCTGGTTCGTCCAGGTCGAAGCGGTACTGCACCCGCAGCACATGAGTGACGAGGCGAAATACAACCTCGTCGTGGCAAAACTCGACCGGGAAATAATACTGCAGGTGAGCGACCTTCTGGCAGAGCCACCCGTAGCTAACAAATTCGGGGCGCTGAAAGCCAGGTTGCTAGAAATTTACGAGGAGTCGGAGGCGCGGAAGGTGAAAAAACTAATGACCGAGATGGAGTTAGGCGAACAAAAGCCGTCGCAACTCCTGCGCCGGATGAAGGATCTCGCCAAGGGCAGGGTCACGGAGGAGACTCTCACCATACTGTGGCAGAACCAGTTGCCCACAGCAGTGCAAGCCGTACTGGCCGTAGCGGAAAAAGACCTCACGGTCAAGGCCGCCATCGCCGACAAGGTAATCGAGGCGACAACCAGCGGAGGCAGCATAGCATCGGTGAGCGGTCCGAAACCCTCGACCAGCAAGGATACAGACTTAGTAGCAGCGATCGCCAGGCTAACAACAAGGCTGGACGGAATGGAGAGGACCCGAGGGAGGTCCCGCAGAAGAGAGTCCAACGACCATGCCAGGACAGGATCGAGAGCTCGCAGCAACCGCAGAAGCCAGTCGCGGGACAGGAAAGCTCCCAGTGACGTAGGCAGGTTATGTTTCTTCCACTACCGATTCAAAACCAAGGCGAAGAAGTGCATACAGCCGTGCGCCTGGAAAAATGAAAAACAACAGGGAAACTAAAAGAGGTACAGTCGGCCGCGGGAAACTGTACCACCACCGAAAAAAACCGCTTGTGCATAACAGACAAAAAGTCAGGTTTACGTTTCTTAATAGATAGTGGAGCAAATGTCTCAGTGTTACCTAAAAGTGCAGTGTATAAAAAGTCAAAACTAAACGATAGTGCAACTTATTGTCTATACGCAGCGAACGGCACCGAAATTCGGACATTCGGGTTGCATACGCTAGAGTTAGACTTAGGTTTAAGACGAGCGTTTAAGTGGACTTTTATCATAGCGGACGTTAAGCAGCCCATCATTGGGGCAGATTTTCTGGTAAAATATCGGTTACTAGTCGACTTAAGTAGACGGAAACTGATTGACCAAGTGACGACGCTAAATACGATAGGCACTGTGACAAAATGTAAAAACGAGACTGTGACAACCCTAGACTCTAAACATCCGTACTGTGATTTGTTATCTAGGTTTCCAGAGATAACCAAGCCGATGTCGTTCAAAGAGGCACCCAAACACGGCGTCGTACACCACATCGAAACAACTGGACCCCCAGTGCATGCGCGCGTCAGGCCGCTACCACCGGAGAGGTACCAAAAAGCGAAGGAAGAATTCCAGGTAATGCAGGATCTGGGCATCTGTAGGCCTTCAAAGAGTGCGTGGGCTAGTCCACTACACATAGTTCCAAAAAAGAACGGCCAAATCCGGCCCTGTGGTGATTACCGTGCGCTAAACGCAATCACCCAGCCAGACAGATACCCAATCCCTAGATTACAAGATTTTACTTATATTTTAAAGGACAAGTCAGTGTACACGCGTTTAGACCTCAACAGGGCATACCATAACATTTGCGTGGCCCCAGAAGACATCCCAAAAACAGCAATAGCGACCCCATTTGGTTTATATGAATTCGAACGTATGACGTTCGGATTGCGAAACGCAGGCGCTACATTTCAACGTTTCATGAATGACACAGTATTACACGGTATTAAGCGCATAAGCGACAGCGGAAAAGATCAGGTCGGATCAGATTTTCTTTTTTGTTATATCGATGACGTCATAATAGCATCCGCGTCCGAGAACGAACATAGGGAACATTTAAAACTTATTTTCGAAAGATTTGAAGAATATGGCATTACTATAAATTTATCTAAATGTAGTTTCGGTCAAAGCAAAATTGAGTTTTTAGGTTTCGAGGTTTCAGCAGACGGAGTGAAACCACTACCAGAGATAGTGAAAGCGATTTCGGATTTCCCAAAACCTAAAACGGTAGAAGAACTCAGAAGATTTCTAGGTATGATGAATTTTTATAGGTCTCATTTACCCAAAGCAGCGAGGCATCAAGCCGAACTTAATAAATTCTTGCATAATTCCAAGAAAAGGGACAAAACGCCCATACCTTGGACCGAGCGAGCAAACGATGCATTTATCGCTTGTAAAAACAGTTTGCTCGAAGCCGTAACATTATACTTCCCGTCTTGCGATACACCTTTATCAATTATGGCGGACGCATCGGATGACAGTGTAGGCGCCGTCCTACATACGCTTGTAGACGGAAATTTAAAACCGTTAGGTTATTATTCAAAAAACCTCAGCGATACGGAAAAGCGATACAGCACCTACGATAAAGAATTATTAGCAATATATCTAGCTGTCCTACACTTCTGATATTTGGTAGAAGGACGAAAATTTACAATCTTTACAGACCATAAACCTCTGATCTACGCGTTCACAAAATTAGGTAGCGCTAAAGAAGTACCGAGAAGGACGCGTCAGATTATGTTTATAGGAGAATTCTCAACGGATATTCAGCATGTATCGGGACATGACAACAGCGTAGCAGACTGTCTATCCCGAAGTGGTGTTGAAACAATATTGTGTCCATCACCAATAGATTACGTAGAAGTGGCCAGGGAACAAAGTAGCGATAAGCAGTTGCAAAACATGCAGGCCGAGAACAGCTTACGGTTTAAAAAGATCATATTGCCAGGTAGCAACGTACCTATCGTGTGCGAAACATCCACAGATAAGGCACGTCCGTACCTACCTGAAATGTTTAGACGAACAGCATTTGACAGTGTGCATAACGTTAGCCACCCAGGAAGCCGTGAGACTAAAAGGTTGATGCAAGAAAGGTATTTCTGGAAGATGATGAATGTAGATGTAGGCACATGGGCCAAAACCTGCGTTCAGTGCCAGAAATCCAAGGTCAATCGTCACACAGAGTCGGCGCTAGGGCAGTTCGAACCAGCAGCGCGCTTCGAACATTTACATATAGACTTAGTAGGTCCCCTACCGACAACGGAGCAGGGTTATAGGTATTGCGTAACCATGGTAGACCGTTTTACCAGATGGCCAGAAGCAGTACCGGTAAAAGATATGACCGCTGAAACAGTAGCTAGGGCTATAGTATATGAGACGTGGATATGTCGTTATGGATGCCCAGCCAGACTGACGTCCGACCAAGGTACGCAATTTCAAGGTCAATTATTTAAAGAGCTAATGACACTGCTAGGAATAAATAAAATAAGGACAACTCCTTACCACCCACAAGCTAACGGGTTAGTAGAACGATGGCACAGATCCTTTAAAGCAGCTTTAACAGCTCGTTTATTAGGTAAGTCGTCATGGGCAGATGAACTGTCAACAGTAATGTTTGGTCTGAGAGCATCCGGCAGAAGCGACACAGGAGTGAGTGCAGCAGAAATGACGTTAGTACACACGCTGAGACTCCCAGGAGAGTTCTTCAGCGAGGTAAGTAAGTCAAGTACCAGCGACGTGTACACGTACGTAGACAGGTTAAGAGGCGTAATTAGGAGCCTGCGGCCTGTGTCAAGAGTATCGAGCAACACACGTCAGATGTTCGTACATAAAGACTTGGAGGCATGCACCCACGTGTTCGTACGAAGAGATGCAGTGAGGAAACCATTAACACCTGCGTACGATGGCCCATACCGCATCATAGGCAGACATGGTAAGGTAGTAGAAGTACAGTTACCTAACAGGACCTCACGGATATCAATTGACAGACTTAAACCGGCCTACTTATTAAATGACGACCTAAAAGACAGTGTGACGCAACCGACGCGTAGCCACAGCGTAGCACCCGATGGAGGGCAAAACGTAGACAAGCCCGTAGCGGGCAGTGACGCACCAACTAAGGCTACGAATATATCATTGCGCAAAACGCGCAGTGGCCGCACAATCAGGCCACCCGTGCGATTTAGCTGACACAACTTGGACTGAGGACTGACATCGACAATTACTAGAAGTTAACTTGCATAAATAGTAATAAGCAATATTCTGTATTTTTAAATAAAAATGTAGTTGCATATATATGAGAGCACAAGCAAGCGACAACGCATTATGATAATAACCATGGGTCACACTCAGAGCAAAGACGAAGTCATCATCGCCCAATCCGGCGCGAATTACGCGACCGCGACATTTGAAGAAAAACTGAATAGAATCTCCATACTGTTGTTAGTAGTACTAGCCATTGTGGCCGTGATTATATTTTTCTGCATGTATAAAAGGTGCAAAAGGGGCACCGAAGGCTGGATGAGAAACCAAATAGTCCGCCTGCAACCCATGGCATCACCACCTACAATGACTGCGGTGTTGGCGCAACCAGGAAAGGGGCCCAATCCGTCGCAGGTCATCATCTCATAGGTGCAGCACAGTTGTGCAGTGTTTTCTAAAGTGAACAAAGTGCCGTCTCTCATATATACGCAAAATTTTGTGCAACAATATGTATAATGTGAAAATTTTGACTACAGGTATTTTTTCTCAATAATGTAAAATTATTAGTCCAAAATAACAAACAATGTGACCAGTTAATATCCAAATATGCAATGTAATTTTTTGAAATTGTATTTTTATAAAATATTTGTGTCCGTAAAAAACTATACACGCATATTAATGCACCAAAAGATTATTATAAATTTGTAGTGCAGTATATATTTTCAAAAAAAAAGGTATAGATTATTAGTAGCGAGCGACCGATGACATCACGCAAGCGATAACTCGTGTCGACGGCCGGCAGACGACGCGTCAGCAAAATAATCGAGCGCACTGCGCGCATGGTGTCAGCGGTGCGCAATAGCAAGCTAACTAACATATTGCTGTACTAGTATATAAGATTTTGTATTTTGAAAAATTTTATGAAAAATTTTTGTTTTTAGGGGAGAGTGATGTGGGGGCACAAAACTCATGACACGACAATAAGCAGCCGGCCGCGCGGGCGCAGCCCGCCGCCGAGCCAGTCGTTCCCCATCACTCGCCCCCCACACTCGTAACACTCGTATATTCATAAGAAAGTATTTGGACAGTAATTAAATACAGTTTATCCAAATAGACTATTTCATTCAACCGACCAGGGAGTAGGAACCCCAAATCCTACATACCTTTCCTTCCTCTACTGTTTCACAGCCTGTCATCAGGTCATCTACGTAATAATCATTTTTTACTTTTTCAGATGCTGTAGGAAATTGTTCGCCTTCGTCGTGTGCCAGCTGCTGCAAGGATTTCACCGCCAGGTAAGGAGCTGACGCTGTACCAAAGGTAACTCTCACTAGTTTGAAATCTTCTATTTCAGAATCAGGATTGTCGCGCCAGACAATCCGTTGGAAGTTAGCAGACTTCTCGGATACCTTCACCTGCCTGTACATCTTGACGATGTCGGCACAGATGCAAATGGGATGCAATCGCCACCGCATGATGATATGACGTAGATCTGGTTGTAGGGTAGGACCTACCATCAAGGTGTCATTAAGAGACACTCCATTTGATCCTTTGCATGATCCATCGAACACTACCCTGACCTTGGTTGTAGTCTTCTGCTCACGTATCACAGCATGGTGTGGTAAATAGACTGCTGTTGATCCGTTAGGATCATCACCATTCTGAATACGTTCCATATGACCAAGGTCCAAGTATTCATGAATTACTTCAGAGTACTTTTCTTTGATCTCAGGATCTTTCTTGAAACGATTTTCAAGAAGACGAAATCTTTTGACTGCAATGTCTCTAGAATTTCCATACTTGCACTGAGGATCATCATCACGAAAGGGAAGTTCGACGATGTATCTACCAGTTGAATCTCTTTGCGTAGTCTGACTATAAATCTCCTCGCATCGTTCTTCCTCTTGTGATAATATTTTCTTTTTGTTGGAAGAGTTTTCCGATTCGAGTTCCCAAAACATTTTGAGCATTTCATTGTCATTGATTTGAGCGTGCATGCTCACCACTGTGTTATGACAATGAGCTGTGTTGTTGGCCTGTGAGTCTGTTTGACCCGACAAAATCCAACCGAAAGCTGTATTCTGGGCAATGAGTGAGCTTGGGGATCTCTGGATGAATCCCTGTTTAAGAACCTGGCCATAAATTTCAGCACCAAGCAAAACGTCAATTTTGTTTGGCGTGTGGTACTCTGGATCTGCCAGAGTGAAACTCTCTATTTCTGGCCAGTTGCAAGAAGTCACTTCTTCTGTAGGCCCGCAACCTCGGTATTCTTATGGATGGCAGGTTAAACTTTGAAAACTACGTGCTGGAGCTTGTACAGAACTGCTTCTATCGACTAAAGGTCCTCTATAGAATACGTGATTTCCTTTGTGTCGATCTGCATATCAAATTGTGTGACGCAATAGTACTAGCAAAACTTAATTACTGCATAACAGTGTACGGCCCGTGCCTTTTAAAACGATCGCAACGCCTGATACAGCGTGTTCAGAATGCTTGCGCTCGTTTTTGTTTCAAGATACCACCGAGGACTCATGTTACCCCATACTTGAACAGCGCAAGCATACTGAAGATGGAGCAACGTCAAAAACTTTATCTCGCAACTCTAATGTTCGGTATCATCAGGCACCATAAACCTGAATATCTATATAAAAAACTCACCTGGCGTACTCAAATCAGCTGCAAAGCTGTCAGGACCTGCACAAACCCCTTGGCAGTACCTGGCCGCAGAACCCAAGCGTTCCGGGGCAGTTTCAGATATCAGGCGACTAGCTGTTGGAACAATATACCTCCTCCGCTCCGGGACATTACATCTAAATATAGATTTAAAAAAGAACTTACCTCGCTTTTACTAGACGAGCAAAAAATGCCTGCAATATAAGTATAGCCTTTGTGCTGTTTCTATTTCTTTTGATTTTTTCATATCATCTTGCCTGACTCCCACCAAACGCCTATTCTTAAATCATCTCCTATGTTCCTAACCACACACTCTTTATTTAACATACCGACATGACTCTTACATTACATTCTAATTAAATAAATAAAAAAATTACTTGTTATGTACCTACACATCTATGCAACTATACCAATTTATAAGTACTTATTTAATAATTATATGTATGTATCTCCCTAGTTTTTAATTTTTAAATTGTCAAATTGCACTGTGCGGGACGGGGGACACGCGCGTCGTCTCGCCTGGGCCCTGGCAGAATTACCAGCGTTGCAGCCACCGCCGGCTGCAGCACATGCTGAGTCAGAGCCCTTCCCCTGGCACGACACACAGGCACACACACGGCTACTGCGCTCTCGCGGGCTCCCAACGTCTTCTAGACCAGACAACAGTAGGAGTCCTATTGTGTCTCGTTGGGTGCCCGCGAAGTGTTCAGTTTAATTAAGCTAGTATAAGTACCTTATGTCATATTTTAATTGTTTGTGAGTTTGTGTTGTGTCAGTGAATAAATGCCTATCTATCTATCTATCTATCTAAGTAGTGATGTGATTGTCTTCAAGACATATGCTCTTACTTGGACACTGAAGTTGGGATCATGACGGGATTGAATGTTAACTGAAACTATAAACTTAGAGGCCAAAGGACTCTTATCACCGCCTAATCCTGAAATGGTACTCCGCGTGGGTGTCTTCTTCAGTCCAAGTAACTGCACTGCTGCTTCTGTGATGAACGAAGCTTGGGATCCCTGATCCAACAACGCTCTCAGCAGTGTACAGCCATTCCTTGTCGGTACTTTGACAAGTGCTGTTGCTAACAAAACCTGATTAGGTGACTTTGAAAAATGCGAAACTATGTTGTCTGACGGCGCTGCCTTTACATTGGACGCCGTTGCACTAACTCCAGCCGCTGAATCCGACTTCTGAGTGACGGCTGAGTTTGAGTTAGGTTTGGGATGATGTAACAAAGAATGATGCTTGCGTTTGCATATGCGGCACGTAGTACTAACGCGACAAAATTTAATGGTATGAGAGGAGCTTAAACAATTAAAACACAACCTGTGGGTCTGGACAAAGTTCTGACGAGTTTCGACGTTTTCTTTAGAAAATTGTTTACAATAGGAAAGTTTGTGATTCTCTTTACAGAATGGACAAGAAACACTGGCAGCATTATCATCAGTGTCGACTACATGAAGAACTTTTGGTTTGTTAATGGCCGCGTTTTGTTTCGGTCTACTAGATTTAGTATCTAAAAATTCCAAAGAACGGAATCTGGCTTCCAAAAACTCCTTGAGCTGGGAAAATGTTGGTAGTTCATCGGATGAGCATATTTTCGTTTCCCATTGTTTACGGGATTCGGCATCTAGTTTTGCACTGATTATGTAAATAATCATGATGTCCCATGAACTAACATCAATTCCGAGATGCTTCAAGCCATTCAAACTGTCTACTGTATTGTCCAAGAGTTCTTTAATGGCACTTGATGATTCTGCCGCGATGTTACCGTGGCTCATTAATCGTTTTAACAGACAATTAGACAAATATCTTTTGTTATCATATCTACTATTTAAAAGAGACCAACACTCCTCATAGTTGGCTGATGTAACAGGTATGTGCCTCACGAGTTGTTCAGCTTCACCTGATAACTGCCCTTTCAAATAGTGCATTTTTTGTACATTGTCCAAAGACGAATTCTTATGAATTAACGATACATACAAATCTCTAAATGTTGTCCATTCAGTATATTTTCCTGAAAACGTAGGAATGGAAATTTTCGGTAACTTGACACTTGTGTTCTCTTTTGAGACTGGTGTAGGAAAAACATATTTTGATGCACTGTTTATTATTTTTGCTAACTCGTGTTTTAACTCGGATTTGTACATAATAAATAACTCTTCTGTGGTGTCGTGAACCTCATTGACAAAATATTCATTGGATAAATCATCATTATTTGCATTTATTGTGATTTTTTGATGGTTTTGAACAAAGACCTTCCATTGACCATCAACAGCTTCTAGTCTCGTTTCAATATAAGATTGAGTCAAACGATCCTTTGGTGACTTTTTATAATTGGTTCTAGCCTTCTCTATGTTTGCTTTAATTTCATTTTGTATTTTGAAAAAAGAATCCATTTTGAATTTAAAGAAGGTTGATAAATACTCAAAACTACTGTAAAGTTGACAATGCAATCAAAATTCTCCAAGTGTCAAACAAAATAACAAACTACTAAAACTATGTTCAGATAAAAATGCTATTAAAAATACAAGTGTAGAAAATCTTCAAATATTGCAAGTTGAAAACACTTACGAAAATATTACAAGTTTTGGAATGACGAAAATATTCTAAGTCCAAGATTATTCCGAAAAATTTTACAAGTGTTTGAGAAATTGAAACTCTGACAAAATCGGGCATAGGTTCCCCGTATGTTCACTTTTAGCGAAATTATTCTAAGTCTAAAACTACAACACTGCTTAAAAGTTAAAGTCCAAGATTTATCATAAATTTGACTGTCTTTTTTAGCGCGAAATTTGAATTTTAAATGAACATGAATGTGCTCACAGTTTCACTTGCAAACCACTAAATTCACTCCTTTCCGTGACGATGTTCCGCTCCGTTACTGCGTCACACGTCCGGTCGCAGTGTTACTTGTTGTTCACGCTGCGTAGTTCTACTACGTCCCGTCCGGTCGCAGAGTGACTTGCTTCTCACGCCGCGATGCTCAAACTCGTAGTATGCTGCTCACGCCGTTCTCGCTTGCCGACCCGATGGGTGACCAGGCTCGCTCACCTCGAAGCCTCGAGTCACCGTGGTAGCACTTCGTTGCAATCCACAACGGTTTCTGTGCTTGAAACTCAAAAATAGTCGGCGGGCACTGACTTTAAAAAAGTGCGCGAAAAATCCGACTCGATAAGGACCAATGTTTACTCTGGTACCCAAACCTTGGTAGTATTTCACTTCAATAAAAGCCGATATTGTTCACAGCTATTTATTAATAGGCAAAGTCAGTACGCAAGCATAGCTTGTTAATATAGTAAGCATAATAAAGCATTAGTGTCGCTTAGTTATCAACCACTGCGAAGGACAATTCCATAGCGCGATGTATTCGACTAGTGGCGACATCTAGTGAGCAGATGTGACAACTCTTAACAGCACCTAAAAGCCGCAAAACAAACTTTCATGACTTTCGTGATTGCAGTGTTGTGAGCTGTTTTTTGACGGGAACCTGAATCTGATTTGGAGCACCTCAAACCCGTAAATACAAATTTACTATAAGACCCCCGCGACCTCATTCGCGTTAAAAGACTACTATTTGAGCTGTTCTTTATTTCTTTCAATACTTCAGACCAAACAACCAACAATACCGCGAACAAACGCGCGAAGCGCGCTAATAAACCAACCTAATAACCAACCAACCCGCGAACAAACGCGCGAAACGCGCGAACAAACCAACCAACCAACCCGCGAACAAACGCGCGAAACGCGCTAAAAACCAAATAACCAACCCGCGAACAAACGCGCGAAACGCGCGAACAAACCAACCAATCCGCGAACAAACGCGCGAAGCGCGCGAACCAACCAACCAAATAACCAACCAACCATCCCGCAAACAAACGAGCGAAACGCGCAAACAAACGCGCGAAACGCGCGAACAAACCAACCAACCCGCGAACAAACGCGCGAAGCGCGCGAACCAACCAACCAAATAACCAACCAACCATCCCGCAAACAAACGAGCGAAACGCGCAAACAAACGCGCGAAACGCGCGAACAAACGCGCAAACCAACCAACCATCCCGCAAACAAACGAGCGAAACGCACAAACAAACGCGCGAAACGCGCGAACAAACGCGCAAACCAACCAACCAACCAACCCGCTAACAAACGCGCGAAGCGCGCGAACATACCAACCAAATAACCAACCAACCAACCCGCGAACAAACGCGCGAAACGCGCGAACAAACCAACCAACCAACCCGCGAACAAACCAGCGAAACGCGCGAACAAACGCGCGAAACGCGCGAACAAACGCGCAAAAAAACGCGCGAACAAACGCGTAAACAAACCAACCAACCAACCCGCGAACAAATGCGCGAACAAACGCGCGAAGCGCGCGAACAAACCAACCAAATAACCAACCAACCAACCCGCGAAAAAACGCGCGAAACGCGCGACCAAACCAACCAACCCGTGAACAAACGCGCGAAGCGCGCAAAGAAACCAACCAAATAACCAACCCGCGAACAAACGCGCGAAACGCGCAAAGAAACCAACCAAATAACCAACCCGCGAATAAACGCGCAAACAAACGCGCGAAACGCGCGAACAAACCAACCAACTAACCCGCGAACAAACGCGCGAAGCGCGCAAACAAACCAACGAACCATCCCGCGAACAAACGTGGTATAATTTATTTTTGGCCATAAAAAAAAGCCGTAAAATTTTAAAAGTCGCCATTTTGAAAAAAAAATATGACATCACCAAATTGCCTAAGATTCTGAAAAATATTAGTTCCAGCTCGGTCCAGCTATCTGGCACCGTTTCTGCGGGCCGTTGACCCAACAGCTGAAGATGACCATAGTTTCCAAGTTTCAGAGTTTTAATCTGCTCACCAGAAAAGATTGCAAACATTATAAAAAATTCAGCGCAATCGGAGAGAAAAAATTATTTTCGGCAATAAAAAAGCCGCTTAATTTAAAAAAAAGATAGTATGTATGGAGATCGAAAATCAAAAAAAAAAAAAGTTCGCTCGTTTCGCTTTGTTCGCGGTGCTCGCTTCGCTCGTAAATAATTGTATTCAGGAGCACTTAGAACCCCTACATACAAATTTTCAGCGCAATCGGAGAGTAAAATATATTTTCAGCCATATAAAAAAGCCGCATAATTATCAAATTAATCTAAAAAAAACACAACAACAAACTGTAATTTGAATTTGTATAGAATGATGGCCTGTGCGATGTAAAGCAGCCACACACGTAACTACAACAAATTATAAGTTATTTTGGCTGGTGTATGACAGGTCCGTGTATGTATGCTTTACATATTTTCTTTTCTTTTTGAAGTGGCCAGTGCGTTGTAAAGCAGGCATTCACTACAATATTAACTACTTGTCGTCACTTGCGATAGTTTAGCAATAAGTTAGCGATAATAAGTCTCTCAACTGATATTGTAGTACATGTCATTTACGTAGCTCTGTTTAGTACCTACCTTAAACGCTGTGTGGCGCTAGTAGTTCTTATTGGTTTGTATTTAGTACCTAAACTATACGACGTGTGGCGCTGGTAGCTTAGCTCTGATTGGTTATGTGTTTAGTACGTACAGTGAACGCCGTGTGGCGCTGTCTGCCGCCACACGAGGACAGAGTCGATGGTTGAGTCTGGCACTTCTGATCCTGAGCTCGCAGTGAGCACACCTACCTGCCTTACCGCATCGAACCTGTCAAGTTCGCCGTACGAATAGTTAGGCCATACACTTCGTCTACGGTTTGCCTGTGTACCACCCTACGCGATGGGCGACCCACCTATCGCTCCGCCCACTGACACGCCGTCATACTTATAATTTGTGGTAGTGTATTTTGAAAAATTCGCCTTTTTGAAAAAAAAAAAAAGACATCATGAATTTACCAAGATTCTGAACAATATTAGTTCCAGCTCGGTCCAACTATCTGGCACCGTTTCTGCGGGCCGTTGACCCAACAGCTGAAGATGACCAGAATCTCAAGTATCATATTCTTACTCTGCTTACCAGAAGAGACTGCGCACATTATAAAATATATGACGTCACGAAAGGTCCTAGGGTTCAACTTAGTTCGAAGTCAGTCAAAATATCGGTTTCCGACTCCACGGGCCGTGGACCTGAAGGGCGAAGATGACCAAAATCTCCAAGTTTCAGACTTTTCCCATATACTACGGAGTATGAGCTACACTCCGTCCCTAGACCACTTTGGTCCATGACCACTCCTTCCGGGAGATCAATTCGGGTGAAATTTCTCGAAAAAACGACACTCCGCCATCTTGAAATCGCAGCCATTTTGAAAAAAAAAAGTGACGTCATCAATGATCCCAGGATTCTGAACAACTTTAGTTCAAGGTCACCCCAGCTATCTGGCACCGTTTCCGCGGGCCGTTGACACGATAGCTGAAGATGGACAAAATCTCCAAGTTTCGGACTTTTCCTCTACTCATCAGAGTGGACTGCGTACTTGTTTCCTACACCACTTTGGTCCGTGATCACTCCTTCTGGGAGAACTACTATGTCAATCAGTCAGTGGTAGTCGAGCTTTATAGTATATAAAACTAGTGGTTCGCGCGAATGCCGCGGCCCGCAAGCGGACCGCGGAGGTTGGCTGCCAGTTTCTTGTGACAGTGTTCCTAATTAAATTTGGTTTTTGACTGGAACCGGATTCTTGTTTGGGGGCACCTCAAGCCCGTGAATAGACATTACAAAGGCCTTTGTCTGTGGTGGAATTTGAAAACGGAAGGGGATAAAAGTATGCTCGTTTTGCTCACTTCGCTTCGCTCGCTACGCTCGCTCAGCTCGTTCGGCTCCGCGCAAGCGCCACAGCTCGCTGCGCTCGCTGGGCGCTTGCGCTTCGCGCGGCACGGTTCGCTTCGCTCGCAGATATTTTTTGAACAAAAGTGCAAAAAAAAAAGATTTTTTAAAATTTCAAAGTTTTAGATTTTTCCTGAAAGGACCATTAGTGGGTGCACAGTTTAACCCTTTCCACTTTGACCGTGGACGCGTCCTACTGTCTGTGCAGCCTTTTTAAGAAAAATACTTTTTCGGGTTTTACTGGTAAAAAAAAAAAGACTTAGGGGCCAATGTCAGGGTCATCTGGGGACCTTAACCCTCCACCATACCAAATTTCAGCATTCTAGGATCAAAAAAAATTTGGTCCACCGAATCTGAAATTTTGGACTTAGACGTCAAAACTTGAGCCCTTTAAAACTTGACCAAGGTTATAAACATTTTTTATTCTTGAAAAAAAAAACGACGTATCCACAGTTTTGGCAGGACGTTGATCAGGTTTCCGACTCCTCAACTTTTGTCCATTTTCAGAATTAGTGCACCGAGAAAAAAAAAAGCATATATAGTCAATTTTTTTTTCTTTTTTATCACAACTCCTTCAAGTAGATCAATTATGATTATAAGTCAGTGAGTGAGTGAGTGGTATTTTAGCTTTATATATATTAATAACTAGTGGTCCGCGCGAATGCCGCGGCCCGCAAGCGGACCGCGGAGGTTCGGCGGTGTTGCCAGTTTCTTGTGACAAGAATTCTAATTGAAATTTGGTTTTTGACTGTAACCGGATTCTTGGTTGTGGCCACCTCAAGCCCGTTATACACATTACAAAGGCCTTTGGCTGTGGTGGAAATTGAAAATCGAAGAGAAAAAAAAGTACGCTCGTTTCGCTCACTTCGCTTCGCTCGCTTCGCTCGCTCACCTCGCTCGGCTTCGCGCTGGCGCCGAGCTCGCTGCGCTCGCTGGGCGCTAGCGCTTCGCGAAGCACGCTCGCTTCGCTCGCAAAATACCATGGGTGTATTAAGGATCGCTAAAAACTCCTACATTTCAAATTTCAGCGCAATCGGCCCACTACAACTATGACTTTTTACAATTTGAAAAACGAAATATTTTTTGGAACAAAAGTGCAAAAAAAAAAAGATTTTTTAAAATTTCTAAGTTTCAGATTTTTCCTGAATGGACCATTAGTGGGTGCACAGTTTGACCCTTTCCGCTTTGACCGTGGACGCGTCCTACTGTCTGTCCTAACTTTTTTAGAAAAACAGTTTTTCGGGCAAAACAGCTAAAAAAAAGAAAAAAAGACAAAGGCGCCGACGTCAGGGTCATCGGGGGATCATGACCTTCCACGTTACCAAATTTCAGCTTTCCAGGATCTAAAAAAATTTGGTCCACGGATTTTTAAAATTTGGACTTACGACGTCAAAGTTGTGACGTCATCAAATTGCCCAGGATTCTGAACATTTTAGGTCAAATAAAAATTTCTACAAGTCTTACCGTTTCGGCAGGCCGTTGATCAGGTTTTTCGACTCCTCAAAAATGTCCATTATCAGATTTTTCCCATAAACTACATAAAAATGTCTATAAAAATTTTTTTTTCACATTTTTCCACCAAAACTCCATCTTGGAGATCAATTCGGGTCAAATTTTTGATGACGTCACGACCCTTCGAGCTTTATATAATATAATAACTAGTATTATGGGCAGATGCCGCGGCCCGCAAGCGGACCGCGGAGGTTGGCTGTGTTGCCAGTTTCTTGTGACAAGAATTCTAATTGAAATTTGGTTTTTGACTGGAACCGGATTCTTGTTTGGGGGCACCTCAAGCCCGTGAATAGACATTACAAAGGCCTTTGTCTGTGGTGGAATTTGAAAATGGAAGGGAAAAAAAGTACGCTCGTTTCGCTCACTTCGCTCGCAGATATTTTTTTTAAACAAAATTGCTAAAAAAAAAAAATATTTTTCAAAATTTCCAAGTTTCAGATTTTTCCTGGATGCACATGGACCATTAGTGGGTGCAGATTTTGCCCTTGTCCACTTTGACCGTGGACGCGTCCTTCTGTCTGTCTTAACTTTTTAAGAAAAACACTTTTTCGAGCAAAACAGGTAAAAATAGAGAAAAAAAAACAAAGACGCCGACGTCAGGGTCATCTGGGGATCTTAACCCTCCACCATACCAAATTTCAGCATTCTAGGATCAAAAAATATTTGGTCCACGGAATCTGAAATTTTGGACTTACGACGTCAGAGTCAACGGCTTCAAAATTTGACCAAGGTTTTAGACATTTTTCGTTCTATAAAAAAAAAGACGTCTTAACCGTTTCGGCAGGACGTTGATCGAAATCTTCAACTCTTCAAAAATGTCCATTATCAGAATTAGTGCCCCGAGGAAAAAAAAAGCATATATACTCCGTTTTTTTTACTTTTGTACTTGCACTCTTTCAACACAATCAATTATGATTATAAGTCAGTGAATCAGTGAGTCAGTGGTATTTAAGCTTTATATATATTAATAACTAGTGGTCCGCGCGAATGCCGCGGCCCGCAAGCGGCCCGCGGAGGTTGGCTGTGTTGCCAGTTTCTTGTGGCAAGAATTCTAATTGAAATTTGGTTTTTGACTGGAACCGGATTCTTGTTTGGGGGCACCTTAAGCCCGTGAATAGACATTACAAAGGCCTTCGTCTGTGGTGGAATTTGAAAATGGAAGGGGAAAAAAGTACGCTCGATTCGCTCACTTCGCTTCGCTCGCTACGCTCGCTCAGCTCGTTCGGCTCCGAGCAAGCGCCCCCGCTCGCTTCGCTCGCAGATTTTTTTTTGAACAAAATTGCAAAAAAAAAAAAATTTTTTTAATTTCCAAGTTTTAGATTTTTCCTGAATGCACCATTAGTGGGTGCACAAGTTAACCCTTTCCACTTTGACCGTGGACGCGTCCTTCTGTCTGTCCTAACTTTTTAAGAAAAACAGTTTTTCGGGTTTAACAGCAAAAAAAAAAAAAAAGACAAAGGCGCCGACGTCAAGGTCATCAGGGGACTATGACACTTCACGTGGGCAGCTCAAGCCCGTTATACACATTACAAAGGCCTTTGGCTGTGGTGGCAATTGAAAATCGAAGAGAAAAAAAAGTACGCTCGTTTCGCTTCGCTCGCATCGCTCGCTCACCTCGCTCGGCTTCGCGCTGGCGCCACGCTTGCTGCGCTGGGCGCTAGCGCTTCGCGAAGCACTCTCGCTTCGCTCGCAAAATACCATGGGTGTATTCAGGATCGCTAAAAACCCCTACATTTCAAATTTCAGTGCAATCGGCCTACTACAACTATGACTTTATACAATTTGAAAAATGAAATCTTTTTTGGAACAAAAGTGCAAAAAAAAAAAAGATTTTTTAAAATTTCCAAGTTTCAGATTTTTCCTGAATGGACCATTAGTGGGTGCACAGTTTGACCCTTTCCGCTTTGACCGTGGACGCGTTCTACTGTCTGTCCTAACTTTTTTAGAAAAACAGTTTTTCGGGCAAAACAGCTAAAAAAAAGAAAAAAGACAAAGGCGCCAACGTCAGGGTCATCGGGGGACCTTGACCCTCCGCCGTACCGAATTTCAGCATTCTAGGATCAAAAAAAATTTGGTCCACGGATTTTGAAAATTTGGACTTACGACGTCAAAGTTGTGACGTCATCAAATTGCCCAAGATTCTGAACATTTTAGGTCAAATAAAAATTTCTATAAGTTTTACCGTTTCGGCAGGCCGTTGATCAGGTTTTTCGACTCCTCAAAAATGTCCATTATCAGATTTTTCCCATAAACTACATAAAAATGTCTATAAAATTTTTTTTTTCACATTTTTCCACCAAAACTCCATCTCTGAGATCAATTCGGGTCAAATTTTTGATGACGTCACGACCCTTCGAGCTTTATATAATATAACTAGTGTTTCGGTGGGTGCCGCGGCCCGCAAGCGGACCGCGGAGGTCGGCTGTGTTGATCTTTTCTTTTGACAGGAATCCTAAAAAAATTTTTTTTTATGAGTTTCGACGTTTTAGTTTTTGGCCGGAAACCAAATCTTCAGTGGGGGCACCTAAAAGCCGCAAAACAAACTTTCATGACTTTCGTGATTGCAGTGTTGTGAGCTGTTTTTTGACGGGAACCGGAATCTGATTTGGAGCACCTCAAACCCGTAAATACAAATTTACTATAATACCCCCGCGACCTCATTCGCGTTAAAAGACTACTATTTGAGCTGTTCTTTATTTCTTTCAATACTTCAGACCAAACAACCAACAATACCGCGAACGAACGCGCGAACAAACGCGCGAAGCGCGCTAATAAACCAACCTAATAACCAACCAACCAACCCGCGAACAAACGCGCGAAACGCGCGAACAAACCAACCAACCCGAGAACAAACGCGCGAAACGCGCGAACAAACCAACCAACCAACCAACTCGCGAACAAACGCGCGAAACGCGCGAACAAACCAACCAACCCGCGAACAAACGCGCGAAACGCGCGAACAAACAAACCAACCAACCCGGGAACAAACGCGCGAAGCGCGCGAACCAAACAGCCAAATAACCAACCCGCGAACAAACGCGCAAACAAACGCGCGAACAAACGCGCGAACAAAGAAACCAACCAACCCGCGAACAAACGCGCGAAACGCGCGAACAAACCAACCAAATAACCAACCCGCGAACAAACGCGCGAAACGCGCAAACAAACGCGCGAAGCGCGCGATCAAACCAACCAAATAACCAACCCGCGAATAAACGCGCAAACAAACGCGCGAAACGCGCGATCAAACCAACCAAATAACCCGCGAACAAACGCGCGAAGCGCGCGAACAAACCAACGAACCAACCCGCGAACAAACGTGGTATAATTTATTTTTGGCCATAAAAAAAAGCCGTAAAATTTTAAAAAAGTCGCCATTTTGAAAAAAAATATGACATCACCAAATTGCCTAAGATTCTGAAAAATATTAGTTCCAGCTCGGTCCAGCTATCTGGCACCGTTTCTGCGGGCCGTTGACCCAACAGCTGAAGATGACCATAATCTCCACGTTTCAGAGTTTTAATCTAATCGCTAGAAAAGACTGCGCACATTATAAAAATTTCAGCACAATCGGAGAGTAAAATTTATTTTTAGCCATAAAAAAAAGCCGTAAAATTTTGAAAAAGTTGCCATTTTGAAAAAAAAATATGACGTCACCAAATTGAATAAGATTCTGAAAAATATTAGTTCCAGCTCGGTCCAGCTATCTGGCACCGTTTCTGCGGGCCGTTGACCCAACAGCTGAAGATGATCATAATCTTCAGGTTTCAGAGTTTTAATCTGCTCACCAGAATAGACTGCGCACATTATAAAAAATTCAGCGCCATCAGAGAGTAAAATTTATTTTTTGCTATAAAAAAAAGCCGTAAAATTTTGAAACAGTCGCCATTTTGTAAAAAAAAATATGACATCACCAAATTGCCTAAGATTCTCAAAAATATTAGTTCCAGCTCGGTCCAGCTATCTGGCACCGTTTCTGCGGGCCGTTGACCCAACAGCTGAAGATGACCATAGTTTCCAAGTTTCAGAGTTTTAATCTGCTGACCAGAAAAGACTGCGCACATTATAAAAAATTCTGCGCCATCATAGAGTAAAATTTATTTGTGGCCATAAAAAAAAGCCGTAAAATTTTGAAAAAGTCGCCATTTTGTAAAAAAAATAGAACATCACCAAATTGCCTAAGATTCTGAAAAATATTAGTTCCAGCTCGGTCCAGCTATCTGGCACCGTTTCTGCGGGCCGTTGACCCAACAGCTGAAGATGACCATAGTTTCCAAGTTTCAGAGTTTTAATCTGCTCACCAGAAAAGACTGCAAACATTATAAAAAATTCAGCGCAATCGGAGAGTAAAATTTATTTTCGGCAATAAAAAAGCCGCAAAATTTTGAAAAAAGATAGTACGTAGAGAGATCGAAAATCAAAAGAAAAAAAGTTCGCTCGTTTCGCTTTGCTCGCGATGCTCGCTTCGCTCGTAAATAATTGTATTCAGGAGCACTTAGAACCCCTACATACAAATTTTCAGCGCAATCGGAGAGTAACATTTATTTTTTTCTTTTCTTTTTGAAGTGGCCAGTGCGTTGTAAAGCAGGCATTCACTACAATATTAACTACTTGTCGTCACTTGCGATAGTTTAGCAATAAGTTAGCGATAATAAGGGCTTCTTACACCAGTTGCTGATATTGTTACAGATAGAAAACGGACAGATAACGTAATCTATCGGATAAAGCTGTCGGATAATATTTTCCGTTTTCACCACTCAAGTCTCTGTTAAAATATCGGGCAGCTAAACTGTCATCGATTTACCGGGGAGTTGGAACATTCCGTTCATTCAATTCAGTTCTTCAGTTCAATTCATTGTTGCGTTTCTATTTAATCCATATCTGTCGTGCCTAGCGGTCAAATAATGACCATATTAATTCATATCTGTCGTGTAACCATGGCAACCAGGGAGGTAACATAGCAAAAGTTTTATTTAAATTTCGAATGATGCATGAAATTACATTGATTGCAGGCTTGTATAGCACTTTTCTCAAATAATGCGCGGAAATTGTTGAATAAAAAATTATATATACAGGGTGTTTTTTTTATATTATATTCAGATAGATCTCATCGAGCCCTTTCATTTGAGTACCATGAACAAGGGTATAGCACCAGCTGTTCCGGAGATATGGCCAAAAGAGTGTTTTTTTTTCATTTGGCCATATCTCCGGAACGGCTAATACTAGACCCCTCGTGTTTGTACTCAAATGAAAGGTCTCAACGAGATCTAGTTGAATATATACAATTTTATATGAATATACAGGATGTTTTTTTAAATATTATATTCAGATAGATCTCGTCGAGCCCTTTCATTTGAGTACAAACACGAGGGGTCTAGCACTAGCCGTTCCGGAGATATGGCCAAATGAAAAAAAAACACTCTTTTGGCCATATCTCCGGAACGGCTAGTACTAGACCCCTCGTGTTTGTACTCAAATGAAAAGGCTCGACGAGATCTATCTGAATATAATATTTAAAAAAACATCCTGTATATTCATATAAAATTGTATATACAGGGTGATTTTATTTTATATTATATTCAACTAGATCTCGTCGAGCCATTTCATTTGAGTACATGAACATGGTTCTAGCACTAGCCGTTCCGGAGATATGGCCAAAAGTATTTTGATTTGCCGATAGTATTGTGACAACCCTATGTCGTGATCGTTCAGTGCAGACGGTTCACAATTTTAATAAAACTTGATATTTTTGGATTTCCGCGCATTATTTGAGAATAGCATTATACAAGCCTTGGCCTCAACCAGGCATTGATGGACTCACGTATGTGTGCCTCGGCTTCGCCTCGGCCTACATTCACACGCTCATCCATCAATGCCTCTGTTGCGGGCCGCAGCAGTAATGTACTATTTATAAATGAAACAGTGATAAATCCATATATCATAAAAAGTTAACACAAAACTGAAGTATTACCGCGTTAAATTCGAAAAAAATCAATCCATATCCGACAGATAAAGAAATAACAGCCCCTTGATCTGGCTGTAAGTTTATAAGACGGTATATCGGACAGATAAGGCAATCAGATACCTGTGAAAACGAAAAAAACGGGTATCTGGTAGATAACCTGCATATAGGGTATCTGGGGCTTTATCAGCAACTGGTGTAAGAAGCCCTAAGTCTCTCAACTGATATTGTAGTACATGTCATTTACGTAGCTCTGTTTAGTACCTACCTTAAACGCTGTGTGGCGCTAGTAGTTCTTATTGGTTTGTATTTAGTACCTAAACTATACGACGTGTGGCGCTGGTAGCTTAGCTCTGATTGGTTATGTGTTTAGTATGTACAGTGAACGCCGTGTGGCGCTGTCTGCCGCCACACGAGGACAGAGTCGATGGTTGAGTCTGGCACTTCTGATCCTGAGCTCGCAGTGAGCACACCTACCTGCCTTACCGCATCGAACCTGTCAAGTTCGCCGTACGAATAGTTAGGCCATACACTTCGTCTACGGTTTGCCTGTGTACCACCCTACGCGATGGGCGACCCACCTATCGCTCCGCCCACTGACACGCCGTCATACTTATAATTTGTGGTAGTGAATTTTGAAAAATTCGCCTTTTTGAAAAAAAAAAAGACATCATGAATTTACCAAGATTCTGAATAATATTAGTTCCAGCTCGGTCCAGCTATCTG
This sequence comes from Metalampra italica, assembly GCA_949699065.1. Lineage (NCBI taxonomy): Eukaryota > Metazoa > Arthropoda > Insecta > Lepidoptera > Oecophoridae > Metalampra > Metalampra italica. Next base: position 11,395,340 of record OX452978.1, on the reverse strand, counting down.
GCACCGTTTCTGCGGGCCGTTGACCCAACAGCTGAAGATGACCAGAATCTCAAGTTTCATATTTTTACTCTGCTTACCAGAAGAGACTGCGCACATTATAAAATATATGACGTTGTGGGGGCACAAAACTCATGACACGACAATAAGCAGCCGGCCGCGCGGGCGCAGCCCGCCGCCGAGCCAGTCGTTCCCCATCACTCGCCCCCCACACTCGTAACACTCGTAACACTCGTATATTCATAAGAAAGTATTTGGACAGTAATTAAATACAGTTTATCCAAATAGACTATTTCATTCAACCGACCAGGGAGTAGGAACCCCAAATCCTACATTGGTGACCCCGACGTGATTAGTGAAAACTTTTTAGTGTCGGTTGGATTTTTAATTAGGGAGCGACTCGCCCGCCGCGTGGGCTTACGAGTGTGAGGGCGCGATCAACACGCATAAACCGCGAGTCATAAGTGAGCGTTAAGTAAAGTGCGAAATAAAATGCAAAACCCAGCAATCGTACCAGAAGAGAATCCACCTCCAGCAGTCCAGCAGCCAGACATCATGGCTGCCGTATCCATTCAAGCCCGGCTGCCAGACTTCTGGAAAGAGCAGCCCAGGCTCTGGTTCGTCCAGGTCGAAGCGGTACTGCACCCGCAGCACATGAGTGACGAGTCGAAATACAACCTCGTCGTGGCAAAACTCGACAGGGAAATAATACTGCAGGTGAGCGACCTTCTGGCAGAGCCACCCGTAGCTAACAAATTCGGGGCGCTGAAAGCCAGGCTGCTAGAAATTTACGAGGAGTCGGAGGCGCGGAAGGTGAAAAAACTAATGACCGAGATGGAGTTAGGCGAACAAAAGCCGTCGCAACTCCTGCGCCGGATGAAGGATCTCGCCAAGGGCAGGGTCACGGAGGAGACCCTCACCATACTGTGGCAGAACCAGTTGCCCACAGCAGTGCAAGCCGTACTGGCCGTAGCGGAAAAAGACCTCACGGTCAAGGCCACCATCGCCGACAAGGTAATCGAGGCGACAACCAGCGGAGGCAGCATAGCATCGGTGAGCGGTCCGAAACCCTCGACCAGCAAGGATACAGACTTAGTAGCAGCGATCGCCAGGCTAACAACAAAGCTGGACGGAATGGAGAGGACCCGAGGGAGGTCCCGCAGAAGAGAGTCCAACGACCATGCCAGGACAGGATCGAGAGCTCGCAGCAACCGCAGAAGCCAGTCGCGGGACAGGAAAGCGCCCAGTGACGTAGGCAGGTTATGTTTTTTCCACTACCGATTCAAAACCAAGGCGAAGAAGTGCATACAGCCGTGCGCCTGGAAAAATGAAAAACAACAGGGAAACTAAAAGAGGTACAGTCGGCCGCGGGAGACTGTACCAGGACCGAAAAAAACCGCTTGTGCATAACAGACAAAAAGTCAGGTTTACGTTTCTTAATAGATAGTGGAGCAAATGTCTCAGTGTTACCTAAAAGTGCAGTGTATAAAAAGTCAAAACTAAACGATAGTGCAACTTATTGTCTATACGCAGCGAACGGCACCGAAATTCGGACATTCGGGTTGCATACGCTAGAGTTAGACTTAGGTTTAAGACGAGCGTTTAAGTGGACTTTTATCATAGCGGACGTTAAGCAGCCCATCATTGGGGCAGATTTTCTGGTAAAATATCGGTTACTAGTCGACTTAAGTAGACGGAAACTGATTGACCAAGTGACGACGCTAAATACGATAGGCACTGTGACAAAATGTAAAAACGAGACTGTGACAACCCTAGACTCTAAACATCCGTACTGTGATTTGTTATCTAGGTTTCCAGAGATAACCAAGCCGATGTCGTTCAAAGAGGCACCCAAACACGGCGTCGTACACCACATCGAAACAACTGGACCCCCAGTGCATGCGCGCGTCAGGCCGCTACCACCGGAGAGGTACCAAAAAGCGAAGGAAGAATTCCAGGTAATGCAGGATCTGGGCATCTGTAGGCCTTCAAAGAGTGCGTGGGCTAGTCCACTACACATAGTTCCAAAAAAGAACGGCCAAATCCGGCCCTGTGGTGATTACCGTGCGCTAAACGCAATCACCCAGCCAGACAGATACCCAATCCCTAGATTACAAGATTTTACTTATATTTTAAAGGACAAGTCAGTGTACACGCGTTTAGACCTCAACAGGGCATACCATAACATTTGCGTGGCCCCAGAAGACATCCCAAAAACAGCAATAGCGACCCCATTTGGTTTATATGAATTCGAACGTATGACATTCGGATTGCGAAACGCAGGCGCTACATTTCAACGTTTCATGAATGACACAGTATTACACGGTATTAAGTGCATAAGCGACAGCGGAAAAGATCAGGTCGGATCAGATTTTCTTTTTTGTTATATCGATGACGTCATAATAGCATCCGCGTCCGAGGACGAACATAGGGAACATTTAAAACTTATTTTCGAAAGATTTGAAGAATATGGCATTACTATAAATTTATCTAAATGTAGTTTCGGTCAAAGCAAAATTGAGTTTTTAGGTTTCGAGGTTTCAGCAGACGGAGTGAAACCAATACCGGAGAAAGTGAAAGCGATTTCGGATTTCCCAAAACCTAAAACGGTAGAAGAACTCAGAAGATTTCTAGGTATGATGAATTTTTATAGGTCTCATTTACCCAAAGCAGCGAGGCGTCAAGCCGAACTTAATAAATTCTTGCATAATTCCAAGAAAAGGGACAAAACGCCCATACCTTGGACCGAGCGAGCAGACGATTCATTTATCGCTTGTAAAAACAGTTTGCTCGAAGCCGTAACATTATACTTCCCGTCTTGCGATACACCTTTATCAATTATGGCGGACGCATCGGATGACAGTGTAGGCGCCGTCCTACATACGCTTGTAGACGGAAATTTAAAACCGTTAGGTTATTATTCAAAAAACCTCAGCGATACGGAAAAGCGATATAGCACCTACGATAAAGAATTATTAGCAATATATCTAGCTGTCCTACACTTCAGATATTTGGTAGAAGGACGAAAATTTACAATCTTTACAGACCATAAACCTCTGATCTACGCGTTCACAAAATTAGGTAGCGCTAAAGAAGTACCGAGAAGGACGCGTCAGATTATGTTTATAGGAGAATTCTCAACGGATATTCGACATGTATCGGGACATGACAACAGCGTAGCAGACTGTCTATCCCGAAGTGGTGTTGAAACAATATTGTGTCCATCACCAATAGATTACGTAGAAGTTGCCAGGGAACAAAGTAGCGATAAGCAGTTGCAAAACATGCAGGCCGAGAACAGCTTACGCTTTAAAAAGATCATATTGCCAGGTAGCAACGTACCTATCGTGTGCGAAACATCCACAGATAAGGCACGTCCGTACCTACCTGAAATGTTTAGACGAACAGCATTTGACAGTGTGCATAACGTTAGCCACCCAGGAAGCCGTGAGACTAAAAGGTTGATGCAAGAAAGGTATTTCTGGAAGAAGATGAATGTAGATGTAGGCACATGGGCCAAAACCTGCGTTCAGTGCCAGAAATCCAAGGTCAATCGTCACACAGAGTCGGCGCTAGGGCAGTTCGAACCAGCAGCGCGCTTCGAACATTTACATATAGACTTAGTAGGTCCCCTACCGACAACGGAGCAGGGTTATAGGTATTGCGTAACCATGGTAGACCGTTTTACCAGATGGCCGGAAGCAGTACCGGTAAAAGATATGACCGCTGAAACAGTAGCTAGGGCAGTATATGAGACGTGGATATGTCGTTATGGATGCCCAGCCAGACTGACGTCCGACCAAGGTACACAATTTCAAGGTCAATTATTTAAAGAGCTAATGACACTGCTAGGAATAAATAAAATAAGGACAACTCCTTACCACCCACAAGCTAACGGGTTAGTAGAACGATGGCACAGATCCTTTAAAGCAGCTTTAACAGCTCGTTTATTAGGTAAGTCGTCATGGGCAGATGAACTGTCAACAGTAATGTTTGGTCTGAGAGCATCCGGTAGAAGCGACACAGGAGTGAGTGCAGCAGAAATGACGTTAGCACACACGCTGAGACTCCCAGGAGAGTTCTTCAGCGAGGTAAGTAAGTCAAGTACCAGCGACGTGTACACGTACGTAGACAGGTTAAGAGGCGTAATTAGGAGCCTGCGGCCTGTGTCAAGAGTATCGAGCAACACACGTCAGATGTTCGTACATAAAGACTTGGAGTCATGCACCCACGTGTTCGTACGAAGAGATGCAGTGAGGAAACCATTAACACCTGCGTACGATGGCCCATACCGCATCATAGGCAGACATGGTAAGGTAGTAGAAGTACAGTTACCTAACAGGACCTCACGGATATCAATTGACAGACTTAAACCGGCCTACTTATTAAATGACGACCTAAAAGACAGTGTGACGCAACCGACGCGTAGCCACAGCGTAGCACCCGATGGAGGGCAAAACGTAGACAAGCCCGTAGCGGGCAGTGACGCACCAACTAAGGCTACGAATATATCATTGCGCAAAACGCGCAGTGGCCGCACAATCAGGCCACCCGTGCGATTTAGCTGACACAACTTGGACTGTGGACTGACATCGACAATGACTAGAAGTTAACTAGCATAAATAGTAATAAGCAATATTCTGTATTTTTAAATAAAAATGTAGTTGCATATATATGAGAGCACAAGCAAGCGACAACGCATTATGATAATAACCATGGGTCAGACTCAGAGCAAAGACGAAGTCATCATCGCCCAATCCGGCGCGAATTACGCGACCGCGACATTTGAAGAAAAACTGAATAGAATCTCCATACTGTTGTTAGTAGTACTAGCCATTGTGGCCGTGATTATATTTTTCTGCATGTATAAAAGGTGCAAAAGGGGCACCGAAGGCTGGATGAGAAACCAAATAGTCCGCCTGCAACCCATGGCATCACCACCTACAATGACTGCGGTGTTGGCGCAACCAGGAAAGGGGCCCAATCCGTCGCAGGTCATCATCTCATAGGTGCAGTACAGTTGTGCAGTGTTTTCTAAAGTGAACAAAGTGCTGTCTCTCATATATACGCAAAACTTTGTGCTTATAATGGTTAATTTATATTTATAATGTGAAAATTTGACTACAGGTATTTTCTCTCAATAATGTAAAATTATTAGTCCAAAATAATAAACAATGTGACCAGTTAATATCCAAATATGCAATGTGATTTTTTTTAATTGTATTTTTATAAAATATTTGTGTCCGTAAAAAACTATACACGCATATTAATGCACCAAAAGATTATTATAAATTTGTAGTGCAGTATATATTTTGAAAAAAAAAGGTATAGATTATTAGTAGCGAGCGACCGATGACATCACGCAAGCGATAACTCGTGTCGACGGCCGTTAGACGACGCGTCAGCAAAATAATCGAGCGCACTGCGCGCATGGTGTCAGCGGCGCGCAATAGCAAGCTAACTAACATATTGTTGTACTAGTATTTAAGATTTTGTATTTTGAAAAATTTTATGAAAAATTTTTGTTTTTAGGGGAGAGTGATGTGGGGGCACAAAACTCATGACACGACAATAAGCAGCCGGCCGCGCGGGCGCAGCCCGCCGCCGAGCCAGTCGTTCCCCATCACTCGCCCCCCACACTCGTAACACTCGTATATTCATAAGAAAGTATTTGGACAGTAATTAAATACAGTTTATCCAAATAGACTATTTCATTCAACCGACCAGGGAGTAGGAACCCCAAATCCTACAACGTCACGAAAGGTCCTAGGGTTCTGTACAACTTAGTTCGAAGTCAGTCAAAATATCGGTTTCCGACTCCACGGGCCGTGGACCTGAAGGGCGAAGATGACCAAAATCTCCAAGTTTCAGACTTTTCCCATATACTACGGAGTATGAGCTACACTCCGTCCCTAGACCACTTTGGTCCATGACCACTCCTTCCGGGAGATCAATTCGGGTGAAATTTCTCGAAAAAACGACACTCCGCCATCTTGAAATCGCAGCCATTTTGAAAAAAAAAAGTGACGTCATCAATGATCCCAGGATTCTGAACAACTTTAGTTCAAGGTCACCCCAGCTATCTGGCACCGTTTCCGCGGGCCGTTGACACGATAGCTGAAGATGGACAAAATCTCCAAGTTTCGGACTTTTCCTCTACTCATCAGAGTGGACTGCGTACTTGTTTCCTACACCACTTTGGTCCGTGATCACTCCTTCTGGGAGAACTACTATGTCAATCAGTCAGTGGTAGTCGAGCTTTATAGTATACTAGCTTTTTCCCGCGGCTTCGCCCGCGTGGGATAAGATTTGTCCGAGGGAACAGTTTACTGTGGTAAAAAGTAACCTATATGTTATTCCAGTCCAGGATATAAGTTATCACTGTATCAAGTTATCACTGTACTCCGCCGCTGACTTAATAATATTATGACTGGCACGTTTAGTAGTGCGTCGCTAAAAATATTCTCCTTACAAAGTTCATCATCGTCGTATCAGCCTGTAGACGTCCACTGTTGGATAAAGGCCTCCCCTAAAAATCTCCACGACGACCGGTCCTGCGCTAACCTCATCCAGCCGGGTCCCGCGACCTTCACCAGATCGTCAGTCCACCTTGTAGGAGGACTTCCCACGCCGCGTCTTCCGGTTCAAACAAAGTTCATGTACCTGCTAATAGGTACCAGAAGCGATTAATTGAATAAGTAGGTACCTACTATAAAATGCACAATGTAAATACAGAAAATATAGGTAAGTACGTGTTGTCGTGGCCTTTCTTTTAGAATTATAGGAGAAACAAACAATCTAGTGTTGCCGATCGATATGCCACTATCGATGTTCTATCGATAAACGACCAATAGTCGGAATATTATTGATAAGAATCGATAGCACAAATACAACACTATTGATGGACCGTCATTATTTAAAATAGGTTTACCATTTTGAACTTACTGCCTTTAATGATGACCCTGCAAATTATCAACCCCCCCCCCCTTTAAAAGTTACTGCCTCTACAGAAACCGATACTCCTGTCCAAATTTTCGTCCCCCTTCCCCGTCCCCCTTAAAATGTGGAAATACAAAATCCCGTCCTTATTTATTCATGATAGCTATTGCCCGTGGTTTCGGCGGGGAATAATTTATTCCCGCGGAAATACTTTACCGCAGTAAAAAGTATCCTATATTTATGATAACCCGGGATATAAGCTACCATGCACTGTACCAACAATCATGAAAATTGAATATATTTCCCGCGGGAAAAGTTTACCGCAGTAAAATATAGCCTATGTGTTATTCCAGGAAATAAGCTATCAATGTACCAAGTTTTATCAAAATCCGTTCAGCCGTGATTGAGTTTCCCGCGGGAACAGTTTACCACGGTAAAAAGGGGCCTATATGTTATTCCAGGATATAAGCTATCACTGTACCAAGTTTCATCAAAATCCGTTCAGCCGTTATTGATTTTCCCGCGGGATCGTCGTTCTGTCAAAAGCTAGGTATTTGACTGTGGCAGTTTGTGTACGCACAAAGGAAGTAATTCAGAAGATTTAACAGACCACCTGCAGAAATCTAGGCTAAATAATAAATTATAATTAATGGGAACAGAATAAGAAACCGATACTCCCGTACAAATTTTCACCGATCCGAACTGTCAGGTACAGGGTACAGTGTTAGCCAACATGACCAATTTGACATACGTAAAGAGTTAGCCAACATCAGCAACTCGTACAGTGTTGCCAGGAAACAATACACGTCAAGCGATACGCTTGATGTTTCCTACTATTAAGTCTTATCGAGTAGTTGAAGTAAATAAATGTACCTAGTGTACTTACATGCAATAAAATACTTTTGAATTTGAATTTGACGCCACGGCGAAAGAGATGGCGCCACTGTGTACTTGAGCTCCGACATACGATGCATTTCATTTTTCCTGCGGGAACAGTTTTCCCCGGTAAAAAGTAGCCTGTATGTTATTCCAGGCCATAAGCTATCACCGTATCAAGTTTCATCAAAATCCGTGTAGCCGTTCTTCAGTTATAAGTGGTCTAACTAACATGACTTTGTTTTATATACCTACTATATATATATTAAGATTTAATTTTGGATGAAATTTGGCCAATTTACATATTATGCTCGTTTCCAAAGCCGTAAAACCATTTAAAAACGAAAGACTTAATCCGTGAAAAAACGGATCAATGAGTGCACAAACAGCCTAAGAGCTGATAAAAAGACCACATAGGAATTCATTATTGGCGAAAAGAGTTGGCAGCAGCGCCTCTGGTTGGATGAAATTTGGCTAATTTACATAATATGCTCGTTTCCAAAGCCGTAAAACCATTTAAAAACAAAAGACTTAATCCGTGAAAAAACGGATCAATGAGTGCACAAACAGCCTAAGAGCTGATAAAAAGACCTTAATAGTAATTCATTATTACCGATGCAAAGAGTTGACAGCAGCGCCTCTCGTAGTCAACCTTGTCTTTGGCTAGATAACTTTCAGGTTCAAGCCACAATTAAAAAAAAAAAACAAAAAAAAACAACCGACTAAATCGATGTCATCAAACAGTGCCAATAGTGCCATCTACAATTTTTTTAGATTTTTATCGAAGAGGTCGATTGAGGGTGTTGATTGACACACGTTTTGTGAGAGTGCGCCGTGTTTATTAACGATATTCTAGATAATCTTCTTCGAAATTGAGTGTATTTTAGTCTAATAGGTGTTGGGAGTAAGTAAGTAATACTAACATTAGTGTTTTAATCGTTTATTTATAGCTTCCTCCTAATCCTAACCTCTGGTCCATGGATGAAACCATGGACATCCCTCCTAAACCCCCGGACCCTAAAAAGGATCCGTTGTCTCAACCGGTCTTCACAATTGAAGAAAAAATGGAGGTCGTGAATTCTAATGCTATGAAGCATAAGCTCCCCTCGGACAAACCAAACTTGGCGTCCAATCAGGACAAACGAACGAGGAATATAAACGATATAGACTCTTCTTCATCCCAACAAACAATTTACACACACCCTTCATATACAGAATCACGGGTTTATAGTGAAGATGATAAAGGTCCATTCATAGTACATGCCTCCCGAGAGTCACAGGATCCAACAGCAGATACCTCAATCCGCCCTATTAAATTCGGACAATTACTGTACCGAAACAACGTGAAAGGCATTGTTAAAGACGGAGTCAAAGGTGTTGGCCGGAATAGGGTCTCAGTTGAATTTAAATCTGGCTTAGCTGCGAATTCCTTTGCGTCTTCGCAATTCTTGACTGACAATGGGTATAGCACCACCATCCCTACTTATAATGTTACCCGTATGGGCATTGTTAGAGGCATTCCAGTGGACTGGACTCTAGACGAATTTGTAGATTCATTGGAACTCCCTGAGCGCTGTGGAAGAATATTAAAGGCTAGACGGTTCAATAGGAAAGTCATCAGTCAAGGCAATATAATTTGGACTCCCACCCAAACCGTCCTTCTAACTTTTGCAGGACAAATGCTACCAGAAAAGATATACTCATTTCACACGTCCCTTGTCATTGAGAAGTACCAACTACCAACAATCCAATGCCACAATTGTTGTAGGTTTGGACACATTAAAAGCCAGTGTAGATCTAAACCCAGATGTTTCCGATGCGCCCAGCCACATGCAGGGGAATCCTGCGAGGTATCGGAGGAGTCCTCTACCTGCCTCCATTGTTCTGGTAAGCATACTGCCATAAATCGAAACTGTCCAGAACAATCAAGACAAAAGCATATAAAGCAAATAATGTCACAGGACAATATATCTTATTTAGAAGCTTCTACACGTATTCCCTTGGTTAAACGTCCGTACAGTGATGTTGCAAAATCTACACCTAGTTTCACTTCTCCGGGAACTTCTTTACAACCTAACCCTACCATCTATACTCCCATACAATCGCTCAGAAAAACTGTTTACCACACACCACGTACCCGGGCCCCTATGGCTAAAGGGTATGATAGTCAGGCTCACCAGAATATTGTTTCTATGCCTCCTCCTCAACTTAGTAATGGCTGTGCCCTCCAAAATAACCCCCCATCTTCTAAAAATGATAATTTAATAGAATCTGCCTTATCATTTATTATCCAAACGGTATCCAAATGTAGTGATGCCATACCGACCAACGTTGCTCAACAGTTATCCGAACTGTATACTATCCTCCCACCCAACACCTTTACCCAAAGACCCAGACACGCCCATGGCGACGGACACGGTCCAGATCTTGCAATGGAACTGTAAAAGTATCCGCCCCAAAAAAAACGAGTTAATATATCTTTTCAATAAACACTCCATAGCAGTAGCTGCTATCTTTGAGACATGGCTGGTTCCTGACTCCCATTTTAGGGTTTCGGGATACGCCTGTCTTAGGGATGACAGAGATGATGGCTATGCTGGTTGTGCTCTTTTAGTGAAAAGACCTTTCATATATTCATTACTCCCTCTCCCTACTCACAGCCCTGCAATTAATGTGGTGGCGGTAAGAGTCATGAATATGTCTTTCATTTCTATATACATTCCCCATCCTAACTCCTCCCTCCTACCCGACTTACGTTCCATTTTCTCTTCTATCCCTCCCCCTATTCTTATTCTAGGGGATTTTAACGCACATCACACAGTTTGGGGATCCCCTGCATGTGACTCATTCTCCAATCAGTTTATGGACATCCTACAGGACTTGAACCTTTGTGTCTTAAATGACGGGAGACCTACAAGACGAGTACCGCCTACCCAGGACCCACGTTCCGCAGTCGACCTGTCAATATGCTCTCCTTCTCTTTCATCCCTATGCTCATGGTCCGTTATAGCAGTGACACACGGCAGCGATCACTTTTCGATCCTTATTTCCAAGCCAAACTCAGTTATACCTTCCTCTTCCCCACTTCCATTACTCAAGTACAACCTCCGTGATGCTGACTGGACAAAATTTTCTTCAGAAGTAGAGCTTTCTCTCTCGAGATATGAGGACAGTTTCACCAACAACCCCGAAGCCAAGTTTTCTATGTTCATGGAAGCGATAACTGGTGCAGCAGATAGAAGTTTCCCTCTGAAGAAGCAGAACCGCAACAAACTAGTTCCTCCTCCATGGTGGGACTCCGAATGCGCAGAGATGGTCGCTCTCCGAAAGGAATCTGAAAAAAAATACAATTCGCTAATGACCATGGAGAACTTTATAGGCTATAAACAGATCGCTGCTCGGACTAAAAGAGTTCTCTCTAAGAAGAAAAAGAAAGGCTGGATCAAATTTTGCGAAAGCCTTTCTCCTAGAGCCCCTCCCTCAATTGTCTGGAGAAGTATTAAACGATTTCGCGGCTCTCAAACTGGACCCTCCCCATCATCGAATGATCCCTCCATTTGGCTCAACGAATTTGCAAATAAATTAGCTCCTCCCTTTGTGCCCCATTTAAATTGCATCCCAGCTCCTTATCCCCAAATACAATGCAATAACAGATTTGATGAGCCTTTCTCTCTCTCTGAGTTCCACTGTGCTGTTCGGGGTCTCAAGGATTCTGCTCCGGGGGAAGACGGTATCCCCTATTCTTTTATATGCCATCTAGGTGCTATAGGAGCAAAATTTTATTTGGACATAATAAACGCCATTTTCTTAACAGGTGTAGTACCAGACCAATGGAAATCCCAAATAGTTATCCCCATACTAAAACCCGGTAAAAATCCCACAAATCCTTCCTCATTCAGACCCATAGCCCTTTCATCCACCCTCTGTAAAGTCTTGGAACATATGATAAAAAACCGCTTAGAATGGATTGTGGAAAAGAATGGCATCCTGGCGAATACTCAATTTGGCTTCCGTAAAACTAAAGGTACTATAGATAGTTTAGCAATATTAACATCTGACATTAGAATAGCATTGACCAAAGAGGAACACCTTGTCGGCGTTTTTCTCGATATAACATCTGCGTACGATAATGTTCAGCTTCCGGTGCTCAGGGAGAAGATGATTCGTTTGAGTCTTCCAGCGAGGTTGGTTCATTGCGCAATTAATTTGTTGATGGGCAGAGTAATAAAAATTCGCTCCATTGATCAAACACTTCCACCGCGAAATGTCTGGCAAGGCCTCCCACAAGGCTCAGTCTTGAGCCCTATTCTGTACAGCATCTACACCTACGATCTGGAGCAATGCGTCTCATGCTTTTCTAATGTCCTCCAATATGCAGATGACATTTGTTTATATTCCTCGGGTAAATCCATCGAAGACATCAATAATCGACTCAACTTAGCTTTGCATTATTTAAATGCTTGGTTGGACGAGCATGGGTTGTCACTGTCGATCCCGAAAAGTAACATTGTAGTATTCACAAGAAAAAGATCTATCCCCGATTTTCAAATCTCTTGTAATGGTCAGTTTATCCCCATCGTGAACAATGTTAAATTTCTTGGAATATTGCTTGACAGTAGGATGTCCGGTAACTCTCATCTAAATTATGTAGTTCAGAAATGCGAAAAGGGACTCAATATACTTAGATCTTTGTCTGGGGTATGGTGGGGTTCTCATCCCTACTGCCAAAAGCTGCTATATAATGCCATCGTACGCAGCCATCTAGACTATGGTTTATTTTTACTGGAACCCTGCAATAAAGCAGGATTGGACAAACTAGAGAAAACCCAAATGAAAGCATTGAGAATTATCCTGGGCGCTATGAAGTCCTCCCCTAATATCGCTCTTCAGGTTGAAACAGTAGACCCACCATTAGACCTCCGCCGACAATTTCTATCAGACAGGTTTATATGTAAAACAAACCAATTATTAAATCATCCCTTGCATTCCCGCCTTCAGAATCTATCTGATCTTGTCTCCATGAACAGATACTGGATTCATAAAGCCACCCCCAGACTCGTTTTAAGTCATAACAAACTCTCCGACTTGTCTTACCCAGTGATACAGTTCCACACTAACCCACTATTTGAAATTAACTTTGACGCCTTGATATTTGAACCCAATGTGATCCTAGATTTCGGCATTCAAAAAAACGATCCCGTTGCTGAATTAAAGATGGCTGAACGCCTCGATAGGGAATGGCAACAGTGGCTACCTATATTTACAGACGCTTCCAAGATGGCAGATGGCCCTGTCGGCAGCGCTGTCTGGATCCCTAAATTCCATGTCCTTTTAAATCACAAGTCTCCACAAGAGGCAACAGTTTTCACTGGGGAAGCAGTAGCAATCCGAGAAGCAATTTCATATGCCTTGTCCCATAAGTTACATAAATCTATAATTTTCTCGGATTCAAGAAGTACACTACAGGCCATTTTAGGTAACTGCTTTAAAACAAAATTCATCTCTCCTATCATACTTGACATCAAACAATTGTTATATAATTGCCATAGTCGAGACATAGATGTCGCTTTGGTTTGGATTCCCGGTCACTGTGGCATCCGCGGCAATGACCAAGCTGATCTCTGGGCTAAAGATGCGATAGCTACTGGCTCCCCACTAAATACTAACTATGCTGCGGATATCCTCCCCCGTGCCTCAAGAGAGTTATTATACTGTTGGCAGAATAGATACGATCAGTTGTCTAGGGTTAAAGGCCGCCACTACAGGAGCATCCAGGATCTGATTCCCACTAAGCCATGGTTTTTTAAACACAAAGCCTGTGACAAACTTGCTATATCGGTGATTTCTCGCCTACGTCTCGGTCACTCCTGTACACCAGTTTTTCTAAACAAGCTACGTATTAAAGACAGTTCGTTATGCGAGTGTGGCTTGGACGAGGGTACCCCCGACCATATCTTTTTCAACTGCCCAAAATACCCAGTTTCTCTCTATGATGTACTGCCCTCTAAAATCCCCCGCCCCCTTAATATAAACTATTTATTAACTCTAACTTCTTCGCCTTATATAAAATATTTATGCAATTATATTTTAACAAATAATATAAAATTATAACCATACCTCCTCGCTTTATATTCTTTATTAAGTAAAGTTTTTTGGCCTTTGTTTTGTGATGTCTCAAATGTGACGTTCTTGGTTTAGATGGTGCATGGTAAAAACTCAAGGAAGAAAATATATCAAAAACCACCGATCATCAAGCCATCTCCACCGTGTCTCTCTAAACACTTGACATTGGCAGAACCAGTCGTCATCGTAAAGACGATTGAAGCCACAACCAGCAAAATAATAATAGTGCCATCTATGTTGTTTATTTTTGATTTTGGATGAAATTTGGAAAATTTACATAATATATCTTTATAAATTATAGCCTATGTGTTATTCTGATGTTTAATCTATATTACTGTAAAGTTTCATGAAGATCTGTTCGGTAATTTTTGCGTGAAAGAGTAACAAACATCTCACATCCTCACATCTTCACATCCTCACATCCTTACAAACTTTCGCCTTTATAATATTTGTTGTTTATTTTTGATTTTGGATGAAATTTGGAAAATTTACATAATATATCTTTATAAATTATAGCCTATGTGTTATTCTGATGTTTAATCTATATTACTGTAAAGTTTCATGAAGATCTGTTCGGTAATTTTTGCGTGAAAGAGTAACAAACATCTCACATCCTCACATCTTCACATCCTCACATCCTTACAAACTTTCGCCTTTATAATATTAGTAGGATAGGATAGGAAAACAACCGACTAAATCGATGTCATCAAACAGTGCCAATAGTGCCATCTATGTTGTTTATTTTTGATTTTGGATGAAATTTGGAAAATTTACATAATATATCTTTATAAATTATAGCCTATGTGTTATTCTGATGTTTAATCTATATTACTGTAAAGTTTCATGAAGATCTGTTCGGTAATTTTTGCGTGAAAGAGTAACAAACATCTCACATCCTCACATTTTCACATCCTCACATCCTTACAAACTTTCGCCTTTATAATATTAGTAGGATAAAACTAGTGGTTCGCGCGAATGCCGCGGCCCGCAAGCGGACCGCGGAGGTTGGCTGTGTTGCCAGTTTCTTGTGACAGTGTTCCTAATTAAATTTTGTTTTTGACTGGAACCGGATTCTTGTTTGGGGGCACCTCAAGCCCGTGAATAGACATTACAAAGGCCTTTGTCTGTGGTGGAATTTGAAAACGGAAGGGGATAAAAGTATGCTCGTTTTGCTCACTTCGCTTCGCTCGCTACGCTCGCTCAGCTCGTTCGGCTCCGCGCAAGCGCCACAGCTCGCTGCGCTCGCTGGGCGCTTGCGCTTCGCGCGGCACGGCTCGCTTCGCTCGCATATATTTTTTTGAACAAAAGTGCAAAAAAAAAAAGATTTTTTAAAATTTCAAAGTTTCAGATTTTTCCTGAAAGGACCATTAGTGGGTACAGTTTAACCCTTTCCACTTTGACCGTGGACGCGTCCTACTGTCTGTGCAGCCTTTTTAAGAAAAATACTTTTTCGGGTTTTACTGGTAAAAAAAAAAAAGACTTAGGGGCCAACGTCAGGGTCATCTGGGGACCTTAACCCTCCACCATACCAAATTTCAGCATTCTAGGATCAAAAAAAATTTGGTCCACCGAATCTGAAATTTTGGACTTAGACGTCAAAACTTGAGCCCTTTTTTTGGCAAGACGTTGATCAGGTTTCCGACTCCTCAACTTTTGTCCATTTTCAGAATTAGTGCACCGAGAAAAAAAAAAGCATATATAGTCAATTTTTTTTTCTTTTTTATCACAACTCCTTCAAGTAGATCAATTATGATTATAAGTCAGTGAGTGAGTGAGTGGTATTTTAGGTTTATATATATTAATAACTAGTGGTCCGCGCGAATGCCGCGGCCCGCAAGCGGACCGCGGAGGTTCGGCGGTGTTGCCAGTTTCTTGTGACAAGAATTCTAATTGAAATTTGGTTTTTGACTGTAACCGGATTCTTGGTTGTGGCCACCTCAAGCCCGTTATACACATTACAAAGGCCTTTGGCTGTGGTGGAAATTGAAAATCGAAGAGAAAAAAAAGTACGCTCGTTTCGCTCACTTCGCTTCGCTCGCTTCGTTCGCTCACCTCGCTCGGCTTCGCGCTGGCGCCGAGCTCGCTGCGCTCGCTGGGCGCTAGCGCTTCGCGAAGCACGCTCGCTTCGCTCGCAAAATACCATGGGTGTATTAAGGATCGCTAAAAACTCCTACATTTCAAATTTCAGGGCAATCGGCCCACTACAACTATGACTTTTTACAATTTGAAAAACGAAATATTTTTTGGAACAAAAGTGCAAAAAAAAAAAGATTTTTTAAAATTTCCAAGTTTCAGATTTTTCCTAAATGGACCATTAGTGGGTGCACAGTTTGACCCTTTCCGCTTTGACCGTGGACGCGTCCTACTGTCTGTCCTAACTTTTTAAGAAAAACACTTTTTCGAGCAAAACAGCTAAATAAAAGAAAAAAAGACAAAGGCGCCGACGTCAGGGTCATCTGGGGATCTTAACCCTCCACCATACCAAATTTCAGCATTCTAGGATCAAAAAAAATTTGGTCCACGGAATCTGAAATTTTGGACTTACGACGTCAGAGTCAACGGCTTCAAAATTTGACCAAGGTTTTAAACATTTTTTATTCTTGATAAAAAAAAGACGTATCCACCGTTTTGGCAGGACGTTGATAAGGTTTCCAACTCCTCAACTTTTGTCCATTATCAGAATTAGTGCACCGAGGAAAAAAAAAGCATATATAGTCAATTTTTTTTTCTCTTTTATCACCTCTCCTTCGAGTAGATCAATTATGATTATAAGTGAGTCAGTGAGTCAGTGGTAATTAAGCTTTATATAATATAACTAGTGGTTCGCGCGAATGCCGCGGCCCGCAAGCGGACCGCGGAGGTTGGCTGTGTTGCCAGTTTCTTGTGGCAAGAATTCTAATTGAAATTTGGTTTTTGACTGGAACCGGATTCTTGTTTGGGGGCCTTAAGGACCTTAAGCCCGTGAATAGACATTACAAAGGCCTTCGTCTGTGGTGGAATTTGAAAATGGAAGGGGAAAAAAGTACGCTCGATTCGCTCACTTCGCTTCGCTCGCTACGCTCGCTCAGCTCGTTCGGCTCCGAGCAAGCGCCCCCGCTCGCTTCGCTCGCAGATTTTTTTTTGAACAAAATTGCAAAAAAAAAAAAATTTTTTAATTTCCAAGTTTTAGATTTTTCCTGAATGCACCATTAGTGGGTGCACAAGATAACCCTTTCCACTTTGACCGTGGACGCGTCCTTCTGTCTGTCCTAACTTTTTAAGAAAAACAGTTTTTCGGGTTTAACAGCAAAAAAAAAAAAGACAAAGGCGCCGACGTCAAGGTCATCAGGGGACTATGACACTTCACGTCACCAAATTTCAGCTTTCTACGATCAAAAAAATTTTGGTCCACGGAATCTTAAATTTTGGACTTACGACGTCAGAGTCAACGGCTTCAAAATTTGACCAAGGTTTTGAACATTTTTTATTCTTGAAAAAAAAAAGACGTATCCACCGTTTTGGCAGGACGTTGATCAGGTTTCCGACTCCTCAACTTTTGTCCATTATCAGAATTAGTGCACCGAGGAAAAAAAAAGCATATATAGTCAATTTTTTTTTTCTTTTTTATCACCTCTCCTTCAAGTAGATCAATTATGATTATAAGTCAGTCAGTCAGTCAGTGGTATTTAAGCTTTATATAATATAATAACTAGTGGTCCGCGCGAATGCCGCGGCCCGCAAGCGGACCGCGGAGGTTCGGCGGTGTTGCCAGTTTCTTGTGACAAGAATTCTAATTGAAATTTGGTTTTTGACTGTAACCGGATTCTTTGGTTGTGGGCACCTCAAGCCCGTTATACACATTACAAAGGCCTTTGGCTGTGGTGGAAATTGAAAATCGAAGAGAAAAAAAAGTACGCTCGTTTCGCTCGCTTCGCTTCGCTCGCATCGCTCGCTCACCTCGCTCGGCTTCGCTCTGGCGCCACGCTTGCTGCGCTGGGCGCTAGCGCTTCGCGAAGCACGCTCGCTTCGCTCGCAAAATACCATGGGTGTATTTAGGATCGCTAAAAACCCCTACATTTCAAATTTCAGTGCAATCGGCCCACTACAACTATGACTTTTTACAATTTGAAAAACGAAATATTTTTTGGAACAAAAGTGCAAAAAAAAAAAAGATTTTTTAAAATTTCCAAGTTTCAGATTTTTCCTGAATGGACCATTAGTGGGTGCACAGTTTGACTCTTTCCGCTTTGACCGTGGACGCGTCCTACTGTCTGTCCTAACTTTTTTAGAAAAACAGTTTTTCGGGCAAAACAGCTAAAAAAAAGAAAAAAAGACAAAGGCGCCAACGTCAGGGTCATCGGGGGACCTTGACCCTCCGCCGTACCGAATTTCAGCATTCTAGGATCAAAAAAAATTTGGTCCACGGATTTTGAAAATTTGGACTTACGACGTCAAAGTTGTGACGTCATCAAATTTCCCAGGATTCTGAACATTTTAGGTCAAATAAAAATTTCTGCAAGTCTTACCGTTTCGGCAGGCCGTTGATCAGGTTTTTCGACTCTTCAAAAATGTCCATTATCAGATTTTCCCATAAACTACATAAAAATGTCTATAAAATTATTTTTTTCACATTTTTCCACCAAAACTCCATCTTGGAGATCAATTCGGGTCAAATTTTTGATGACGTCACGACCCTTCGAGCTTTATATAATATAACTAGTATTTCGGTGGGTGCCGCGGCCCGCAAGCGGACCGCGGAGGTCGGCTATGTTGAGCTTTTCTTTTGACAGGTATCCTAAAAAAAATTTTTTTCATGAGTTTCGACGTTTTAGTTTTTGGCCGGAAACCAAATCTTCAGTGGGGGCACCTAAAAGCCGCAAAACAAACTTTCATGACTTTCGTGATTGCAGTGTTGTGAGCTGTTTTTGACGGAAACCGGAATCTGATTTGGACCCGTAAATACAAATTTACTATCAGACCCCCGCGACCTCATTCGCGTTAAAAGACTACTATTTGAGCTGTTCTTTATTTCTTTCAATACTTCAGACCAAACAACCAACCAAACCGCGAACAAACGCGCGAAGCGCGCTAATAAACCAACCAAATAACCAACCAACGAATCCGCGAACAAACGCGCGAAACGCTCGAACAAACCAACCAACCAACCAACCAACCCGCTAACAAACGCTCGAAACGCGCGAACAAACTAACCAACCAAGCCGCAAACAAACGCGTGAAACGCGCGAACAAACCAACCAACCAACCAACCCGCGAACAAACGCGCGAGATGCGCGAACAAACGCGCGAAGCGCGCGAACAAACCAATCAACCAACCCACGAACAAACGCGCGAAGCGCGCGAACAAACCAACCAAATAACCAATCAACCAACCAACCCGCGAACAAACGCGCGAAACGCGCGATCAAACACGCGAACAAACGCGCGAAACGCGTAAACAAACGCGCGAAACGCGCGAACAAACGCGCAAATAAACCAACCAACCAACCCGCGAACAAACGCGCTAACAAACGCGCGAAGCGCGCGAACACACCAACCAAATAACCAACCAACCAACCCGCAAACAAACGCGCGAAAAGCGCGAACAAACCAACCAACCAACCAACCCGCGAACAAACGCGCGAAACGCGCGAACAAACGCGCGAAAAGCGCGAACAAACCAACCAACCAACCAACCCGCGAACAAACGCGCGAAACGCGCGAACAAACGCGCGAAGCGCGCGAACAAACCAATCAACCAACCCACGAACAAACGCGCGAAGCGCGCGAACAAACCAACCAAATAACCAATCAACCAACCAACCCGCGAACAAACGCGCGAAACGCGCGATCAAACACGCGAACAAACGCGCGAAACGCGTAAACAAACGCGCGAAACGCGCGAACAAACGCGCAAATAAACCAACCAACCAACCCGCGAACAAACGCGCTAACAACCGCGCGAAGCGCGCGAACACACCAACCAAATAACCAACCAACCAACCCGCGAACAAACGCGCGAAAAGCGCGAACAAACCAACCAACCAACCAACCCGCGAACAAACGCGCGAAACGCGCGAACAAACGCGCGAAGCGCGCGAACAAACCAATCAACCAACCCGCGAACAAACGCGCGAAGCGCGCGAACAAACCAACCAAATAACCAATCAACCAACCAACCCGCGAACAAACACGCGAAACGCGCGATCAAACACGCGAACAAACGCGCGAAACGCGTAAACAAACGCGCGAAACGCGCGAACAAACGCGCAAATAAACCAACCAACCAACCCGCGAACAAACGCGCGAAGCGAGCGAACACACCAACCAAATAACCAACCAACCAACCCGCGAACAAACGCGCGAAACGCGCGAACAAACCAACTAACCCGCGAACAAACGCGCGAAACGCGCGAACAAACGCGCGAAGCGCGCGAACAAACCAATCAACCAACCCGCGAACAAACGCGCGAAGCGCGCGAACAAACCAACCAAATAACCAACCAACCCGCGAACAAACGCGCGAAACGCGCGAACAAACCAACCAACCAACCCGCGAACAAACGCGCGAAACGCGCGAACAAACGCGCAAACAAACCAACCAACCAACCCGCGAACAAACGCGCGAAGCGCGCGAACAAACCAACCAAATAACCAACCAACCAACCCGCGAACAAACGCGCGAAACGCGCGAACAAACCAACCAACCAACCCGCGAACAAACGCGCGAAGCGCGCGAACAAACCAACCAAATAACCAACCCGCGAACAAACGCGCGAAATGCGCAAACAAACGCGCGAAGCGCGCGAACAAACCAACCAAATAACCAACCCGCGAATAAACGCGCGAGGCGCGCGAACAAACCAACCAACCAGCGAACCAACGTGGTATAATTTATTTTTGCCCATAAAAAAAAAGCCGTAAAATTTTGAAAAAGTCGCCATTTTAAAAAAAATATATGACATCACCAAATTGCCTAAGATTCTGAAAAATATTAGTTATGTGTCCCAATGCTTGGTGGGTTCCTTGAGGGTATGTAACGCTCGTAAGTTTTTGCTAAGACTATCTACTATGTATCTGACAGATGAGGGAGACTCTTTGTTGATAGGTTTTATATTAAAGATAGCAGTAACGTGATTGTTAATCAACAATCTTCTATTGTCGTACCGATCGCAAATTAATGTCCACGCATGTATATAATTGTCGTTTGACACTTCTAATGATTGAATAACCAATGATGCACTGCCTTCAAGTGATGCCTTTAGATAATGAAATTTGCTAATATTGTCGATGCTGTCGTTTTTGTGAATTAAGCTCGTAAATGTATCACGGAACTCAAGCCAATTTTCATATGAACCACTGAACTTAGGAATATTAATGCTTGGTAACTTGCATTTCACTTTAATTTGAGATTGCAGCGGCTGGGGCTGAGGGGAATTATGAATTTCGGATTTTTGAACTGCAAAGGGAGGTTCATCTCCAGCAGTAGAAGAAGCTGAGCTTTGTTCACCATCACTACCCGTGTGCCGCGCCAACAAACTTTTAGCCAATGACATTGCCTCAAAATAAGAATTTTCAAAGTCAGTGCGCTCTTCCGAAACAGATACCTGTTCCTCATCGGGTGCAGTCTGCTCAATTTCGTCTTGGTATTGATCGAAGGCAGGAAGAACGTCGTCCATTCTCGCGGTCCGTAGCCTTAACTCGATTACGACAGACTGGACAAGTAGCCTGAAAATACCGTAAGACGACCTTTTAACGTACCACGTTTTCTAATCAATTCCTTCATATCCATTTCGGTACCAAATATCACTCGTAAAATGCTCTAAAACTCAATTAAATTCCACAAAACAACGATAAGCAAGTATATAAATATGGTTAGATAAGTATACGTACGGTTCAGGCCTCGAACGATGCACTTTAGTTGCATAAAATGTCTAATTTTGCAGACAGCTGTTATCTGTTTAGATTGTACGAAATGCAAACTAATTTTACCAAAAAACGATACGCAACTGTACAATGCACTATACCAACTATTCCTTGTATAGACAAATGCCTTTTAATTGTTGAAAAACAACGATTTTACACTAAAAACTGTCAAAATGTGCAGGCCGAAGACGAACGACCCGGCCGGCCAACAGTAGTAAACAACAATTAAGTTAGCTGCGCTCGCGACTCGTGCGGGACGCAAGTTCCCGGCAATCGACGATCGGCGCGCGCGACACAGCTTATCGCCAGAACGCAATATATCACAAAATATTAAATTCAATTGAGTTCACGATATGTTTTTACGGTTTATTACAATTTACGTAGTGAATGATATAAATTGAGCTTTGCACTGCTATAGTAAGAAAAAATGGTAAGAACGTTTACCTATTAAAGTAAGAAGGTAAGTATGTATTAAGACTAACTGAACACCTATTTTCAAGTAAGGAGTAAGGATGGATAATATAAAAAGGAACGGACTTACTTTTGCCTCCGTGCAGGTCAAGTGTCCAGTATGCAATATCCTCTTCGTGTTTACGCTGACTGAATTCCTCTATAAATGGAGTTACAACGTTTTCATTTGCAGGAAGAATGTTTGAGTAATCACGATGTAACAAAGTATGTTCTTTTCAGGAATCCAGCGCGGATGATCGAAACCTTCAACTCTTCAAAAATGTCCAATATCAGAATTAGTGCCCCGAGGAAAAAAAAAACATATATACTCCGTTTTTTTAACTTTTGTACTTGCACTCTTTCAACACGATCCATTATGATTATAAGTCAGTGAATCAGTGAGTCAGTGGTATTTAAGCTTTATATAATATAAACTAGTGGTCCGCGCAGATGCCGCGGCCCGCAAGCGGACCGCGGAGGTTGGCTGTGTTGCCAGTTTCTTGTGACAGTGTTCCTAATTAAATTTGGTTTTTGACTGGAACCGGATTCTTGTTTGGGGGCACCTCAAGCCCGTGAATAGACATTACAAAGGCCTTTGTCTGTGGTGGAATTTGAAAATGGAAGGGAAAAAAAGTACGCTCGTTTCGCTCACTTCGCTTCGCTCGCTACGCTCGCTCAGCTCCTTCGGCTCCGCGCAAGCGCCCCAGCTCGCTGCGCTCGCTGGGCGCTTGCGCTTCGCTCGCAAATATTTTTTTGAACAAAATTGCAAAAAAAAAAAAGATTTATTAAAATTTCCAAGTTTCAGATATTTCCTGGATGCACCATTAGTGGGTGCACAAGTTAACCCTTTTCACTTTGACCGTGGACGCGTCCTTCTGTCTGTCCTAACTTTTTAAGAAAAACACTTTTTTGGGTTTAACAGGTTAAAAAAAAAAAGACAAAGGCGCCAACGTCAGGGTCATCTGGGGATCTTAACCCTCCACCATACCAAATTTCAGCATTCTAGGATCAAAAAAATTTTGCTCCACGGAATCTTAAATTTTGGACTTACGACGTCAGGGTCAACGGCTTCAAAATTTGACCAAGGTGTTAAACATCACCAGTTAAACAACTGTCAGTCAGTGAGTCAGTGGTATTTAAGCTTTATATAATATAACTAGTGGTTCGCGCGAATGCCGCGGCCCGCAAGCGGACCGCGGAGGTTGGCTGTGTTGCCAGTTTCTTGTGACAGTGTTTCTAATTAAATTTGGTTTTTGACTGGAACCGGATTCTTGTTTGGGGGCACCTCAAGCCCGTGAATAGACATTACAAAGGCCTTCGTCTGTGGTGGAATTTGAAAATGGAAGGGGAAAAAGTACGCTCGTTTCGCTCGCTTCGCTTCGCTCGCTACGCTCGCTCAGCTCGTTCGGCTCCGCGCAAGCGCCCCAGCTCGCTGCGCTCGCTGGGCGCTTGCGCTTCGCGTGGCACGACAGTAGGTTAGAATTGGGGCTTCTGGATCACTAAAAAAGCATTGGGGTTTCTGGATCAATCGAAAAACGAGAGCGCAGCGACCTTTTCCCAATTCTATCTAACCTACTCCTGGATAATAATAAGCTATTTAAAAAACTGTTGTGTGAGAGAGAACACTGTTCTAACAGAGGAAACTCGCTATCGATTAAAATCCAGTCATTTGAAACATGTTACGAAAAAAAATATCTGCAAAAACCCTCTCCAAAACCCTGTGCTGTCGTGTGTAATTTGTATTATTTATTTGATGACAGCACAGGGCTGGATAAGATTTTGAGACCGTTCTAGATCCCGACAGTATTTTCGTCTTTTGGGGTTAATCTAGGGTCTAGCTGGATGAGATTAAAGTAAAGTCCGTTTCTAGCCCCGACAGTTACGTCTTCTGGGTTTCACTAGAGGACTAGGAGGGTTCGGTTTATCATTCGCTTTCAGGACCGCCCGCATCCTTACTTACTCACGATAAACACGATCAACAAAGGTACTTCCGCGACTACTAATAGTTTTTCCGATTTCGGGCGCAAATCGTAGTCAACTACTTTCGTCTCCGGAGACCTTGTCAATTCTAATGGAATTGTGATTTGTATATATAGGAACTGTTGTTGAAAATTTCAATATCGCGTTTTAGAACTGTCTGCATTGTATAACAAAAATGACGTAAGTATGTTTATAAAGTGTAACCCTTGCGCCATATTAGATATTGCATCGATCGATAATTTGATTCAGCACCATCTTTAGTGCGTGCTGTCTATCTAGTACCTACCTCTGTTTAGAAGCGTCGTTCGATAATGTGATTCAGTGCCATCTAGATTAATTGATATGTAACTCTACTTTTTAGTCTAGCGAGTGCTCGCATCTGATTATCGAACCATGGACCTAAGTATATAGTTCATCTGTTTAGTCTAGATGTCGCAACATGTCATTAGATTCAATCTTGAATCAATAAATTTAGCCAGAGCGTGCGCGCGACCAAAGAGATTCGAATCTTTTTGGATTCAATAGTAGCGGTAGGTATGACTGTAAGAAG
This sequence comes from Metalampra italica, assembly GCA_949699065.1. NCBI lineage: Eukaryota > Metazoa > Arthropoda > Insecta > Lepidoptera > Oecophoridae > Metalampra > Metalampra italica. Next base: position 11,370,523 of record OX452978.1, on the reverse strand, counting down.
TAGATTTTTAAGAGCCATAGTAGCCTAGTTGGTTGTGCACTCGCCTCACGTTCATGAGGTCGTGGGTTCGATCCTAGTCCGTGCCAATAAGTTTTTTTTTTTCGAAACCTAAGCACAGTTTATTATAATACCTCAGGTTTTTTTTTTTCGGTGAAGTAAAACATTGTGAGGAAACCTGTATACAGCAAACTGGTATTTCCTATTCTAAGGCGTATGTGAAGTCCATCAGTAAACGGTTTGGAGCACCGTTTGGTGGACAGAGGTTTGGCACAACAGATCCCATAGGATCGAAGTGTCGTCAGGTATTCCTAACCCTCAAAAGATTAGATGGTCGTAAGACTTTGAAATAAGTACATATTGACACCATATTAAAATTTCGTTTCAGGTTTCTAGTGACACGAGTAGAGATTCCATATTTAAACAATTGTAACGCCGTGTGTACAGTAACCTACTGCTGAGTAGAGCAAAATACATTTTGAGAAACTTATTTTGTGATGCGATAAGGTTGAAATTCGTTTGTGTTTATTAAAGCAGACTTAAGCATTAATACTGAACTGATATTGTGGACATCTCCTAATTTATTTACTCTTAGTTAATTATCGCGAATAATTATACGTTCAGTCAGCGGGTCCGACCGGTCATATTGTTTCAAAAAAGAAGTACGCGCTGTGTGTTTACAAAGTACCTTACTGGTGGTGACGTGAATATACTAAGTGTGTCTATACAGTGAATTGAAGCAGTCAGCGGAAAGAACTACCTACTAGTATGTATGTAATTCTCTATTATTTTTAATTTTACTTATTTTCTCTGCCAATGATTCAGTTGTACATTTTTGACTTTAGCGCTTTGTATTCATAATCGAGCAAGGTAAAGAAAACTTATTCACATGTAAGACCCGTAAATAATTATATAATAATGATTCATTTGTTGTTAAATTTATTAGAGTTCTTACGTACATTAAGAATGTGTTACTGGACATCAAGCAAGCATCTCTTCTAATTGTCTGTAAAGAAACCATGGTTAATATAGATTAATTATCTGTATTAATAATTAGTTTCACTTGTTTTAGGGCGTCTAACCCCTTTGATTCGAGTGAGGAGCAAATCGAAGCGGGACCTAGTAAGAAAGGCAAGAGTGTTGTGAAGCGACAGCCTGCTAAAAGAGGGCCAAAGACTGCACCGCCGCTGCCTTCGCTATCCGAATCCGAATCTGAAGAAGAGGGAGTGGTGCTAAAGAAACAAAAACTCTTTTTGGAGGAATCAGAGGTTAGTTGTTTTAGCTAACTTCAAACCTGTTAAACCTACTGCCAATAAAAAAGGATCTAATTAATGCCGATATACCATTATTTCAAATGTGTGTGTGTGTATCCAGATGTAAACACTCGTGTGCAACACAGGTATTTGCAAATTACAATAAATTTCTTTTTTCTCAATTTCAGGATGAAACAGCAACGCCTGTGGTGGCTGAAAAACTGCACGGGTTATTGTGGAGACGCGTCCCGCTAGGCTATACAAGTCAGCGTGACTTTTCTAAGAAGGGCAACTTTTACATAGAGTTGCAAGTTTCTTATACCAGAGATGCTCTTAATAAAGACGCATATAAAAATACATTAATAACATATAAGTCATGCGTGGAAGAGAAATCGATGGTGTTCAAAGCGGTCAATAATGTAGTAAAGGCCGCTAAGAAACAATTTAAGGACATACAGCCAGTCCTTTACCCTCAAGAAAAAATGATTTAAAAATATGTATATTATATTTAGAGGTTTTCATAACTTTCATTATAATAATATATTTTAAAAGTACTTACCTATTCATTTATTAATTCTTTTACTCTTGAGGGAGGGGATCCATACGTGGAAGAGAAATCGATGGTTTTTAAAGCAGTCAATAACGCTGTAAAGGCAGCTAAGAAACAGTTTAAAGGTATATAGCCAGTCCTTTATCCTCAAGATTTTTTTAAAATATAATATATTTAGAGGTTTTCATAACTTTCATTATAATAATATATTTTAGAAGTACTTACCTATTCATTTATTAATTAAAACATTATTATTATTATTATTTTTATTTTATCGCCTTTTTTTTTTACTCTTGAGGGAGGGATCCTATTTAATTATATGCTTGAATAAGTTGTAGGTGCTTAAAATGCCTATATGTAAAGTCTGTAACGTCAAAGTAATAAAATATTCCTCACATATACGTTGTAACATTCACAAGGCTAATTGTTTGCTTAGTACCGAGTTTAACGATGTCCATGTTATATCTTGTGCATTTAAGAACCGAATCATTAGCTATCGCATTGATTGTAAAGATGAAAGAGTAGAGCCTGAATTTTTTCTAAATAACATATCGACGACAGTTAAACAGTTGATCAATCGCAACCTTGACATTCATAAAGCATTAAAGATTAATTTTGAATTGTATGCTTCATATGTACTGCCAAAAAATGATGAAAAATCTCTTAAGTCATTCAATACAAGTTATGTCACAACTTTTGCAAACACCGATATTATGAACGTGTATTTAGAGAGTTGTAAAATTTTATCAGGAAAACTTTCAGAATTTGAACTTGCTGAATCAGGCTGGACTCTTGAATCTGTTAGTCATTTAGAAATAAACATAACTAAATATAACCCGCTTAGAGCTGGCTCTTACATCCCTTTACCAAAGAAAATCATAAATACTAAATCTTGTTTGAACATTAAGAACAAAGATGACCATTGCTTCTTATGGAGTATAATCGCTCATATATTTCCGCCAAAGTGTAATTCTAATCGCGTGTCTTCTTATCCTCATTATTCACAAATACTCAATATAAACGATATGTCTTTTCCTCCGTCATTTCAGGATATAAAGATATTTGAAGAAAATAATCCTACCATTAGCATCAATATATATGGTTTGGGAAGAAATAATGATGTTCATGGTCCTCTTTACAAAACTCAAAAACGAAAAATAACGCATGTTAACTTATTATACATTAATAAAAACGAAAAAAGTCATTTTTGTTTAATTAAGAGCTTTGAGAAATTAGTACACAAACAAATAACACGCCATAAATGTAAAATATTTTTGTGTGAAGAGTGTTTTGTGTATTTTGAATCGGAAGATAAGCTAGATGAACACTGTTGCGCGAGAATAAAAACGGTTCTTCCAGAGGAAGGTGAAAAGTTGTATTTTGATCATTATGAAAGAAAGCAAAGAATTCCTGTAGTGATATATGGTGATTTCGAAAGTTTACTTAAAGAATACGATGATAAAGATAAAGGTCGTTACACAGAAAATATACAGATCCATCAAGCTACAAGCTTTGCTTACTATATATGTAGTGAATCTAAACCAGAGCTGAATGAATATGTTGCGTACAGAGGTTCAAATTGCGCTAAAAAGTTTGTTGAGACTATATCAAGTGACTTACTTAGACTTAACACTATTTTATCCCAAGATGTGTCAATGCAGCCCTTAACTGATGTAGAATTAAAGTCATTTCAAAGAGCTACTTCTTGTCATATTTGCGAAAAACCTTTTTATAAAAATGATGAAAAAATCATCGACCACGATCATTTCACAGGTCTTTATAGAGGCCCTGCACACAACTCTTGCAATTTAAAGTCAAAAAAATGCTCGTTCATACCTGTCATATTTCATAATTTGAGCAATTATGACTGTCACCTTTTTATAACTGAATTAGGGAATGTTTGCGGACGCATCAACATTATTCCTAAAACAAAAGAAAAATATATTTCTTTTACGAAATTTAGACCCATAGACTCAAAAAAAGCAGCGCAACTTAAATTTATTGATTCTTTTAATTTTCTCAGCTCTAGTTTAGATAAACTAGTGAAAACATTGCATCCCAATGATTTTTACAATTTACGTAAATATTTTGATAATAAAGATGAGTTCGATCTTATCCGACGAAAAGGGGTGTATTGTTATGACTATGTTGATTCCATGGAACGGTATGAGGAAACAGAGTTACCGCCTCATAATTTTTTTTTCAATAAGTTAACTTCAGAACACATAACAGAACAAGAGTATGAACATGCTCAAAAGGTTTGGAATACGTTTAAAATTAGGAACTTGGGTGAATACACAGACTTATACTTGAAATGCGATGTTTTGTTATTAGCGGATGTGTTCGAAAAGTTTAGAAATATTAGTTTGCAACACTATAAGTTAGATCCTTGTTATTATGTATCTTCACCAGCATTGAGTTGGGATGCAATGTTACTTTACACTGAGGTGGAGTTAGATTTGATATCGGATGTAGAGATCTATCAAATGCTTGAAAAAGGAATACGAGGGGGCTTAGCACAATGTTCTCTCAGATATGCTCAAGCCAACAATAAATACATGTCGCAATATAACAACAACAAACCAAACAGTTTTTTGGTTTATTTAGACTGTGTTAATTTGTATGGCTTTGCCATGATGCAAAAATTACCAAAGTCAAACTTTTTATTTCTAGACCCTACACAAGTTCGGAATTTTGATGTTACTGTAGTGCCATACGATAGCGATCGTGGTTACATACTTGAAGTAGACCTGCACTATCCGATTGACGTGCATGATCAACATTCAGATTTACCCTTTGCTGCTGAAAAATTTGCGCCAATAGGCAAAACTATGCCTAAATTGATTGCCAGCCTTTATGATAAACATCGTTACGTCATTCATTATGCGCATTTGAAAAAGTGTCTTGAAAACGGTCTTCGGTTATTAAAAATACATAGAGTTTTGTCATTTGATCAAAGCAATTTTCTTGAACCTTATATTTCACTCAACACTTCACTCAGACAGCAAGCTCAATCTGACTTCGAAAAAGATTTTTTCAAAAAGCAGAACAATTCAATTTTTGGCAAGACAATTGAAAACAAAAGACAGCAAGTTGACGTAAGGCTTGTAAATGTATGGTCCGATAAATGTAACAAAACTAATAAGTTGGTTGGAGCTGAAAAGTACATAAGCGCCCCTAACTTCAAGTGTTTGTCAATTTTCTCTGAAAATTTAGTAGCTATACAGTTAGACCAGAGTATAGTTACTCTAGACAGACCTATATACATCGGGTTTTCAGTGTTAGAGCTGGCAAAAACTCATCTCTATAATTTTCATTATTCGGTCATGAAAACTTTGTATAAAGACAATATTCAGCTTTGCTATACTGACACAGATAGCTTGTTATATCATATATTTACAGATGACTTTTATGCTGATATGAAAAAAAATATAAAATACTTTGATACTAGCAATTTTGAACCTAATAATGTGTTTAATATTCCTAAAGCAAATGAAAAAATCCCTGGTTATTTCAAAGATGAAATGGGCGGTGATATTATAACAGAATTTGCAGGATTACGTGCTAAGTTGTATTGTATTAACGCTAAAAAAGTATGCATTAAGAAAGCAAAGGGTGTCAAATCATCTGTTACGAAGAAACTTGATATAGATAAATATAAAAAAGCATTGTTTGAAAATGAATCATTACGTGAAAATATGTGTATTATCAGATCATTTAAACATAAAATATTTACGCAGAATGTCAATAAACTAGTTTTGAATAACGAAGATGATAAGAGACAAGTAAAAGAAAGGCGTGTAAGCACTCTTCCATGGGGTCATTATAATATTATGTTTTAGACATTATTTAGTATCACCCTATAGGATAATACAAGAAGGTGTAGATAGATCGCACTAGTTTGTCTTAAGTAAACAATCGTAATAATGAGGTGGCATATAATCACCTATTGACTGCAGGTGTTTGAAAGTGACAAACGTTATCTATCACTAGCTACACTATTTAACAATTGACAGTAGTCTATCTACACCTTTTATTTTTATTTTTTATAGGCTATATTTGGTAATACCTATAATCATAGTTGTAAGAAAATATTTAACCATGATTGTAATCTTTATTTTTATAAATAAAAGAACAATTTTTAATCATTATACTGTATTTTTATTTATTTTCCAAATAATTTCATGCACAAACTTCATCTGTCACATTTATAATTCTTATTCAGCATTTCAGCAACTATTACATGAACTAAACATCTATAAATATAATTTAATATTTTTTATTTATTCTATCTCATATATAAAAGGCGAAACTGACTCACTGACTGATCAACGCACAGCCCAAACCGCTGAACCTAGAGACTTGAAATTTTTCACAGAGGTACCTCATATAGCACTGACGTCCACTAAAAAAGGATTTTTCAAAAATCAACCCCTAAGTGGGTGAAATAGGGGTGCAAAGATTGTATGAAAGTCCCTCATTTTTAAAGTTAGAAACCTGAAATTTTGTATTCAGGCTACCAGTTCAAAAAGAATGAACACGTGTTTCAGCGATTTTGAAAATTCCACCCCTAAGTATGTAAAATAAGGGATGAAACGCGCACAGCCCAAACCGCTGAAGCTAGAATCGTGAAAATTTATATTTAGGCTTTTAGTTTAAAAACAATAATGACGTCTTTCGCGAATTTTGAAAATTCCACCCCTAAGTATGAAAAATAGGGGATGAAACGCACACCCCAAACCGCTGAGCCTAGAGACTTGAAATTTGGCACAAAGGTTCCTCTTATAGCACTGACGTCCACCAAGAAAGAATTTTTCAAAAATCATCCCCTAAGTGGGTGAAATAGGGGTGCAAAGATTGTATGAAAGTCCTTCATTTTTAAAGTTGGAAACCTGAAAATTTGTATTTAAGCTATTCGTTAAAAACCAATGAACACGTGTTTCAGCGATTTTGAAAATTCCACCCCTAAGTATGTAAAATAAGGGATGAAACGCGCACAGCCCAAACCGCTGAAACTATAATCGTGAAAATTTATATTTAGGCTTTTAGTTTAAAAACAATAATGACGTGTTTCGCGAATTTTGAAAATTCCACCCCTAAGTATGAAAAATAGGGGATGAAACGCACACCCCAAACCGCTGAGCCTAGAGACTTGAAATTTGGCACAAAGGTTCCGCTTATAGCACTGACGTCAACCGAGAAAGGATTTTTCAAAAATCATCCCCTAAGTGGGTGAAATAGGGGTGCAAAGATTGTATGAAAGTCCCTCATTTTTAAAGTTGGAAACCTGAAAATTTGAATTTAGGCTACTCGTTAAAAACCAATGAACACGTGTTTCAGCGATTTTGAAAATTCCACCCCTAAGTATGTAAAATAAGGGATGAAACGCGCACAGCCCAAACCGCTGAAGCTACAATCGTGAAAATTTATATTTAGGCTTTTAGTTTAAAAACAATAATGACGTGTTTCGCGAATTTTGAAAATTCCACCCCTAAGTATGAAAAATAAAGGGATGAAACGCACAACCAAACCGCTGAGCAGCTGAACCTAGGGACTTGAAATTTGGCACAGAGGTTCCTCTTTATAGCACTGACGTCCACTAAGAAAGGATTTTTCAAATCATCCCCTAAGTGGGTGAAATAGGGGTGCAAAGATTCTCATATATAATTTATAACTCAAGAACGGATCGACGGATTATGATGAAACTCGGTACATTTATAGCTTATATCCTGGAATAACATGTAGGCTACTTTTTTACCGCGGTAAATTATTCCCGCGGAAAACTCAATAACGGCTAAACGGATTCGGATGAAACTTGGTACAGTGACAGCTTATATCTTGGGATGACATATGGGCAACTTTTTACCGCGGTAAACTTTTCCCGCGGGAAAAATATTTAATTTTGATGAAACTTGACACAGTAATAGCTTATATCCCGGGATAACATATAGGCTACTTATCACCGCAGTAAACTTTTCCCGCGGGAAAAATATTTAATTTTGATGAAACTTGACTAACCTGACCTAACCTAACCAAAACCAACCTAACCTAACAGTGATAGTTTATATCCTGGGATAACATATAGGTAACTTTTTACCGCGGTAAACTATTCCCGCGGGAAAAATATTTAATTTTGATGAAACTTGGCACAGTGATAGCTTATATCCTGGGATAACATATAGGCTACTTTTCACCGCAGTACACTTTTCCCGCGGGAAAAATTATTAAATTTCGATGAAACTTGGCTAACCTAACCAAACCTAACCTAATAGTTTATATCCTGGGATAACATTTATGCAACTTTTTTCCGCGGTAAACTTTTCCCGCGGGAAAAATATTTAATTTTATTCTACCCCTAAGTGTGTAAAATAAAGCGTAACACACACTGGGCGGCGGCGCTGCGAAAGCGTTGCGGCGGCGAAGGTTTGTATGAAGAACGCGCCGCGCCGCCGCCGCTTTGATGTAAAGGGCTTCATACTATTCCGAACATTACAGAAAAAAACCGCAACGCTTTCGCAACGCCGCCGCGCAGTGTGTGTTACGCTTTATTTTACACACTTAGGGGTAGAATATTCAAAATTGCCGAAACACGTCATTATTGTTTTTTAACTGAAAGCCTAAATATTAAATCCGGTCACCCACGGAGGTTTCCGTTCCGTCAGCCACACTAATATGCTATCACTGTACCAAGTTTCATCAAAATTAAATATTTTTCCCGCGGGAAAAGTTTACCGCGGTAAAAAGTTGCATAAATGTTATCCCAGGATATAAACTATCACTGTTAGGTTAAGTTACGTTTGGTTAGGATAGGTTAGGTTAGCCAAGTTTCATCAAAATTTAATAATTTTTCCCGCGGAAAAAGTGTACTGCGGTGAAAAGTAGCCTATATGTTATCCCAGGATATAAGCTATCACTGTGCCAAGTTTCATCAAAATTAAATATTTTTCCCGCGGGAAAACTATCACTGATGGTTAGGTTAGATTTGGTAAGGTTAGGTTAGGTTTGCCAAGTTTCATCAAAATTAAATATTTTTCCCGCGGGAATAGTTTACCGCGGTAAAAAGTTACCTATATGTTATCCCAGGATATAAACTATCACTGTTAGGTTAGGTTGGTTTTGGTTAGGTTAGCTTAGGTTAGCCAAGTTTCATCAAAATTAAATATTTTTCCCGCGGGAAAAGTGTACTGCGGTGAAAAGTAGCCTATATGTTATTCCAGGATATAAGCTATCACTGTGCCAAGTTTCATCAAAATTAAATATTTTTCCCGCGGGAAAACTATCACTGTTAGTTAGGTTTGCTAAGGTAAGGTTAGGTTTGGTTAGCCAAGTTTCATCAAAATTAAATATTTTTATAATATTTTATAACATTTTTCCCGCGGGAAAAGTTTACTGCGGTGATAAGTAGCCTATATGTTATCCCGGGATATAAGCTATCACTGTGTCAAGTTTCATCAAAATTAAATATTTTTCCCGCGGGAAAAGTTTACCGCGGAAAAAAGTTGCATAAATGTTATCCCAGGATATAAACTATTAGGTTAGGTTTGGTTAGGTTAGCCAAGTTTCATCAAAATTTAATAATTTTTCCCGCGGGAAAAGTGTACTGCGGTGAAAAGTAGCCTATATGTTATCCCAGGATATAAGCTATCACTGTGCCAAGTTTCATCAAAATTAAATATTTTTCCCGCGGGAAAACTATCACTGATGGTTAGGTTAGATTTGGTAAGGTTAGGTTAGGTTTGCCAAGTTTCATCAAAATTAAATATTTTTCCCGCGGGAATAGTTTACCGCGGTAAAAAGTTACCTATATGTTATCCCAGGATATAAACTATCACTGTTAGGTTAGGTTGGTTTTGGTTAGGTTAGCTTAGGTTAGCCAAGTTTCATCAAAATTAAATATTTTTCCCGCGGGAAAAGTGTACTGCGGTGAAAAGTAGCCTATATGTTATTCCAGGATATAAGCTATCACTGTGCCAAGTTTCATCAAAATTAAATATTTTTCCCGCGGGAAAACTATCACTGTTAGTTAGGTTTGCTAAGGTAAGGTTAGGTTTGGTTAGCCAAGTTTCATCAAAATTAAATATTTTTATAATATTTTATAACATTTTTCCCGCGGGAAAAGTTTACTGCGGTGATAAGTAGCCTATATGTTATCCCGGGATATAAGCTATCACTGTGTCAAGTTTCATCAAAATTAAATATTTTTCCCGCGGGAAAAGTTTACCGCGGAAAAAAGTTGCATAAATGTTATCCCAGGATATAAACTATTAGGTTAGGTTTGGTTAGGTTAGCCAAGTTTCATCAAAATTTAATAATTTTTCCCGCGGGAAAAGTGTACTGCGGTGAAAAGTAGCCTATATGTTATCCCAGGATATAAGCTATCACTGTGCCAAGTTTCATCAAAATTAAATATTTTTCCCGCGGGAAAACTATCACTGATGGTTAGGTTAAGTTTGGTCAGGTTAGGTTAGGTTAGCCAAGTTTCATTAAAATTAAATATTTTTCCCGCGGGAATAGTTTACCGCGGTAAAAAGTTACCTATATGTTATCCCAGGATATAAACTATCACTGTTAGGTTAGGTTGGTCTTGGTTAGGTTAGGTTAGGTTAGCCAAGTTTCATCAAAATTAAATATTTTTCCCGCGGGAAAAGTTTACTGCGGTGATAAGTAGCCTATATGTTATCCCGGGATCTAAGCTATCACTGGCTATCAGTGTGTGTTACGCTTTAGTGATGAAACGCGCACAGCCCAAACCGTTGAGCCTAGGAACGTGAAATTATAAATTTACTCTTTTAGTTTAAAAACAATAATGATGTGTTTCGCGAATTTTGAAAATTCCACCCCTAAGTATGTAAAATAGGGGAAGAAACGCGCACAGCCTAAACCACTGAGCCTAAAGACTTGAAATTTTTCAGAAAGGTTCCTCTGTGATGTCTACTACGAAATGTATTTTTACCGCGGGAAAACTTGCTGGAAAACCTACTTGCTAGAAAACCTTTTTTACGCGGGCGAAGCCGCGGGCAAAAGCTAGTTCATTAATATAAGAGAAGAATAACAATTAAAAATATAACTATCTAAAATTAAACTATTTAAATAGGCAAATGTTAAAAATAATAAGTAGTTAGTAGGTATTTACAAAATAAATAAAAGTCTAAACGTCTTCATTTATTTTACTTACTATTTTACTAATAAGAGTTTTAGCAGCGTTTGCTACATCGTCGTAACTATCTGTTACGATATATTGTACACTGTGAGACGGGCCACTGAAAAGACACCCGGTACACCCAAACCAACATGCCTACCTACCAGGCAAATCAACAGAGTCGGCGCTACACCAGGTAGTGCACAAAATAGAGACCGCTCTGGAGTCCAAACAATCTTGTCTCGCAACATTCATTGACATTGAAGGTGCCTTTGACAAGACAACTTTCCAGAGCATCAAAACCGGTTTAGACACCCATGGTGTCGATAACAATCTAACGGCATGGATCACGCAGATGTTAAGCCAACGCGCGGCGTGCATCGTGACCACCGAATCTGCACGCTGCACAGTCACCAGGGGCTGCCCACAGGGAGGAGTACTTTCTCCTCTCCTGTGGGTAGTCGTGGTTAATGACCTTCTAAAAGAGCTAAACGGCGACGGTTTTTGTACCGTGGGCTATGCGGACGACATAGTGATAATGATATCAGGCCTCTTCGAGTCCACACTCTGCAGCAAGATGCAGAAGGCGCTCCATACTGTCGAGGCATGGTGCCGAAGTCACAGTCTGTACGTAAATCCACAAAAGACGGAACTTATACTCTTCACTAGAAAGCGATCGTTACCAACCTTGCGATTACCGCACCTTTTTGATACCCAACTCGCACTCACACACGAGGCCAAGTACCTCGGCGTCTGGTTGGATAGTAAGCTCATATGGTCAAAACAACTGGACCATATTACAACCAAGGCGACCAATACACTTTGGCAATGCAGGAGAGCCATAGGCAAAAGCTGGGGCCTCAGCCCAAAGCTGTGCAAATGGCTGTATACAACGATAGTGAGACCTGTTTTAACATATGGAGCCATTGTATGGTGGCCAAGAACGGGTTTGATAACGACGATCAACAAGTTACAACAGACGCAACGACTGGCGTGCATGATGATCAGCGGCTGTATGAGAACAACTCCATCAGCAGCTTTGGATATCTTACTGGGGCTGCCACCCTTGCAGCTCCACATTCAGCAGGAAGCAATGGCGGCAGCTCTAAGGATAAAATCTAACGGATAATGGAAAGGTAACATAACCACCAGGCATTGTCGGATCTTAGATAGGGCCATCAGGTCAGTCACGATAAGCAGACTAGGCACCGACAAGGTCGGGAAAACCTATCTAGACAACAAGATGTACAACATACTACTATCAAACGATGAGGACGACACAAACACGGACGGCTGTCTGAGAGTCTACACTGACGGCTCGAAGAGCGAGGCAGGCACGGGATGTGCCTACTACTCGACAGAGGCAGGAATGACTCTCAAGCAGCCGCTCCCAGACTATAGCACAGTCCTTCAAGCGGAAACCCTAGCGATCACCCTAGCGGCTAAAGCAATCTCACCTGAAACTATGAATCCAAACCCGGTTAAGGTAACCATTATTACGGACAGCGCAGCCGTCCTCATGGGTCTCCACAGACCAGTAAGCAGATCAAAGACAATGCTGGATTGTCACACTGCACTGCAAGACCTGTCACGCAACTACGAGGTAACATTACAGTGGACCAAAGCACATGACACAAGCGCGGGAAACGCGATGGCCGACAAACTGGCCAAACAAGCAGCAAAGTCGTCCGCGCCAATCCAAGAGACACCACTGTGCCTGCCATCAGCAGACACGGTTAGGAAACTCCTTATAAAAAACACAGACATGGAACATGAAAAATTGTGGGAAACCCGAGTGGACTGTGAGCAAGCTCGCTCCATGCTCCCTCACAGCGATGGTAAACTCACGAATTTTCTAATGAAACGCAATAGAGGCGACCTCAGACTCCTGGTCGGCATCATAACAGGTCACTGTAACCTGAACAAACACATGCACAATTTGGGCATCACAGACAGCCCCCTGTGTAGGGGCTGTCTGCAGGAGAGCAAGACGGTGGAGCACGCAGTGCTTCACTGTCCTGCAACACAGGAATTCAGATCCGGAACGGGCCTGGCAATAGATCCCGACCTCTCGGCAACGAGCAACCTGCAACAGTGCTGCCGTCAGCCAGAAGCCCTACTCCAATATTTTAAGGAGCTGGGATGGCTGGACTGACGGCCCGGGGGGAATTGTACAAAACTCCCGTCTTCGTGGAGTCGGTGCAGGGACTGCCACCCCCGTCTAAGAATAAGAATAATAAGAATATTGTACACTTACACTTGCGCTATCACTACCACTATTAACTTCACTTCCTAACAAGTCTATAATGTCTAATTTTATTAACTGAATTGGTCTTCTTGATTCTTTTCTAATAATAAAACTAGAAGTTGGGTGAGTAGCAGACTGTACTTTTCTAGAAGCTGACCTGTTCTTGGCTTTAGCATCTTTTCTAAATTTTTTCAATGATTTCCTAGCAGGTTTGATCTTGTTTTTGTCTGCCGTCAATACATCTTCCTGGTTAAAGTATGGGTCAGCCATGATATCTTGCGCATAATAAAACGGATTTGTTATGGGGTTTTCGTCCTCAATAAGGAGTGACTGGCTCATCTCTGCAACAAGAAATATGTAATAATTAATAATAATCTAAACAATAACTAATGTTTTAGTTAATATAGGACTGCTATTTTCCACATAAAACAAATCTCAACTACATAAATACTTACTGCTGGTATATAAACACACAATTTTTCAGTAGAAAATAAACATAAGATAGGTACTCGCGCACAACTTGCTCGATCCACTCGTAAAGACTTAATGAAAGGCAAAGTTTGTATAATTAGACTTTTAAATTCAATTATAGTGTAGCTCTTTTTCTCTATAAGCATATGAACGAGATGTCGTGATATTCATGCAACGATTTGCCCAAAACCTGTCTAGACATGTCTATATAACTAAATGATGATGTAATAACTTGATAGAATGTAAAATGAAGTTGGTTAAACAACATGTAACATTAGAAGTTAGCAATGTAAATGTAGACCGCTCATCAGCCATAATAAGACATAGCCCCCTATTGCCAAACACGATTCGCTGTATAATATGCGGTCCTTCAAACTGTGGTAAAACTAATGTAATGATTAGTTTACTTGTCCATAAAAATGGTTTGAAATTTAAAAATATATACCTGTATTCAAAAACTACTTTTCAGCCTAAATATTGTTTTCTAAATAATATCTTAAGCAAAATACCTCAAATAAACAATGAACACGTCAATTCCGATATGGAATGGGATGAATTCAAAAAAATTTGTGCTGATATTTGGCGAGATCCTTTCGGTTTTTTACTTATCAATAAAGATTGCGAATTTAATAACGGACGATATAGATACACCTTTGATACATTTATTAACTTTGATGATTGACTCTTACTATAAATAAGTTACTTAGGACGCAAATTCATCATTTTAATTACAACTCTATAAGAAACAAGTGTCTGGTGTAGGTTTGTATTACGCAATAAGTACTAAAATTACTATGGAAACAAATATAAAAGAGCAGCTAATAAGGTCTGTAACAGCTATCAAAAATAAAATAAAACAAATGCAAAATGATGAAGTTGAAAATGAAATAAAATATAATAAAATATTTAAACCGATAACTGAACCTTTAAAAGCTATAGATGCTACATTTAACACTCTGAATACTAATAAAGTGAATAAATTTGAACGGAGTGACAGACAGAGTCCCAAAGTAGAAACACCAACACCATCTACATACAAAGATAATGATAGTGTTGTTGATGATGATCTTTACGAAACTGATCGCAGTGAACATTCTGTATCGAAAGAGGACGTTGAATTTTATACTCCTATTAAATCAGAAATTAAAATTGCTAAATTAAACACTCCAATTAGATCATGGATTAATGCTGGAACCTCATCTGAAAATCAAAGTAATTTACATGTGCCATTTGGATTGCGCAATGAGAATGATAAATTTATGATCGGCAATTCCGAGGTACAATTTTGCAAAATCGGTCCTACTGATAATGAAATTTCAATGGCTGTTATTGACAATAAGAAGTATGAAATGACGGCTGGTATAAAAGAAGTGTTGATGAATAGTAAGCCCAACCTTGATCTTGTAACTGAGAAAGATAAACTCGTTTACAAAGATATTCTCATTACTACAAACGCTCATAAAAGAGATTACAATCCGAATGGGCAAATTAAGGGAGATAGAGGAATGAAGTATAATCAACTTATTAAACCTCTTTTTACTAACATAGATCAAAATGAAGACAACAATTTAAATAAAAAAACTGGTGGTAATCTACCTACTTTAAAAAGATTCAGAAAAAATACTGATTTCATTTATTGGGATGATCCTAATGAATTAATTGAGAGACTCAAACTTTTGGTTGCATCAAGAGATGCTGGAAACAATAGCCATGATAATGAAATAATATCTATTATCGAGGAGCTAAAGGAAGCCGGTGTAATAAAAGAATGAATTTGTAATATTAATACACAGTACCTTATCGGCTTTCAATCATGAATGTTGACAAGTTTGGTCATCATTTAAACAAACAACGAAAAATTAATGTGAAATTTCAAGAGGAATGTCTGTTTCAAACAACTAATGATGGAAATTTAAGCGCTCAAAATAAAACTTTGAAAAATATTGGAATTCCTGTAGATGATGATGATTGTGCTACGAAGCAATATGTAGACAACACTTTAGACAGTTGCCACAAAACATTTAAATTATTAAAAGAGTTGGTGGGGTTATTAACTGAGCGTGTAGCGCAATTAGAGAAAATTGTTGAATCACATAGACAAAGCAAAAATGAGCAAGGCAGACATAGTAAATGAAATACACAAAAATGCTCGGAAAAACTTTTTTCGAAGACAAGTAGTTATGAAAGACATTGATGATCTTTGGCAAGCGGATTTGATTGACATGCAAGCAGTATCAAAATATAATAAACAGTATAAGTATATTTTAGTGGTAATAGACACATTTTCGAAGTATGCTTGGACATTACCGCTATATCGAAAAAACAAAAATTTGCTATGTAAAGCTTTTGAAGTAATATTGAAAGACGGTCGTGTTCCTCAGAACGTGCAAACTGATTTGGGGAAAGAATTCTATAATGATCAATTTAGCAAATTAATGAATACTTACAATATAAACCACTATTCCACATACTCTACAAAGAAGGCTTCAATTGTAGAACGATTGATTAGAACTCTGAAATCTAAATTATTCAAAGAATTTAGTTTGAAAGGTAATTACAAATGGATGGATGACACCTTACATAAAGTAGTTCATGATTATAATAATTCATATCATAGAACTATTGGCCGATGTCCTGCTGAAGTGAATGAACAACTAAAAAGTGAAATTTTGAACAAATATAAAAACAGCGCTTTAGTTCAGAAAAAAAATAAACGATATAATCTTAAAATAAACGACTTTGTTAGAATTAGTAAATACAAAGGAACATTCGAGAAAGGATATACTCCTAATTGGTCTACAGAAATTTTCAAAATAAGTAAAATACAAAATACTAATCCTACCACTTATTTAGTTAATGATATGAAACAGAGGCCCATTCTAGGAGCATTTTATAGAGAAGAATTACAGAAAACCAAATATCCTTATATATATTTAGTAGAAAAAGTTTTAAAAAAGAAAGGAACAAAATTATTTGTAAAATGGTTAGGATTGCCGACAGAAGAAAATAGCTGGATTGATAAAACATGTGTATTATAATTACGGTGAAGGAGAAACAATAAATATGATTTAAACGAGAGCAGGCGTTATATTTTGTTAGTATTATACGGGACATGACAGAAGGAAGTCTTCTCAATTCTTTTCTTAACTGCCTACCCTTCGAACTACATCTACCTGGCTATAACTATTGCGGACCTGGAACTAAGCTTCAGCACAGACTTGCTAAAGGAGTCAAAGGAATTAATCAATTAGACGAATATTGCAAGCAACACGATATTGCATATAACAACTCGTCTCTCCTAAGCGATCGACATAAAGCTGACATAATCTTAAAAATGGCAAAAAAGCGATCTTCTGCTTCAGATGCGAGTCTTGGAGAGAAATTAGCGGCAAATTTGGTGAATAAAGCTATGCTAACAAAAATTAGTATGGGCGCAGGCTTAAACAAGAAAACGAAAAGAGCTGCATCTAAAATTAAATGCGGCAAAGGCTTATTTAAAAATATATTATCACATACAAAGAAATGTTTAAAAAAACTAAAACCGAACTGTAAGAAAATGGCAATAGAGTTAGCTATAGCAGCAGCTAAGGAATTAACATCGGATCAGGACGTAAAACTGCCTCGTGTCATACCTGTTCCAAAAACAGGAGGAGTTTTACCTATGATACCCGTTTTTGCTGGACTATCCGCCGTTGGTAGTTTACCTGGCGGTGTAGATGAAATCGCTAAGGTTATGAAAGAGTTTGATGGAGCTAGAAAACAATTAACAGAATTTAAAAAACGCAATGGAAATATAAAAGCAATAGGTATTGGAAGAGGATTACATTTAAAACCGCACAAGGAAGGTTTGGGTATTTTTGTTACTAAGCCAAAAAACTAAATTATAAGCTGCCCAATAGAGCTCTGACTAATATAGACATTATGAATCATGCTGAGGACATTCCTTATTTTCGAGGTGTTTTCATGAGAGATGAATTACCAAAATGCTCTTATAGTAAAGAATGCGGTATCATTAATTTGGACACTTCAAGAAATTCAGGGTCTCATTGGGTAGCATACGTCAAATTTAACAATTATGTGGAATATTTTGATAGCTATGAAGATTTAAAACCGCCAAAAGAATTTATTAAATATATCGGATCAAAGATGATAAACTATAATTATGAAAATATTCAGCGCGATCATCCTTATAATTGCGGACATCTGTGTTTACGATTTTTAAAAAAATTCTGGCATAATAGAATAAATAGTTTGCAAAATACAGTTTAATCTCAGTCAATTACAGAACAATGTCTATCACGGTAACGTTATCGGGAGTCAAATCGGTGCTAGAAACATATTTTCACCCCCCCTTAAGTCTCGAAGAGAAATATGAGTGCGGGCTGCTTTATTTTTCGGCATGCAATTCTATACCAAATATTGATTTCAAAAATAATACATTCTCGTACGGAAAACAGGGTAAACAATTAAAACTCCCTCTTGGCTCTTATGACTTTTACGATATATGCGACTACATTGAAAGTAATTTAGCAGATTGTGAAATAAAAATAAGATCGAACAATAATACTTTGAAGTGTTCTTTATTTTGCAGCGAAATTATCAATTTTGATGTAGAGAACAGTATTGGAGATTTGTTAGGATTCTCAAAGTCAAAATTAGAACCAAATAAATGGCATGAGTCAGTTAATCCTGTGAATATTCTTCCTGTGTCTATTATAAGAATTGAATGCGATCTCATACAGGGGTCATTCACTAACGGTTTACCGTCCCATACAATACATGAGTTTGTTCCCAGTGTACCACCAGGATATAGATATATTGAAGTACCTAGAAACGTTATTTACTTTCCTTTAAATAAAAGAAGTATTTCATCCATTACAATTAAAGTTGTTGATGAAAACGGCAACCACGTTAATTTCAGAGAAGAAGAAATTCAATTGCGTATTCATTTACGAAAAAAAAAAGATTGTATTTAATAAAACCTCCAATCATCAAGTCAAACGTCTTAATTCTTCTGGCACTGTTCGAGAACGCAGACGTGTTAATACAAAAAAGAAGGTAACAAAAAGTAATAAAGATTTTCTTAGAGCTCTTGGATTTAAAGTGCTATAATGAGTATACTTCAGATTACCGAGTTACCTCAATTTGATAACGCTATCGAAAGCTATGAAGTTCATACATATAACCCCTACAATAATAGTTTTAAAGAAAACGATGAAATCCGAATACCTATTCATCAGCAAGATATTTACATATTACCCTCAGCTAGCTCTATATTCATCGAAGGACATGCTGAAGTGATTAAAAGAGACATCGCTGGAAAGGAAACTTCCTGTAATGCAGATTTTACTAATAATCCATTTATGTTTCTCTTTCAAGACATAAGGTATGAAATGAATGGGGTGGAAATAGATCGTATAAAAAACTCTGGAATTACAACAACAATGAAATCATATGTCTCTATGAATGCAGGTGAAAGTAAAATGGCTGCCTTATGGGGTTGGGATATGAGGGGAATAAAAAACAAGAGTTATTTTAGCGTAGTCATCCCTTTAAACAAAATATTAGGATTTGCTGAAGATTATAATAAAATCATTATAAACAGTAAACACGAACTTATTTTGAACCGGACTAATAATAATTTCAATAGTGTCCTATTAACAGATGCTACAGCCAACATAAATGTGAAGATAGAGAGAATAACGCGCGAAACGCGCGAACAAACCAACCAACCAACCCGCGAACAACCGCGCGAAACGCGCGAACAAACCAACCAAATAACCAACCCGCGAACAAACGCGCGAAGCGCGCGAACAAACCAACTTAATAACCAACCCGCGAATAAACGCGAAAACAAACGCGCGAACAAACCAACCAACCAACCCACGAATAAACGCACGAAGCGCGCGAACAAACTAACCAAATAACCAACCAACCAACCCGCGAACAAACGCGCGAACAAACCAACCAACCAACCCGCGAACAAACACGCGAAACGCGCGAACAAACGCGCGAAATTTTGGGGTGTAAGTGGTTCGACCCTTATCCTAAGAACCAAAGCCAACCTCACCTGCTCGTGGTGCACCCTGCTATTACTAATGAGGCTCTGGCGCAACCATGGTACCCCGCTGGGTTACAGAGATCTGACGGCTATGTGTAATACCTGACCCCGTCAGCTGCTTGGTGGTAGGTCCTCTTGGGCCGTCTGGCTAGCAACCACCCTCCTATTTGAGTCTGCCGCCAAATATCTCCACTCAGGTAGTGATGTGTTCCGGCAGTGTATAGGAGAGCCAGCCCTCCTCTTCACAGAATGCGTGAGCTTGTGTGATACCTGAGGACCCGCGATACAAAGAGCATCATCCCGGTGAAACGGCTGACCGCTGGCCGCCCGCTGGCTAGTAGGGGACCCGAACCCAGGCTTTTACCTTTATCTCTGGGCCTGGGAGGCTGTCCCACCAACCAGTGCATAATCCAGCAGATCGGTTGTCGTGCCGGGGTAAGAGACCGGAGTGGAACCCGGCAGCCGCTCTCGGGGGGGACCGGGGGCCCTTCCGTCCCCCATGCCAGCACTTCACACTACCTCTTCGTCCGAGTTGTCTCCACAGATCGCATCTCCTTTTCCTTGGGATCACACAAGCTACGAAATTCTGTTCTCTCTTCACCTTCCAACAAACATGGCTGTTCCAAAGAAAAAAAGAGTACATTCAGCGGCTCCCCCTTCCACTTTACAAGTAGACATGTGCAATGTCAGGGGATTGCACTCCAACCTCAACGCCGTTCACCACCACCTTGAGACGGCGAAGCCGGCCATACTCTTTTTGACGGAGACGCAAATATCCTGCCCGGCTGACACATCGTATCTCCACTATTCTGGCTACAAACTCGAACATTCGTTCGTGCGTAAAGCCGGTGTGTGTATGTTTATCCGGGAGGATATTTGTTGTCGTCGGCTCAACAGTTTTGAAGGCGGAGGCCTGTCGACTTTATGGGCGCGTATTGACTACGGTGGTCAAACCCGGGTCTACGCTTGCCTTTACAGGTCTCATAGCGGGGACGCGGAGACGATCAAGCTCTTTGAGCACGTCCAGATAGCGACCGACAGAGTCCTAGACCAGTACTCGTCCGCGGAAGTGGTCATTCTCGGTGACTTTAATGCCCACCACGTGGAGTGGCTGGGGTCACGACTTACCGACCATGCGGGTAGGACTGCCTACAATTTTGCCGTGGCCTACGGTCTCTCTCAACTGGTTTCCATGCCAACGAGGATCCCAGACGTGGAGGACCACTCACCCTCTATTCTGGATCTTCTGCTGACCACTCACCCAGACAACTACAAGGTGGCGGTCGATGCCCCGCTTGGGTCTTCTGACCATTGCCTGGTTCGTTCTGAGGTGCCACTTACGCGACCAGAAAGATCCCGTCCTGCCGGGACGCGTAGAGTATGGCATTATGGGTCAGCAGATTGGGATGGATTGCGAGAGTTCTACGCCCCCTACCCATGGAAACAGCTTTGTTTCTCGTCGGACGATTCCGATACCTGTGCAAACGCCGTAGCAGATGTGGTTCTACAGGGAATGGGCTGCTTTATCCCAAACTCTGTGGTTCCCATCGGCGGACGGAGTGAACCCTGGTTCGATAGGCCCTGCGCAGAGGCAACCCGCCTCAAGCGAGCCGCTTACCAAACCTGGATCAAAGCACGGGCATCTATGGATCCTAGCGCACCCGAGCTGAAGAAAATATACAACGCTGTTTCCAGATCTATGAAGAAGCAGATTGCCAGGGCAAAATTCAACCATATCAGCAGACTTGGCGACCGACTTGCAAGTTTCCCATCTGGGAGTCGAGCTTTCTGGTCGCTCGCCAAAGCTGTTGAGGGTAACTTCTGCCGGTCGTCCTTACCACCTTTGCGCACTCCTGATGACCTTCTGGCCCACACTGCAAAGGAGAAAGCCGAACTACTGGGAACTCTCTTTGCAAACAACTCAACTCTTGACGACTGTGTGAGCCACACCGCCTACCATCCAGCGATGTGAGAGCCTCATGTCGGAAATTCGCTTCACTCAGAAGGCGATCCGGCGGGCTCTTCGTTCTCTCGACGTCAGGAAGTCGAGCGGGCCAGATGGCATCCCAGCCATTGTGCTTAAGACATGCGCTCCCGAGCTGTCTCCCGTTCTAATGCGACTATTCACTCTCTCTTACACTACCGGTAAAGACAATATGGTTTCCGCCATGGCCGGTCAGCGGGTGTTCTTCTAATATACCTAACACACCGTTGGGCAGAAGCCGTTGAGAGTAAGGGGGAGGCGTTGGCTGTCAGCCTAGACATTGCTAACGCTTTTGACAGGGTCTGGCACAAGGCACTTCTTTCGAAGCTGCCGTCCTACGGTATATCCGAGGGACTGTGCAATTGGGTCGCCAGCTTCTTAACTGGGCGGAGCATTAAGGTCGCTGTCGACGGTTGTTGCTCGGAAACCAAGCCCATTAATGCTGGTGTGCCTCAAGGCTCTGTGCTATCTCCAACGCTGTTCATCTTGCATATCAACGATATGTTGCGCACCTGCAACATCCATTGTTGTGCAGACGACAGCACTGGAGATGCGTGTTACACGGGCCGGGCGAACATCCCTCGTCACCAGGTGGAAGAGAGCAGAATCCAACTTGTGTCGGAAATCGAGGACTCTCTGGAGCGAGTCTCGGAATGGGGCCGACTAAACTTAGTCCAATTTAACCCCGCTAAGACACAAGTTTGCGCATTTACCGCTAAAAAAAACCATTTATCGTGGCGCCTCGGTTCCAGGACACTCCTCTTAACACATCCAAGAGTTTAGGAATCCTCGGTGTCGATGTCTCGAATGAAGTACAATTTCGGAGTCACTTGGAAAGCAAAGGCAAACTTGCTTCAAAGAAGCTTGGTGTACTGAACAGAGCTAAGCGATACTTCACAGCGGGCCAAAGACTAGTGCTCTATAAAGCACAGGTAAGGTCCCATATGGAGTATTGCTCTCATCTCTGGGCCGGTGCACCACAATATCAGCTTCTTCCACTTGACTCCGTTCAAAAACGTGCAGTTCGGGTCGTCGACGATTCCATACTCACAGGCGGGCTGGAGCCCCTTAGTCTGAGGAGAGACATCGGCTCCCTATGTGTGCTCTACCGCCTGTATAATGGGGAGTGTTCCGAGGAATTGTTCGATCTGGTGCCAGCCACCAGTTTTAGCCATCGCACCGCGCGCCGTCAGAATACGGTTCACCCACATTTCATAGATCCCTGGCGGACCAGCACTGTGCGCTTCTCGCGTTCTTTTCTGCTGCGCACGTGCAAAATGTGGAATGACCTTCCCTCTGACGTTTTTCCACAGCGCTACGATATGGGGTCCTTCAAGAAGAGAGTCAAAAGAGCTCTTCAACCAAGGCCGGCAACGCACCAGCACCCTCCGGGTGTTGCAGGTGTCTATAGGCGGCGGTGACCTCTTAACATCAGGAGGCCCGCCTGCTTGTTGCCCCCGTAGCAATAAAATAAATATAAAAAAAAAAGCGCGAACAAACCAACCAAATAACCAACCCGCGAATAAACGCGCGAAACGCGCGAACAAACCAACCAACTGACCCGCGAACAAACGTGGTATAATTTATTTTTGGTCATAAAAAAAAGCCGTAAAATTTTGAAAAAGTCGCCATTTTGTAAAAAAAAATATGACATCACCAAATTGCGTAAGATTCTGAAAAATATTAGTTCCAGCTCGGTCCAGCTATCTGGCACCGTTTCTGCGGGCCGTTGACACAACAGCTGAAGATGACCATAATCTCCACGTTCCAGGGTTTTAATCTAATCGCCAGAAAAGACTGCGCACATTATAAAAATTTCAGCGTAATCGGAGAGTAAAATTTGTGGGGGCACAAAACTCATGACACGACAATAAGCAGCCGGCCGCGCGGGCGCAGCCCGCCGCCGAGCCAGTCGTTCCCCATCACTCGCCCCCCACACTCGTAACACTCGTATATTCATAAGAAAGTATTTGGACAGTAATTAAATACAGTTTATCCAAATAGACTATTTCATTTAACCGACCAGGGAGTAGGAACCCCAAATCCTACATTGGTGACCCCGACGTGATTAGTGAAAACTTTTTAGTGTCGGTTGGATTTTTAATTAGGGAGCGACTCGCCCGCCGCGTGGGCTTACGAGTGTGAGGGCGCGATCAACACGCATAAACCGCGAGTCATAAGTGAGCGTTAAGTAAAGTGCGAAATAAAATGCAAAACCCAGCAATCGTACCAGAAGAGAACCCACCTCCAGCACTCCAGCAGCCAGACATCATGGCTGCCGTATCCATTCAAGCCCGGCTGCCAGACTTCTGAAAAGAGCAGCCCAGGCTCTGGTTCGTCCAGGTCGAAGCGGTACTGCACCCGCAGCACATGAGTGACGAGGCGAAATACAACCTCGTCGTGGCAAAACTCGACCGGGAAATAATACTGCAGGTGAGCGACCTTCTGGCAGAGCCACCCGTAGCTAACAAATTCGGGGCGCTGAAAGCCAGGCTGCTAGAAATTTACGAGGAGTCGGAGGAGCGGAAGGTGAAAAAACTAATGACCGAGATGGAGTTAGGCGAACAAAAGCCGTCGCAACTCCTGCGCCGGATGAAGGATCTCGCCAAGGGCAGGGTCACGGAGGAGACCCTCACCATACTGTGGCAGAACCAGTTGCCTACAGCAGTGCAAGCCGTACTGGCCGTAGCGGAAAAAGACCTCACGGTCAAGGCCACCATCGCCGACAAGGTAATCGAGGCGACAACCAGCGGAGGCAGCATAGCATCGGTGAGCGGTCCGAAACCCTCGACCAGCAAGGATACAGACTTAGTAGCAGCGATCGCCAGGCTAACAACAAGGCTGGACGGAATGGAGAGGACCCGAGGGAGGTCCCGCAGAAGAGAGTCCAACGACCATGCCAGGACAGGATCGAGAGCTCGCAGCAACCGCAGAAGCCAGTCGCGGGACAGGAAAGCGCCCAGTGACGTAGGCAGGTTATGTTTCTTCCACTACCGATTCAAAACCAAGGCGAAGAAGTGCATACAGCCGTGCGCCTGGAAAAATGAAAAACAACAGGGAAACTAAAAGAGGTACAGTCGGCCGCGGGAGACTGTACCACCACCGAAAAAAACCGCTTGTGCATAACAGACAAAAAGTCAGGTTTACGTTTCTTAATAGATAGTGGAGCAAATGTCTCAGTGTTACCTAAAAGTGCAGTGTATAAAAAGTCAAAACTAAACGATAGTGCAACTTATTGTCTATACGCAGCGAACGGCACCGAAATTCGGACATTCGGGTTGCATACGCTAGAGTTAGATTTAGGTTTAAGACGAGCGTTTAAGTGGACTTTTATCATAGCGGACGTTAAGCAGCCCATCATTGGGGCAGATTTTCTGGTAAAATATCGGTTACTAGTCGCCTTAAGTAGACGGAAACTGATTGACCAAGTGACGACGCTAAATACGATAGGCACTGTGACAAAATGTAAAAACGAGACTGTGACAACCCTAGACTCTAAACATCCGTACTGTGATTTGTTATCTAGGTTTCCAGAGATAACCAAGCCGATGTCGTTCAAAGAGGCACCCAAACACGGCGTCGTACACCACATCGAAACAACTGGACCCCCAGTGCATGCGCGCGTCAGGCCGCTACCACCGGGGTGGGAGGTACCAAAAAGCGAAGGAAGAATTCCAGGTAATGCAGGATCTGGGCATCTGTAGGCCTTCAAAGAGTGCGTGGGCTAGTCCACTACACATAGTTCCAAAAAAGAACGGCCAAATCCGGCCCTGTGGTGATTACCGTGCGCTAAACGCTATCACCCAGCCAGACAGATACCCAATCCCTAGATTACAAGATTTTACTTATATTTTAAAGGACAAGTCAGTGTACACGCGTTTAGACCTCAACAGGGCATACCATAACATTTGCGTGGCCCCAGAAGACATCCCAAAAACAGCAATAGCGACCCCATTTGGTTTATATGAATTCGAACGTATGACGTTCGGATTGCGAAACGCAGGCGCTACATTTCAACGTTTCATGAATGACACAGTATTACACGGTATTAAGTGCATAAGCGACAGCGGAAAAGATCAGGTCGGATCAGATTTTTTTGTTTGTTATATCGATGACGTCGTAATAGCATCCGCATCCGAGGAAGAACATAGGGAACATTTAAAACTTATTTTCGAAAGATTTGAAGAATATGGCATTACTATAAATTTATCTAAATGTAGTTTCGGTCAAAGCAAAATCGAGTTTTTAGGTTTCGAGGTTTCAGCAGACGGAGTGAAACCAATACCGGAGAAAGTGAAAGCGATTTCGGATTTCCCAAAACCTAAAACGGTAGAAGAACTCAGAAGATTTCTAGGTATGATGAATTTTTATAGGTCTCATTTACCCAAAGCAGCGAGGCATCAAGTCGAACTTAATAAATTCTTGCGTAATTCCAAGAAAAGGGACAAAACGCCCATACCTTGGACCGAGCGAGCAGACGATGCATTTATCGCTTGTAAAAACAGTTTGCTCGAAGCCGTAACATTATACTTCCCGTCTTGCGATACACCTTTATCAATTATGGCGGACGCATCGGATGACAGTGTAGGCGCCGTCCTACATACGCTTGTAGATGGAAATTTAAAACCGTTAGGTTATTATTCAAAAAACCTCAGCGATACGGAAAAGCGATATAGCACCTACGATAAAGAATTATTAGCAATATATCTAGCTGTCCTACACTTCAGATATTTGGTAGAAGGACGAAAATTTACAATCTTTACAGACCATAAACCTCTGATCTACGCGTTCACAAAATTAGGTAGCGCTAAAGAAGTACCGAGAAGAACGCGTCAGATTATGTTCATAGGGCAATTCTCAACGGATATTCGACATGTATCGGGACATGACAACAGCGTAGCAGACTGTCTATCCCGAAGTGGTGTTGAAACAATATTGTGTCCATCACCAATAGATTACGTAGAAGTGGCCAGGGAACAAAGTAGCGATAAGCAGTTGCAAAACATGCATGCCGAGAACAGCTTACGGTTTAAAAAGATCATATTGCCAGGTAGCAACGTACCTATCGTGTGCGAAACATCCACAGATAAGGCACGTCCGTACCTACCTGAAATGTTTAGACGAACAGCATTTGACAGTGTGCATAACGTTAGCCACCCAGGGAGCCGTGAGACTAAAAGGTTGATGCAAGAAAGGTATTTCTGGAAGAAGATGAATGTAGATGTAGGCACATGGGCCAAAACCTGCGTTCAGTGCCAGAAATCCAAGGTCAATCGTCACACAGAGTCGGCGCTAGGGCAGTTCGAACCAGCAGCGCGCTTCGAACATTTACATATAGACTTAGTAGGTCCCCTACCGACAACAGAGCAGGGTTATAGGTATTGCGTAACCATGGTAGACCGTTTTACCAGATGGCCAGAAGCAGTACCGGTAAAAGATATGACCGCTGAAACAGTAGCCAGGGCAGTATATAAGACGTGGATATGTCGTTATGGATGCCCAGCCAGACTGACGTCCGACCAAGGTACGCAATTTCAAGGTCAATTATTTAAAGAGCTAATGACACTGCTAGGAATAAATAAAATAAGGACAACTCCTTACCACCCACAAGCTAACGGGTTAGTAGAACGATGGCACAGATCCTTTAAAGCAGCTTTAACAGCTCGTTTATTAGGTAAGTCGTCATGGGCAGATGAACTGTCAACAGTAATGTTTGGTCTGAGAGCATCCGGCAGAAGCGACACAGGAGTGAGTGCAGCAGAAATGACGTTAGCACACACGCTGAGACTCCCAGGAGAGTTCTTCAGCGAGGTAAGTAAGTCAAGTACCAGCGACGTGTACACGTACGTAGACAGGTTAAGAGGCGTAATTAGGAGCCTGCGGCCTGTGTCAAGAGTATCGAGCAACACACGTCAGATGTTCGTACATAAAGACTTGGAGTCATGTACCCATGTGTTCGTACGAAGAGATGCAGTGAGGAAACCATTAACACCTGCGTACGATGGCCCATACCGCATCATAGGCAGACATGGTAAGGTAGTAGAAGTACAGTTACCTAACAGGACCTCACGTATATCAATTGACAGACTTAAACCGGCCTACTTATTAAATGACGACCTAAAAGACAGTGTGACGCAACCGACGCGCCGCCACAGCGTAGCACCCGATGGAGGGCAAAACGTAGACAAGCCCGTAGCGGGCAGTGACGCACCAACTAAGGCTACGAATATATCATTGCTCAAAACGCGCAGTGGCCGCACAATCAGGCCACCCGTGCGATTTAGCTGACACAACTTGGACTGTGGACTGACATCGACAATGACTACTACTAGCCATTGTGGCCGTGATTATATTTTTCTGCATGTATAAAAGGTGCAAAAGGGGCACCGAAGGCTGGATGAGAAACCAAATAGTCCGCCTGCAACCCATGGCATCACCACCTACAATGACTGCGGTGTTGGCGCAACCAGGAAAGGGGCCCAATCCGTCGCAGGTCATCATCTCATAGGTGCAGTACAGTACAGGGGGTCGTTGTTGCTCAACGTCCGCAGGAGATACCCACGATACCCTGCACGTGACCCCTGGGTGGTGCTAATCGAGCAACAAACTTGGCTGCCGTACTGTCTGTTCTAACGGATCTCACGGCATCACACATCTACTGGATACTTAAAATGCAACATATCAACGGCCCTTCTAAGGGCCCATCGACGAAAAGGTTAGGTCCTTCTATAAAGATATGCCAGCTTAATATTGAGAGCACTAGCCAAGCTAAGTGCGATTATCTAGTTAAGATCCTCGAACAAAACGAGATCGATGTTGTCCTTATACAGGAGACCCACACTGCTAACTCTGTACAATTGAACAACAGAGGCTCCATCCGCGGATATGACCTAATTGATGCAGTACACCACCCGCAATACGGCATCGCGACGTATGTAAAAACAAACGTGGGGCCCGTGACTGCAGTAGATTCTTTCAGTAACACACAAAATACTGCCTTTCTCACCTTTTCTATCGGAGAACTAAAAATCTGCAATATTTATAAGCCACCTAAAAGTAGTTGGGAAGATCCAGCATTGCCAACCTATTCTCACCCAGCGATATACATGGGAGACCTCAACAGCCACAACACCATCTGGGGCTACCGAGACACCGACAGAAATGGAAGTAGACTGACCAAATGGTCCGATAAAGCTGAAACATACCTAGTCTACGACAACAAGGACCGGGGATCATTTAAGTCAGCTCGATGGAATCGGGAGTACAATCCAGACCTTACCTTTGTAAGCAAAGATAAAAGTGGCCGACCGCTTCAAGTCACTCGCCGCGTACTACACGAATTTCCCCACAGCCAACATAGACCAGTAATTCTGGAAACAGGCATAAGTATCCCGGTTATACAATCAATACCAAAACCGCGATGGAACTTTCATAAAGCCGACTTGGAAAAGTTTGCCCAAAAGCTCGATAATTCCATCAGGTGGATACCCCCATTAGTACAGAACTACGATCGCTTCCGCAAATTGGTGCTATCTACAGCCAAAAGCACAATTCCAAGAGGCTACCGGAAGGAATACATCCCTGGATGGAATGACGAATGTCAAAAGCTTCTGCAGGAATTCGAAGCAAGCGGAGACCCAGATATAGCTGACGATCTTCTACATGCTCTCGACGACGCTCGCGCAGAGAAATGGAAAGCCTCCGTGGAAAGCATGAATTTCACCCACTCAAGCAGAAAAGCATGGCACATACTCAGACGGCTTACAACGGGTAACTCTATCCAAAGACCAAAAGCCGAAGTAAATGTAAATGATATCGCAGCGAAAATCGTAAAGACATCCAAAGCCCCGGCAGATAAAAAACATACGCGTAAGATTCGCAAAGAGCTGAGACACCTGAAAACAACAACCGGACCGGACGAAAATCTCTCTAGACCTTTTACACCGGATGAAGTTCGCCGAGCTTTGAAAGATATAAAAACGGGCAAAGCATGCGGAGAAGATGGAATACACCCTGAGTTCCTAAAACACTGCGGACCTAAAACCCAGGTCTGGCTCGGCCGTTTCTACTCCGATATACTCGCCTCAGGAATCCTCCCGCAGCCGTTCAAACGGAGCAAAGTAGTTGCTATACTTAAACCAGGCAAGCCCGAAAATAAGCCCGAGAGTTACCGCCCGATCGCTTTGCTCAGCGTTCCTTATAAACTCCTCGAAAGAGTGATCTGCAATAGAATCACCCCTATCATCAACAAAATTATACCTGTTGAACAAGCAGGGTTTAGATGCAACAGGAGTTGTAGCGACCAAGTACTTGCCTTAACAACTTTTATCGAACGCGGCTTCGACAAACTCCAAAAAACATCATGTGTGCTCGTCGATCTCACTGCTGCCTACGACACCGTGTGGCGACAAGGACTTATGTGCAAGCTATTAAAAGCAGTGCCATGTATCAAAATTGCCAAAGTAATTGAGCAGTCAATATGTTCCCGCCTGTTCCGAGTATGTCTAGGTAATGATACAAGCCGTACTAATATTCTCAATAACGGACTTCCACAGGGCTCGGTTCTAGCGCCTCTGCTGTTTAATTTGTACACCCACGACCTCCCTAACACAACATCAAGGAAGTTTGCCTACGCGGATGACTTAGCCCTCGCATGTCAAACCCGTAGCATGGACGCTGCTAATGGAGTTCTGGAAGCCGACCTTATCAGCATGGACCATTTTTTCAAGCAGTGGCGACTCTGCCCGAACCTATCAAAAACAGAAACATGCTGCTTTCACTTAAATAACCAGCTCGCTGAAGAAAAATTGCAGGTTAATTACCGTGGATCACTGCTGAACCACAACCCCGCCCCAAAATATCTGGGCGTCACACTGGACCGTTCCCTTACATTTAAAGAACATCTCGAGAAACACTGCAAATACATACTTTAGGTTAAACTAATGCAATTACATTTGGACAAATACGTTACATTTACATAAAATTAATTGGATTACATAAATAATACAATTACATTGACATTATTGAATTCCAACAGGCTACTCTTGATTGATTAAAATTAACAAATGTATCAAACTATAATAGGTAATAATTATATAATATCCAATATTAATATTCATTCACATATTTACGTTTATTAGTTTTTAATTACGTATAATTACTGATTATTGTATTAGATTAATGTTTATTTATTTAAGTATTCTCCTAGGGAGTAATAACTTTTAACTGTTAGGTGATTTTTTAATTTACTCTTAAACATGTTAATTTTACTGATATTTTGTAAGGATTCTGGTAGGGCATTATATATTTTTATGAACATGGATTTTGGGCCAGAGTTGTACATTTCAAGTTTTGAGGTGGATGTTGCTAATCCTTTTTGACGTCTTAGGTTACTTGGACGCCAATGTTGAGGGAATTGATCTATATTTATCTTAACAAACGTGCAAGCTTCAAGAATGTACAGACACGTTAAAGTTAAGATTTTGAATTTAATGAAATATGGTCTACAGCTTGTCATAGGATCTATGTTGGCAAGAACTCGAATGCATTTCTTCTGAAGGATAAATAGTTTCTCAACGTTTGTGCTGTTACCCCAGAGCATAACCCCGTACTTGAGCCAAGCGTGTGCATAGGCATAGTATGCACTAGTTGCTGCTTTTAGATCGGTGGTTTTTTTTAACTCTGTTAAGGCGTATATGAAACTGGATAATTTACTAGCTATTTTCTCAATGTGGACTTTCCAGTTCAAATTGTGGTCTATATTTAGGCCTAAAAGACAATAAGAGGTGACAGTTTCTAGTGGGATGTTATTAAGTTGAAAATTAATATTTAGGGGTTCCCTTTGGTAGGGTCTGAATTCCATAAGTTTAGTTTTTTTAATATTAAGTTTCAAATTGTGATCGTTTAGCCATAACGTTATTTTTGTCATAATTGAGTTCAATTGTTGGTCAAGGTCCAAATTGTTTTGACAAGAGAGTACCAAGGAGATGTCATCGGCAAAGAGAACACATGGTTTGTCTATTTCATTAGGTAGGTCATTAATGTAAATGAGAAAAAGCAAACATCCGGCCACACTTCCCTGAGGGATGGATTTAGACAGATCTACCTTGTCAGATCTAACATTACTTATTAATCCAGTATCAAAGTTATGGTATTGTATATCCACATATTGGACGCGATTTTGAAGGTACGAGGTAAACCAGTTGTAGGCTAAACCACGCACACCTATTCCATATAACTTTTTTAATAGAATTTCATATAAAACCATATCATAGGCTTTACTCATGTCCAAAAATATTCCAACTGCGCGTCGTTTATCGTTTAATATATTTAGTATTTCATTGACATATTTGTACACTGCTAACACGGTAGAGCGTCCCTTACGGAAACCATTCTGACTTTCATTAAAAATTTTGTATTTTTCACAAAATGCATAGACGCGATTGCACATTGCTGATTCATATATTTTAGAGAAACTTGGCAATAGGGCTATAGGACGGTAATTATTGCAGTCACTATGGTTGCCTTTTTTATGTAGGGGTTTTACGATTGTTATTTTTAATAAGTCTGGAACTATCCCCTTTGAGAAGGATTGATTAATTAGGAACGATAATGGAGCGGCCAGTTCGTCAGCGCATTCTTTTAGTAGTACCGGCGGTATTTCATCGAAACCGCAGCTTCGTTTATTTTTAAGCTTACGGATTAGGAGTAGAATCTCTGATGGTGTGGTCTGATGAATAAATATAGAGTTATTCGTCGGGGAGACTACTCGGCGACCTGGTGGATGACTAGTGTCTTTAGTTGGCTCAGCTGCGCCCACTTTTGTAAAAAAATTGTTAAAATAGTTTGTAAGTGTTTTTGGGTCCTCTATGTGCACATTGTCTATTTTTAATTTTAAATTCTTTTTAGCTTTAGGTTTTCGTTTGTTTGTACGTTCTTTGACTATCTGCCACATTGTTCGAGTGACATTGTTAGATTTTGCGACTTTACTTTTATAGAGATTTCTTTTAGATGTAGCTACTGCTTTTTTTAAAGTTTTCTCATAAGCTTTGTAATAATTATGCAAAACGGAACTATTAATCTGTGAAACTAGTATTTTGAGCAATCGTTTATTCTTACAGGATGTTTTTAAGCCCTTTGTCAACCATGTCTTTTTTGTTTGTGTTTTTAATTTTAGTCTAATCTTTGGGATTGTAGCTTCTAAAATATTAGTTATTATGTTATGAAACGTAATATAGTTTGTATTTACACATTCATTACTAATTAATACATTGCTCCAATTAATTTTCTTTATTTCCTTTTTGAATTTGTTCATATTATTTTTACTAAATATTCTATTTTCTGTAAACCAAATTGTCCTGTCCTCTGTGTACTTTGCCGGTAAGCTCACTAGGACTCCTCTATGATCTGAAAACCCATATTCCTTAGTTAAAGTACTAAAGGAGGTACTTGTGTTGCTAAATATAAGATCCAAGCAAGAGGATGTCGTTTGTGTGATTCTAGTCGGTTCTGTTACGTACTGTGTAAAGTTAAAACTTTTCATTACATTTAACAGTTTTATCGAAGAGATATTTAGCTCCAAAACATTCACATTAAAGTCTCCGCCAATAATTATATCTTTATATCTAAATTTAGTAGTTAAAAATTGCAATAGTTTTGATAAAGAATCATGAAATAGATCAGTCATTCTATTGTCATCAGGCCAATATAATGATATTATCAGTAAATTTAATTTAGGTATTTCTATCGCGCAAATTTCAAATACATACTCTATTGACATTTCAGCAATTTTTTTGTGTTCTATAAAATCTATGTCTTCTTTAATCAGGATGCATACTCCTCCTCCCCCCCGGTTTTCCCGGCAGAAGCTTGACGCCAGTTGATAACCATCTACTTGCAGTAGGTCAAATTTTGGTACTGTAATCCATGTTTCAGAAAGACAAATAGCTTGTATATTTACATGCTTTTCTGTTGCAGATTCTACTAGATGGCGCTTGTTATTAAAACTTCTGATATTTTGGAACAGGATGTTGAAGTTATTGTAAGGGTTTTTTTCTGGTTTCAATGGAGGTTTCACGACGCTGGTATTGTGATGTTTTATCCGGCCATTATAGCAACTGTTATTTAAGAAAAAACTGCTCTATATTCCAATCTTCCTGTGATGGTTGTGGATGTGCGTCCGAAGAATAGTGTTCGAGATTTTTAAATAAGTCCCTTAATAGATTTATCATTCCATAGTTGGTTAGCTTTCCACTCCATTCCGAAAACATATCAGTAGACAGGTTCGCATTCGAGTCAAAGAAACATGCATAACTATAGTTATTTATATCTTGCCACAAGGATTCATTAAAAAGTTGCCAAATGGAAGGACGACTGGGCCGCTTCAAACTACAACTCTGATTTCTTCACTTTTGACGCGAGTAAACCGACACCAGGCTTCGACCAGCGACGCACTGTGTGGTGCCGCCTCAACAGGATCCGCACGGGTCATGGCAAATGCGGATACATGAGGCACAAGTGGGGATGGAGCGACTCGGCGGCCTGCTCTTGCGGCCACCCGGAACAGACCATCCAGCACATCATCCGCGACTGCCCCTTGTACGCGTACAGCGGCGCCATGGAGGACTTCAACCACCTGACCCCAGCAGCAGTCTCCTACCTGGAACAACTCGATACCTCGTTGATATGACCAAATGTGTGAATAGCCATACGATAAATAAATAAATAAAATAAAGTACAGTTGTGTAGTGTTTTCTAAAGTGAACAAAGTGCCGTCTCTCATATATACGCAAAACTTTGTGCAACAATATGTATAATGTAAAAATTTGAACTACAGGTATTTTCTCTCAATAATGTAAAATTATTAGCCCAAAATAATAAACAATGTGACCAGTTAATATCCAAATATGCAATGTAATTTTTTGAAATTGTATTTTTATAAAATATTTGCGTCCGTAAAAAACTATACACGCATATTAATGCACCAAAAGATTATTATAATTTTGTAGTGCAGTATATATTTTGAAAAAAAAAGGTATAGATTATTAGTAGCAAGTGACCGATGACATCACGCAAGCGATAACTCGTGTCGACGGCCGGCAGACGGCGCGTCAGCAAAATAATCGAGCGCACTGCGCGCATGGTGTCAGCGGCGCGCAATAGCAAGCTAACTAACATATTGTTGTACTAGATTTAAGATTTTGTATTTTGAAAAATTGTATGAAAATTTTTTGTTTTTAGGGGAGAGTGATGTGGGCACAAAACTCATGACACGACAATAAGCAGCCGGCCGCGCGGGCGCAGCCCGCCGCCGAGCCAGTCGTTCCCCATCACTCGCCCCCCACACTCGTAACACTCGTATATTCATAAGAAAGTATTTGGACAGCAATTAAATACAGTTTATCCAAATAGACTATTTCATTTAACCGACCAGGGAGTAGGAACCCCAAACCCTACAAATTTATTTTTGGCTATTAAAAAAAAGCCGTATTTGAAAAAAAAATTACATCAAATTGCACAAGATTCTGAAAAATATTAGTTTGAGCTCGGCCCAGCTATCTGGCACCGTTTCTGCGGGCCATTGACCCAACAGCAGAAGATGACCATAATCTCCAGGTTTCAGAGTTTTAATCTGCTCACCAGAAAAGACTGCGCACATTATAAAAAAATTAGCGCAATCGGAAAGTAAAATTTATTTTTAGCCATAAAAAAAAGCCGTAAAATTTTGAAAAAGTCGCCATTTTGAAAAAAAAAATATGACGTCACCAAATTGCCTAAGATTCTGAAAAATATTAGTTTCAGCTCGGTCCAGCTATCTGGCACCGTTTCTGCGGGCCGTTGACCCAACAGCTGAAGATGACCATAATCTCCACGTTTCAGAGTTTTAATCTAATCGCCAGAAAAGACTGCGCACATTATAAAAATTTCAGCGCAATCGGAGAGTAAAATTTATTTTTAGCTATTAAAAAAAAGCCGTAAAATTTTGAAAAAGTCGCCATTTAAAAAAAAATGACATCACCAAATTGCCCAAAATTCTGAAAAATTTTCGTTTGAGCTCGGCCCAGCTATCTGTCACCGTTTCTGCGGGCCGTTGACCCAAGAGCTGAAGATGACCATAATCTCCAGGTTTCAGAGATTTAATTTGCTCACCAGAAAAGACTGCGCACATTTTAAAAAAATCAGCGAAATCGGAGAGTAAAATTTATTTTTAGCCATAAAAAAAAGACGTAAAATTTTGAAAAAGTCGCCA
The DNA here is from genome assembly GCA_949699065.1 of Metalampra italica. Lineage (NCBI taxonomy): Eukaryota > Metazoa > Arthropoda > Insecta > Lepidoptera > Oecophoridae > Metalampra > Metalampra italica. The sequence continues at coordinate 11,334,572 of OX452978.1, read as the reverse complement.
TTTTGAAAAAAACATATGACGTCACCAAATTGCCTAAGATTCTGAAAAATATTAGTTCCAGCTTGGTCCAGCAATCTGGCACCGTTTCTGCGGGCCGTTGACCCAACAGCTGCAGATGACCATAATTTCCAAGTTTCAGAGTTTTAATCTGCTCACCAGAAAAGACTGCGCACATTATGAAAAATTGAACGCAATCGGAGAGTAAAATATATTTTTGGCCGTTAAAAAAAAGCCGTATAATATTGAAAAAGTCGCCATTTTGAAAAAAAAAATTACATCACCAAATTGCCTAAGATTCTGAAAAATATTAGTTCCAGCTGGGTCCAGCTATCTGGCACCGTTTCTGCGGGCCGTTGACCCATCAGTTGAAGATGACCATAATTTCCAAGTTTCAGAGTTTTAGTCTGCTCACCAGAAGATACTGCAAATATTATAAAAAATTCAGCGCAATCGGTGAGTAAAATTTATTTTCGGCCGTATAAAAAAGCCGCATATTATCAAATTATTCAATTCCATAGGTTCATCATAATGCATCTCTTTGGATGTATCAGGCCACTTTGTACAAAAAAATCTAAAGTAAAAGCCATTTAAAAAATAAGCTATGTTAACCTTTTTTTTCTATTTAAAGTGGCCAGTGCGTTGTAAAGCAGGCATTCACTACAATATTAACTACGTATAATTTGTGGTAGTGTATTTTAAAAAAGTCGCCTTTTTGAAAAAAAATAAAGACATCATGAATTTACCAAGATTCTGAACAATATTAGTTCCAGCTCGGTTCAGCTATCTGGCACCGTTTCTGCGGGCCGTTGACCCAACAGCTGAAGATGACTAGAATCTCCATGTTTCATATTTTACTCTGCTCACCAGAAGAGACTGCGCACATTGTAAAATATATGATGTCACCAAAGGTCCTAGGGTTCTGTACAACTTTAGTTCGAAGTCAGTCCAAATATCGGTTTCCGACTCCACGGGCCGTGGACCTGAAGGGTGAAGATGACCAAAATCTCCGAAGGTCAGAATTTTCCCATATACTACGGGGTATGGGCGACACTCCATCCCTATACCACTTTGGTCCATGACCACTCCTTCCGGGAGATCAATTCGGGTAAAGTTTCTCGAAAAAACGGCGCTCCGCCATCTTGAAAACGCCGCCATTTTGAAAAAAAAAAGTGACGTCATCAATGATCCCAGGATTCTGGACAACTTTAGTTCAAGGTCACCCCAGCTATCTGGCACCGTTTCCGCGGGCCGTTGCCACGATAGCTGAAGATGGATGGATTGAGTTGTAAAAAACCAGTGCCATCGTTAGATATTCGTGTAATAAGTGTATTGAGTTGTATTTAGGTGCATACTAATAAGTTATATTAGTAAATAGTGAATAAAAAGTGACGGCCATACCGGCTCGTAGGGTACTTGAGAAATTATTTGGAAATTATGTTCTATTCATTCATTCCAATTTAAGGCGAGTAAAACATTTTTATTAATTTTGACCAAGATTTAAATAATTCTTAAGTCAAATTTCAATTTCCAAATTAGTAATAATTGTACAAATAATAATATATTGTAACATTACAGATTAATTATCCAAAGCGATACAATCATTGATACAATAATAATTTTAAACTAGGGACGAAATAAGCATTCCTCTTTCTAGATACCAATCTTAAATATTGCTTTTATTGTAATTATTACATGTTGTTAGGCTAATCGCACACTCGTATTGTTGTGTGGTACAAGATTCATAAGCGGTAGCGTTTTTGCCAAATTGTAAGGAGCTGGTACAAGCTCAGTTATTCTGGCGGGTAATAAACTCGAAATTTTGACCGCTCATTCAAATTCAAAAGTCGCTTATTCAAATCGTTTCTGTTTTTTTATTTGTATTTTCGTTTTTATTAATTAAAAAGGAAAATGCTGACCCGCAGAGCTGCACACCACAAGGAGTTGGAAAGTCAGCTGAAAGTAGTTTTGATAGAACTTAAATCAGCTAAGGAGTTGAATGGGCGGTTGTTAATGGAAAGAGAAGATAGTGAAAAGGAAATTGTAACAATCATAAATAAAAATAAAGCATTAAAGGATGAGATAGCGGAGATGGACATTCAATTACAGGATGTTGTTGCGCAAAGAGATCAACTTCTATGCGTAATTGACAGCTCGGACCGCGATAGAGGACAGTTTAAGGAGACCCTGGGCCATGTGAAGAACTTGGAAAGAGGCCTACGCGAGGCTCACGACGAAATTTCACATCTCACAGCCACGAATGAAGACCTGAAGATGCAGCAAACTCAGTCGCTATTTCAAGAGATTGTCAGCACGTCCTACCCCGCTAGCTCATCCTCTGAGCAATACAATATTAATACCATAATATTACAGAATAACACTATAAATAATACTGTGACTATTGACCTCACAGCTGAGGATTCCCGAAGTAGTTGTGAATGCGACACACGGTGTTTGCGGTTGGAAATAGAGGAATTAAAACAGTCGTTGGAAACAGTCACCACCAAATATAACCTTGCACTACAAGAAAACAGTGAACTCATGCTGGCGATGGATAACTTGTTGGAGCTAAGTAGATATAATGAAGAAAGATTTGCATCTCTGACGAATAATCACATGTGTAACTGTATGTTATCTCCGACAAGTGATCCGCCGCCGTCCCCGTCTGTGAGTATCACTTTACATTCCGCGCACTCCTCTATGTCTGACGCACTGTGTAGCGTGGCGTGTGACGCGCCGTGTGGCGCGGCAGGTGATATGCCGTGCGACGCGGCGTGCGGCGCACCGTGTGGTGCGGCGTGCGGCGCACCGTGTGGTGCGGCGTGCGGCGCGCCGTGTTGCGTGCCGTGTAATAGCATAGCGTCTAATGATGGCATTGGGAATAAAAAGGGCGACCAGGTGGTGGCGGCGACACCTCCGTGCCCAGGGGACAAGCGTGGGGGTGCCACTCGCTCCACTAAGCGCCGCCGCCGCCGTCAGCGCGGTAAGCGACTCTCGCTGGCCGCGCGCGCTGCAGCGGCTGCTCGGAAAGGTGACGCTGACGAATATGAGACGGACAAGGCCGACGTCAGCGGGGCGGCGGCGGGCGCGGGCTCGGGGGTGGAGCGGGCGTCACTGCCGCAGCCGCAACCGAAAACCATTATTTATTCAGATGGTATAGGAAAAGATTTTGGTCCCCTTCTGTATAATAAATTAGACCAACAAGTAATAAACATTTGTTGTCCGGATTTGTCCTATAACGACATTATTAATAGATTGTTGAGGGACACGAGTACGTTTGATGAGAACACCTCAGTGATTATCATGTTGGGGAGCCACAAAAACGTCACCCAAGCGGACATAAATAGGACTATAGAAATATTGATAGAGATTAAGAACAAAACTAGATGTAAATTCATAAATTGCGCATTTCCCTATTGTTGCAACTTGTCACAGGCGCACAATAATCGCATATTTAAAGTGAATTTACACTTATATAACGCACTATGCATGTATAATGACACTATATTGTACTTTGACAATTATAAATTGCCTAACATCAGACCACTGTGGGCAAAGTGTTACCTTTCCAGGTAATATAAAACATACAAAAACTGAAATCCTTACTAGGCCCAACACTGTCAGTCGAATGGAGAGATATAAAGATGCTCTTTCAATTAAATTGCCGATTCCTGTTACTGATCAGGTGGAAATCAATGATTTCTATGTCGATTTCTTCACGACACTGTCTCGGGAATTCGGTAATATTTTTAAAACTAGGAAAATTAATATTAATAACAAGTTTAAATTTAGTGACTGGGCAACCACTGGTATCCGGAAAAGCAGGACCAAGTTATTTGATTTGTACAACGAAAAGTCTTACAGAGTTGACGACAGATTCCATGAATATGTCAAAAATTACTCTAAAATTTTTAGGAAAGTTTGTAAAATAGCCAAGTCATATTATTTAAGTAATAAAATTAAAAATTCGGATAATAAAGTTAAAGCAGTATGGAAAATTATAAATAATGAAACTGCCAAAACTAAACCACGTGAAAATGAATATGCAATCAGAAATAATGGTAAAATAATTAATTCTAAAACAGAAGTAGCAGAGTCCTTTGAAACTTTTTTCACTAACATCCCTATTAAAACCACCGAAGCTCTGCATTCATCGCCTATTCTTGCCGAAAATTTGCTTGTAAATAACGTTACAATATGTGAAACAGTTTTTAATTTTAGACACATAAACTCTCTAGATATTATTAAGGCTTTTAAATCATTAAAACTAAAATCTTCTGAAGATCTATGGGGAATGTCTGTTAAAGTAGTTAACTCAGTTATAACGATTATTGAGCCTTACTTAGCTTTTATATTTAACATGAGTATTAATCAAGGTATTTTCCCTGACCTAATGAAGCAAAGTAAAATCATACCACTGTTTAAATCTGGTGACAAACTAGATCCCAGTAATTTTAGACCAGTGTCAGTTCTCCCCGTGCTTAGCAAGATTTTCGAAAAGATCATACTGAATCAACTGCTTTGTCATTTCAATCTCAAACAACTTCTTCACGATCGTCAGTTCGGATTTACTAAGGGACGATCAACCACCGACGCAGGAGTCATGCTTGTTAAGCATATTTTTGATGCTTGGGAAGCTTCACATGATGCAATAGGCATCTTCTGCGATCTCTCCAAAGCATTTGATTGCGTTAATCACGAAACCTTGCTACTCAAATTAAAACATTATGGCGTGAAAGACAGAGCATTCGAATTACTTAAATCTTACCTTGAAAATAGAGTACAAAAAGTTGATATAAATGGAGTTAAATCATCTGGTTCAGTTGTGAAAATGGGGGTGCCCCAGGGCTCAGTTCTGGGTCCTTTTCTTTTTCTTGTATATATAAATGACTTGCCATTTTTAATACAAAACATGTCCAACATAGTATTATTTGCCGATGACACTTCTCTGATTTTTAAAATTAGCAGAAGAGCTTGTGATCTTCCTGAGGTAAACAATACTCTCACACAATTACTTAACTGGTTCAGCATTAATAATCTAGCATTAAATACAACAAAAACTAAATGTATTAAATTTTGCCTACCAAATGTAAGACATGTAGATAATAATGTAACTTTAGGTACAGAAAGATTAGAATTTATCAAAAGCACGGTGTTCCTAGGTATAACTATAGACTCATCTCTTCAATGGGGGCCCCACATAGCTTCACTAGCTGGCAGACTAAGCTCGGCCGCCTACGCCGTTAGGAAAATTAGACAATTAACAGATATTGCTACTGCGAGATTAGTCTATTTCAGCTACTTCCACAGCATCATGTCATACGGCATCCTACTGTGGGGTCAAGCGGCAGATATAGAAACCATCTTTATTTTGCAAAAGAGAGCTATTAGGGCGATCTATAATCTACGTTGTAGAGAATCATTAAGAGAAAAGTTTAAAGAAATTAATATATTAACCGTTGCCAGTCAATACATTTTTGAGAATATTTTGTATGTCCGCAAAAATATATCTCTCTTTTTGAGGCACTGTGACATGAACACAGCTTATGTTACAAGAAACAAAAACAAACTTGTACCACCACAGTTAAGGCTTAGTAAGGTCAGTAAATCATTCACGGGGCAATGTATACGCTTCTACAACAAACTACCAGAAGAAATCTTAAATATGAATGACAGAAAATTTAAGACCTACATTAAACAACAACTTTGTAAGAAAGCTTATTATAGGACAGTCGATTATCTAAATGACAAAGATGCCTGGTGTTAATGTTACTTCAGCCTCGCACAATCTTTACAAAATAATGTTATGTACAAACTTGATTTTAAAAGATGTGTTGCGGAAGTTTGTTGCGCCGCTTCTTCTTCCCAGCTCTATATAACACCTTGGAGGCGGTGGTAGATAAAAAATTGACGTTGTATAAATGTACCCAGTGTACTAACATGCAATAAAATACTTTTGAATTTTGAATTTGGACAGAATCTCCAAGTTTCGGACTTTTCCTCTACTCATCAGAGGAGGTTGCGTACTTCACCCCTACATCGTTTTGGTCCACAATCACTCCTTCTGGGAGAACTACTATGTCAGTCAGTGAGTGAGTGGTAGTCGAGCTTTATAGTATACTAGCTTTTGCCCGCGGCTTCGCACGCGTAACAAAGGTTTTCCAGCAAGTAGGTTTTCTAGCAAGTTTTCCCCCGGTAAAAATACATTTCGTAGTAGACATCACAGAGGAACCTTTCTGCAAAATTTCAAGTCTCTAGGCTCAGTGGTTTAGGCTGTGCGCGTTTCTTCCCCTATTTTACATACTTAGGGGTGAAATTGCCTAAATACAAAATTTCACGTTTCCATAATTAAAAATGAGGGACTTTCATACAATCTTTGCACCCCTATTTCACCAACTAAGGGGATGATTTTAGTAGCCCCCTTTCTTAACACACACTGAGCGGCGGCGGCGACGTTGCGAAAGCGTTGCGGTTTTTTTCTGTAATGTTCGAAATAGTATGAAGCCCTTTACATCAAAGCCAAAGACACGGCGAACACCACCGCGACCACGACAGCGCCAACTGGGAGGACCAGCGCTGTCACCCTCGCGCCGAGCGACGTTGGCGAGGCGCAAAAGAAAGGAAAGAGGAAGAACAGGAAGAAGAGGAACAAGAAGACTGGCGGCGCTGGGGGGGATAGTGGTGCTGTGTGTGGGACCGGTGGGGAGGGACAGAGCAGATCCTCCAAACCCGAACAGGGTAAGGAGGAGAAGCTCAAAAGAATAACGGGGGCGGAACGCCGTCGCCGTTTCAAAGCCCGCATGAGGTTGGAGGCAGGCCGCTCGGCCGCCGTCAACCTTATGGAGCAAGCAGGGCTAATAAAGCTACAAGGCTTCAGCCTAAACATACCCCAGGGCCATGCGGGCCCGGTGGCGGCACAGGTAGGCTCACCCCTACCCGCGGCGGTCGCCGAGCTTGCACGGCAACTGGGTCTGCAGTTAAAGCCAGCGCCCTCCAACGTCTTCGCACCCTCGGGGCCCCCCCCCGTTGGCGGCGGTTCTGTCTCGTTGGTGGCGGAAATTCCGACCGCCGACACTGACCCAATACCTGCAGAGGGAAAAGGGGAAGGCCGTGGGAAGTCCAGTACGCCCCGGACGCAGGGAACTCCGTTCTCGGCACTGAAAACGAGCGAACCAAGGCCGGCTGGGGAGACCAACACCCGGGGCTCGGAGGCGGTGGAGGGCGATGGTAACGGGGGGTGGAAGAGTATGGGTAAGCGAGGGGCTTCAGCTAAGCGACAGCGCAGCTCTGACCAGACTTCACCTTGCAGCAGCGGTGCACTCAAGAAGGCGTGCCTCGAGAGGACGGCTTCAGCTGACCCAAAAACCGCTGCCCCGCACGTAACCCAACCCTCGACCCACCAACACAACGTAGGGCCCCGAACGGGATACGCGAAGGCCGCTTTATCCCACCTAAAGGTGGTGATTATGAACGGCAATCGCAGCATGAACCCAATCGAGGCCACGGTACTGCGTAAAGCTATAGAGGCTAAGATTTTCGAGCTTTATCTAGGCCCCGATAGCTCCCAGGGGCCTCCGCTTTTCAACGTCTTCCCCAAAAGGGTAGGCGGTGGACTGAGGATGCACTGCTGGGACGATCGGAGCCTGGAGTGGCTGAAGAGCACGGTGGGATCCCTTGCGAATCTCTGGGAGGGATGCGGGGGCTTTCACATAGTACCGGAGAGCCAACTCCCAATGTTTGTGAAGGCCGTCGTATTCGTCCCGGACTACCCGGGGGATCCCGCGGGGCTCAAGGACTACCTAGCGTGGAACAACATTAGAATAATAAACATGTATCACTGGCCTGTTTTTGCCCATAAGGTACTGCAGGATGGTGGGCAGACTAACCATGTTCTTGTATACGGGATCCCCCAACCGACGCTGAGCAACTGCGTGGGAAAGGCTGCCACCTGTTTTATAGGTGCGCCAAACTCAGCGTAGTGTTTAAGGGCCGGCTGGGTGACCCACACAAGAAAAATGAAAAGTCTGGGGGGGGGGGGGTCGGGCCCGGTAGCGGCTGCAGCGGGAAAGGCGGAAGACGCCACAGTAGAAGTGGGCCCAGCTGCTGTCGCCCTCGGGCGGGACCCCAACCTAAACTGCACTCAAAACAAATGGCCGGATGAGCTGGACGACGACATGCTGTCGCTCGGTGAAAGCGTGGGGGGTAGCGATATCGAGGGCAATCTTGCCGATTTAGTCCTCGACTCGCCGCTCCCCACGATGGAAACCGGAGATAGCGGGTCGTCAGGGCCGGGAGTGGAACAGGACTAATGGCCCTGTCACACTCCACACCCCTCCCACCAACTCGCCCATACCCCAACCTACACACAAGTACCACACTGCTACAACAACACAATCATTCTCCTTTCAATGATACACTTACACACCTCTACGTTCATGTATCTTCTAAATGGATAAGAAAGGCAAAATTAAAAACAAAACTTATAAAATCGAATTTTTGCAAAATAACCTACAACACAGCACCACGGGGCACACCGCCATGAAGAGGACCCTCGAGGAGCAACCGAACACGATAGCGCTGGTCCAAGAACCATATCTCACGCGAAATGAGGTAAGAGGCTATGGTTTCTTAAAAGGCACGGTATTCACACCACCCCTAACAACAAAGACAAGAACATTCATATATGTTCCCAAACTATATACCGCATCGCTTGTCACACACCTATGCTCGGACGACCTAACAGTTGTCAAACTACGCACAGGACTGGGAGGTAACCTTGAGGAAATTCTCATCGCTTCCTTGTACCTAGACCAAAACAGGGACGTTCCACCACGAGAACTCGAGGAACTGGTGAGTTTCTGCACAGCAAATCACACACAACTGGTCATTGGCGGTGACACCAATGCCCACTGCACAGTCTGGGGCAGCCCGGACACAAACGACAGAGGCAAGAAAGCATTAGAATTCATATTACAACACAACATGAATATCCTAAACAATGGATCTGAAGCAACTTACATCAGCTCTCGCTACAGAACCATCATAGATCTCACACTAGCAACACAAGCTATATCAAATAAACTGCACAACTGGCGTGTCGCTAACACTGAACTCTCGGGCTCGGACCACCAGCGCATCCGATTCACCCTGGAATCAGGAGAACACAAGCCAAGAGTGTATAGAAACCCGAAGAAAACCGACAAAGGCAAATACACAGACAAAATCCATCTTCAAAGACGAACCGGCGACGGAAGCGTGTGAGAAGCTGGATCCCGGAAAGATTGAAGACAGGACCAATGAACTGACTAAATGTATCATTGACAGCTACGAAGCATCCTGCCCTCTAATCACAGAAAGTCACACTTGCCACAATAACAAGCACAAGTGGTGGAACAAGCAACTAAGCAAGCTGAGGAAGCAGATGCGCCATCACTTCAACAGAGCCAAGAACACGAACCAATACGAAGACTGGCAAAACTACAAAGCCGCACGACTAGCCTTCAACAAGGAAGTCAGACGGCGCAACAGAGAAGCCTGGAGGAAATTCTGCAGTGGCATCCAGTCTGAAAGCGAAACAGCCCGGATGCGGAAACTGATATCACAGGACAACACAAGCAAACTAGGCACACTGTAAAAGCCGGACGGTACGTACACCGCATCCGACAAAGAACAGCTAGAACTCCTATTACAAACCCACTTCCCGGGATGCCATGTGAGTAATACCATAAACTGGACAGATGAACCTGGCTACACTCCTTCTGAGGAGGACTGGAAGCTAGCCACAGCCATTGTATCAGAGGACAACATAAGATGGGCGGTAAGCAGTTTCCTCCCATTTAAGGCACCAGGGGGTGGACGGAATTTTTCCCGGACTGATCCAATGGTGCATAAAGTATATCCTGAAACACCTCGTGAGCATCTTCAGGAACTGTCTAGCATGGAAATATGTCCCTAAAACCTGGAGGGAGGTGAAAGTAGTTTTCCTCCCCAAACCGGGCAAAGCGGACTACACCCAACCCAAATCTTTCAGACCAATCAGCCTCACGTCCTTCTTGCTGAAAACGCTCGAAAGGCTATGCGACAGGCACATCAGAGACGGGCCACTGAAAAGACACCCGGTACACCCAAACCAACATGCCTACCTACCAGGCAAATCAACAGAGTCGGCGCTACACCAGGTAGTGCACAAAATAGAGACCGCTCTGGAGTCCAAACAATCTTGTCTCGCAACATTCATTGACATTGAAGGTGCCTTTGACAAGACAACTTTCCAGAGCATCAAAACCGGTTTAGACACCCATGGTGTCGATAACAATCTAACGGCATGGATCACGCAGATGTTAAGCCAACGCGCGGCGTGCATCGTGACCACCGAATCTGCGCGCTGCACAGTCACCAGGGGCTGCCCACAGGGAGGAGTACTTTCTCCTCTCCTGTGGGTAGTCGTGGTTAATGACCTTCTAAAAGAGCTAAACGGCGACGGTTTTTGTACCGTGGGCTACGCGGACGACATAGTGATAATGATATCAGGCCTCTTCGAGTCCACACTCTGCAGCAAGATGCAGAAGGCGCTCCATACTGTCGAGGCATGGTGCCGAAGTCACAGTCTGTCCGTAAATCCACAAAAGACGGAACTTATACTCTTCACTAGAAAGCGATCGTTACCAACCTTGCGATTACCGCACCTTTTTGATACCCAACTCGCACTCACACACGAGGCCAAGTACCTCGGCGTCTGGTTGGATAGTAAGCTCATATGGTCAAAACAACTGGACCATATTACAACCAAGGCGACCAATACTCTTTGGCAATGCAGGAGAGCCATAGGCAAAAGCTGGGGCCTCAGCCCAAAGCTGTGCAAATGGCTGTATACAACGATAGTGAGACCTGTTTTAACATATGGAGCCATTGTATGGTGGCCAAGAACGGGTTTGATAACGACGATCAACAAGTTACAACAGACGCAACGACTGGCGTGCATGATGATCAGCGGCTGTATGAGAACAACTCCATCAGCAGCTTTGGATATCTTACTGGGGCTGCCATCCTTGCAGCTCCACATCCAGCAGGAAGCAATGGCGGCAGCTCTAAGGATAAAATCTAACGGACAATGGAAAGGTAACATAACCACCAGGCATTGTCGGATCTTAGATAGGGCCATCAGGTCAGTCACGATAATCAGACTAGGCACCGACAAGGTCGGGAAAACCTATCTAGACAACAAGATGTACAACATACTACTAAACGAACATATACTATCAAACGATGAGGACGACACAAACACGGACGTCTGTCTGAGAGTCTACACTGACGGCTCGAAGAGCGAGGCAGGCACGGGATGTGCCTACTACTCGACAGAGGCAGGAATGATTCTCAAGCAGCCGCTCCCAGACTATAGCACAGTCCTTCAAGCGGAAACCCTAGCGATCACCCTAGCGGCTAAAGCAATCTTACCTGAAACTATGAATCCAAACCCGGTTAAGGTAACCATTATTACGGACAGCGCAGCCGTCCTCATGGGTCTCCACACACCAGTAAGCAGATCAAAGACAATGAAGGATTGTCACACTGCACTGCAAGACCTGTCACGCAACTACGAGGTAACATTACAGTGGACCAAAGCACATGACACAAGCGCGGGAAACGCGATGGCCGACAAACTGGCCAAACAAGCAGCAAAATCGTCCGCGCCAATCAAGAGACACCACTGTGCCTGCCATCAGCAGACACGGTTAGGAAACTCCTTATAAAAAACACAGACATGGAACATGAAAAATTGTGGGAAACCCGAGTGGACTGTGAGCAAGCTCGCTCCATGCTCCCTCACAGCGATGGTAAACTCACAAATTTTCTAATGAAACGCAATAGAGGCGACCTCAGACTCCTGGTCGGCATCATAACAGGTCACTGTAACCTGAACAAACACATGCACAATTTGGGCATCACAGACAGCCCCCTGTGTAGGGGCTGTCTGCAGGAGAGCGAGACGGTGGAGCACGAAGTGCTTCACTGTCCTGCAACACAGGAATTCAGATCCGGAACGGGCCTGGCAATAGATCCCGACCTCTCGGCAACGAGCAACCTGCAACAGTGCTGCCGTCAGCCAGAAGCCCTACTCCAATATTTTAAGGAGCTGGGATGGCTGGACTGACGGCCCGGGGGGAATTGCACAAAACTCCCGTCTTCGTGGAGTCGGTGCAGGGACTGCCACCCCCGTCTAAGAATAAGAATAATACATCAAAGCGGCGGCGGCGCGGCGCGTTCTTTATACAAACCTTCGCAGCCGCAACGCTTTCGCAGCGCCGCCGCCCAGTGTGTGTTACGCTTTATTTTACACACTTAGGGGTAGAATTTTCAAAATTGCCGAAACACGTCATTATTGTTTTTTAACTGAAAGCCTAAATATAAAATCCGGCCGCCCACGGGGGTTTCCGTTCCGTCAGCTACACTAATATGCAATCACTGTACCAAGTTTCATCAAAATTAAATATTTTTCCCGCGGGAAAAGTATTTCATCAAAATTAAATATTTTTCCCGCGGGAAAAGTTCACCGCGGTAAAAAGTTGCCCATATGTCATCCCAAGATATAAGCTGTCACTGTACCAAGTTTCATCCGAATCCGTTCAGCCGTAATCGAGTTTCCCGCGGGAACAATATACAGCGGTAAAAAGTAGCCTACATGTTATTCCAGGATATAAGCTATAACTGTACCGAGTTTCATCAAAATCCGTCGATCCGTTCTTGAGTTATAAATTATATATGAGAATCTTTGCACCCCTATTTCACCCACTTAGGGGATGATTTGAAAAATCCTTTCTAAGTGGACGTCAGTGCTATAAAGAGGAACCTCTGTGCTAAATTTCAAGTCCCTAGGCTCAGCGGTTTGGTTGTGCGTTTCATCCCCTATTTTTCATACTAAGGAGTTGAATTTTCAAAATTCGCGAAACACGTCATTATTGTTTTTAAACTAAAAGCCTAAATATAAATTTTCACGATTCTAGCTTCAGCGGTTTGGGCTGTGCGCGTTTCATCCCTTATTTTACATACTTAGGGGTGGAATTTTCAAAATCGCTGAAACACGTGTTCATTGGTTTTTAACGAGTAGCCTAAATACAAATTTTCAGGTTTCCAACTTTAAAAATGAGGGACTTTCATACAATCTTTGCACCCCTATTTCACCCACTTAGGGGATGATTTTTGAAAAATCCTTTCTTGGTGGACGTCAGAGCTATAAGAGGAACCTCTTTGCCAAATTTCAAGTATCTAGGCTCAGCGGTTTGGGGTGTGCGTTTCATCCCCTATTTTTCATACTTAGGGGTGGAATTTTCGAAATTCGCGAAACACGTCATTATTGTTTTTAAACTAAAAGCCCATATATAAATTTTCACGATTCTAGCTTCAGCGGTTTGGGCTGTGCGCGTTTCATCCCTTATTTTACATACTTAGGGGTGGAATTTTCAAAATCGCTGAAACACGTGTTCATTGGTTTTTAATGAATAGCCTACATACAAATTTTCAGGTTTCCAACTTTAAAAATGAGGGACTTTCATACAATCTTTGCACCCCCATTTCACCCACTTAGGGGATGATTTTTGAAAAATCCTTTCTTGGTGGACGTCAGAGCTATAAGAGGAACCTCTTTGCCAAATTTCAAGTATCTAGGCTCAGCCGTTTGGGGTGTGCGTTTCATCCTCTATTTTTCATACTTAGGGGTGGAATTTTCGAAATTCGCGAAACACGTCATTATTGTTTTTAAACTAAAAGCCCATATATAAATTTTCACGATTCTAGCTTCAGCGGTTTGGGCTGTGCGCGTTTCATCCCTTATTTTACATACTTAGGGGTGGAATTTTCAAAATCGCTGAAACACGTGTTCATTGGTTTTTAACGAATAGCCTAAATTCAAATTTTCAGGTTTCCAACTTTAAAAATGAGGGACTTTCATACAATCTTTGCACCCCTATTTCACCCACTTAGGGGATGATTTTTGAAAAATCCTTTCTTGGTGGATGTCAGAGCTATAAGAGGAACCTCTTTGCCAAATTTCAAGTATCTAGGCTCAGCGGTTTGGTTGTGCGTTTCATCCCCTATTTTTCATACTAAGGGGTTGAATTTTCAAAATTCGCGAAACACGTCATTATTGTTTTTAAACTAAAAGCCTAAATATAAATTTTCACGATTCTAGATTCAGCGGTTTGGGCTGTGCGCGTTTCATCCCTTATTTTACATACTTAGGGGTGGAATTTTCAAAATCGCTGAAACACGTGTTCATTGGTTTTTAACGAGTAGCCTAAATACAAATGGTTAAAAGACAGTGAGATGTTATTTAGTTTTGATGAACATAAGTTAGCAAGTTCGTTCAATAGACATGCAGCTTATAGAGGAGGATCTGCAATCTTTTTGCGGAACTCATTAGACTTTAAAATTCGAAAAGACCTTGTGAATCAGTCTGTTGAACGAATTATTGAAATATCTTCTGTTGAACTTGTTAAATACTTAATAATTTGTGTGTATCGTCCACCTTCAGATAAAGCTTGTGATTTTGACGAGTTTGAAATAATACTAGAGGACGTACTGAAACGAGCCAGTAAATGTAAAAAATCTGTTATAGTCTGTGGTGATTTTAATATTGACATTCTGAAAAACTCGACAAGACGTAGTAGATTTATAAATTTATTCAATTCATTCAATCTCTCTAATTTAGTTGAGGAACCAACTAGAATAACCGTGACATCTGCAACCTGTATAGATAATATGTTTTTGAATTGTGAGTATATAGATAAATCTATCATAAGTCTTTTGTCCTCTGATCATACGGGACAATTATTAATAGTAGACAATATAGTAGATGACAACCAAGTCACTGAGCAACATAAATGTAGACCTGTCACAAAAATAAAAATAGAACGATTTCAATCTGAACTTGAAAATAACTTGATGTCATTGGAATGGGAATCTAACATGCCTGCAAATAATTGTTATAATGAGTTTTCGAGTATCATAAATAGTGGATTTGAAAGTACTTTTCCAGTTAAAACAATAAACGCCCGTCGAAAGGCTAATTTTAACTCTTGGGCCACTAAAGGTATCCGCAAAAGTAGAGATACTTTGTATGAACTGTACAATATGAGAACTTATATACTAGATTCAGTTTTTGACGCGTATGTAAAAAACTACTCAAGGGTTTTTAAAAAAGTTTGCTTCTTGGCTAAATCTTTATACATTAGCAATAAAATGGCTACTGCTGAAAACAAAATTAGAACAACTTGGAATGTCATAAATACAGAGTTAGGTAAATCAAAGTCTTATAAAAATAAATATACACTAATTGAAAACAATATTAGAAGTAATAATGATAAAGAAATAGCAACCACTTTTGTGGAGTTTTTCACGAAAATTCCTCTTGAAACCACAAATAAGCTTAGCTCTAGCACTATAGAAGCAATACGGCTTCTAGAACGAAATGTTGACTGTGAGGTTAGCGATTTTAAATTTAAACATGTAAATACTGTAACTCTCATTAAGACATTTAAATCATTAAAAATGAAAAAGACAGAAGACGTATCTGGAATATCTGTTAAACTTCTTAATAGTGTGATTGATACTGTGGCTCCATATCTTTGTTCCATTTTCAATGCCTGTATTGACGAGGGTACATTTCCCGATCTTATGAAAGTGAGCAAAATCATTCCGTTGTTTAAATCTGGAAAAAAAACTGACAAAACTAACTTTAGATCCATTTCCATATTACCGGCAGCAAGTAAAATATTTGAAAAACTTTTGCTTACACAATTATTAGCACACTTTAGTGTCAATAAATTACTTCATACCCAACAGTTCGGCTTCACTCGTGGTCGTTCTACTACTGATGCGGTAACCGATCTCATAACACATATTTTTGACACCTGGGAGGATTCGCACGATGCTATTGGTGTTTTCTGCGATCTTTCAAAAGCCTTTGATTGTGTTGAGCATTGTACTCTGTTAGAAAAGCTAAAATACTATGGAGTCAAGGGTAAATCGCTGAATATTATGTCATCTTACCTTTCAAATTGACTTCAGAAGGTAGATATAAATGGACAAAGATCCAATGCAATGCATGTAAGGATGGGGGTTCCACAAGGGTCCGTATTGGGGCCGTTTCTATTTTTAGTTTACGTTAATGACTTGCCATTCATGGTTGAAGGTTTGTCTAAAATTGTTTTGTTTGCTGATGACACTTCTTTAATTTTTAAAAGTCCTCGAAAGTCGTTTAGTGATGACGACATAAACAACGTTCTCACAGAGATTCACCAGTGGTTTACTACAAATAATCTTTTGCTAAATTCAAAGAAAACCAAATGTATAAGATTCTCGCTTTCAAATTTTGGATATCCACAAAGAAATATTTACATATCCAAAAATAAACTCGAATTTGTCGACTCCACTATCTTTTTAGGTCTAACCGTAGATACAAAATTACAGTGGGACCCGCTTTTGGAATCACTAGGTAAAAAGTTAAGCTCCGCGGCATACGCTGTCCGACAAATAAGATATCTAACTAATGTAGAAACAGCAAGACTTGTATATTTTTGTTATTTTCACAGCCTAATGTCATACGGCATTTTAGCTTGGGGTTCAGCTGCCAATGTAGGAAATATATTTATCCTTCAAAAACGTGCAATCAGAGCTATATACAAATTAGGAAGTCGTGAATCCTTAAGAGACACTTTTAGAAAAATAAAAATTTTAACATTACCGTCACTTTATATTTACGAAAATATTATGTACGCTCGAAAACACATAAACGAAATGCCGAAAAATTGTGACATGCATTCATATAATACTCGCAATAAAAACAAACTTCAGCTGCATCAAACACGTCTTAGCAAAGTGAGCAAGTCATTTGTAGGCAATTCAATTAAATTTTATAACAAAATACCTGACTATGTAAAGAATATGACTGACAAATTATTCAAAAAAACTATAAAAGAGAGATTGATTGAAAAATCGTACTACAAAACCACAGACTACATTGACAATGCTATGGCCTGGAAATAGGCCTAATATTTTATGTTATTTTTGACGACCATAAGTGTACTCCTAAGTACCTACATGTAATTATAATAATAAACAATAAACAAATTTTCAGGTTTCCAACTTTAAAAATGAGGGACTTTCATACAATCTTTGCACCCCTATTTCACCCACTTAGGGGATGATTTTTGAAAAATCCTTTCTTGGTGGACGTCAGAGCTATAAGAGGAACCTCTTTGCCAAATTTCAAGTATCTAGGCTCAGCGGTTTGGGGTGTGCGTTTCATCCCCTATTTTTCATACTTAGGGGTGGAATTTTCGAAATTCGCGAAACACGTCATTATTGTTTTTAAACTAAAAGCCCATATATAAATTTTCACGATTCTAGCTTCAGCGGTTTGGACTGTGCGCGTTTCATCCCTTATTTTACATACTTAGGGGTGGAATTTTCAAAATCGCTGAAACACGTGTTCATTGGTTTTTAATGAATAGCCTACATACAAATTTTCAGGTTTCCAACTTTAAAAATGAGGGACTTTCATACAATCTTTGCACCCCCATTTCACCCAATTAGGGGTTGATTTTCGAAAAATCCTTTCTTAGTGGACGTCAGTGCTATATGAGGAACCTCTGTGCCAAATTTCAAGTCTCTAGGTTCAGCGGTTTGGGCTGTGCGTCGATCAGTCAGTCTCAGTTTGTTCGCGCGTTTCGCGCGTTTTTTTGCGCGTTTCGCGCGTTTGTTCGCGGGTTGGTTGGTTGGTTATTTTATTTATACATAATTTTTTATTTTATACATAATTTTTTTACAAAATGGCGACTTTTTCTAAATTTTACGGCTTTTTTTATGGCCAAAAATAAATTTTACTCTCTGATGGCGCTGAATTTTTTATAATGTGCGCAGTCTTTTCTGGTGAGCAGATTAAAACGCTGAAACCTGGTGATTATGATCATCTTCAGCTGTTGGGTCAACGGCCCGCAGAAACGGTGCCAGATAGCTGGACCGAGCTGGAACTAATATTTTTCAGAATCTTAGGCAATTTGGTGACGTCATATTTTTTTTTCAAAATGGCGACTTTGTTTAAATTTTACGGCTTTTTTTTATGGCTAAAAATAAATTTTACTCTCCGATTGCGCTGATTCTTTTATAATGTGCGCAGTCTTTTCTGGTGAGCAGATTAAAACTCTGAAACCTGGAGATTATGGTCATCTTCAGCTCTTGGGTCAACGGCCCGCAGAAACGGTGATAGATAGCTGGGCCGAGCTCAAACTAATATTTTTCAAAATCTTGGGCAAGTAGGTTAGAATTGGGGCTTCTGGATCACTCAAAAAAGCATTGGGGCTTCTGGATCAATCGAAAAAGGTCGCTGCGCTCTCGTTTTTCGATTGATCCAGAAATCCCAATGCTTTTTTAGTGATCCAGAAGCCCCCAATTCTATCTAACCTACTCCTGGATAATAATAAGCTATATAAATAAATAAAAAACTGTTGTGTGAGAGAGAACACTGTTCTAACAGAGGAAACTCGCTATCGATTAAAATCCAGTCATTTGAAACATGTTACGAAAAAAAAAATCAGCAAAAAACCCTCTCCAAAACCCTGTGCTGTCGTGTGTAATTTGTATTATTTATTTGATGACAGCACAGGGCTGGATAAGATTTTGAGACCGTTCTAGATCCCGACAGTATTTTCGTCTTTTGGGGTTAATCTAGGGTCTAGCTGGATGAGATTAAAGTAAAGTCCGTTTCTAGCCCCGACAGTTACGTCTTCTGGGTTTCACTAGAGGACTAGGAGGGTTCGGTTTATCATTCGCTTTCAGGACCGCCCGCATCCTTACTTACTCACGATAAACACGATCAACAAAGGTACTTCCGCGACTACTAATAGTTTTTCCGATTTCGGGCGCAAATCGTAGTCAACTACTTTCGTCTCCGGAGACCTTGTCAATTCTAATGGAATTGTGATTTGTATATATATGAACTGTTGTTGAAAATTTCAATATCGCGTTTTAGAACTGTCTGCATTGTATAACAAAAATGACGTAAGTATGTTTATAAAGTGTAACCCTTGCGCCATATTAGATATTGCATCGATCGATAATTTGATTCAGCACCATCTTTAGCGCGTGCTGTCTATCTAGTACCTACCTCTGTTTAGAAGCGTCGTTCGATAATGTGATTCAGTGCCATCTAGATTAATTGATATGTAACTCTACTTTTTAGTCTAGTGAGAGCTCGCATCTGATTATCGAACCATGGACCTAAGTATATAGTTCATCTGTTTAGTCTAGATGTCGCAACATGTCATTAGATTCAATCTTGAATCAATAAATTTAGCCAGAGCGTGCGCGCGACCAAAGAGATTCGAATCTTTTTGGATTCAATAGTAGCGGTAGGTATGGCTGTAAGAAGTAGATTTTTAAGAGCCATAGTAGCCTAGTTGGTTGTGCACTCGCCTCACGTTCATGAGGTCGTGGGTTCGATCCTAGTCCGTGCCAATAAGTTTTTTTTTTTTCGTCACCTAAGCACAGTTTATTATAATACCTCAGGTTTTTTTTTCGGTGAATTAAAACATTGTGAGGAAACCTGTATACAGCAAACTGGTATTTCCTATTCTAAGGCGTATGTGAAGTCCATCAGTAAACGGTTTGGAGCACCGTTTGGTGGACAGAGGTTTGGCACAACAGATCCCATAGGATCGAAGTGTCGTCAGGTATTCCTAACCCTCAAAAGATTAGATGGCCGTAAGACTTTGAAATAAGTACATATCGACACCATATTAAAATTTCGTTTCAGGTTTCTAGTGACACGAGTAGAGATTCCATATTTAAACAATTGTAACGCTGTGTGTACAGTAACCTACTGCTGAGTAGAGCAAAATACATTTTGAGAAACTTATTTTGTGATGCGATAAGGTTGAAATTCGTTTGTGTTTATTAAAGCAGACTTAAGCATTAATACTGAACTGATATTGTGGACATCTCCTAATTTATTTACTCTTAGTTAATTATCGCGAATCATTATACGTTCAGTCAGCGGGTCCGACCGGTCATATTGTTTCAAAAAAAGAAGTACGCCCTGTGTGTTTACAAAGTACCTATCTGGTGGTGACGTGAATATACTAAGTGTGTCTATACAGTGAATTGAAGCAGTCAGCGGAAAGAACTACCTACTAGTATGTATGTAATTCTCTATTATTTTTAAATTTTACTTATTTTCTCTGCCAATGATTCAGTTGTACATTTTTGACTTTAGCGCTTTGTATTCATAATCGAGCAAGGTAAAGAAAACTTATTCACATGTAAGACCCGTAAATAATTATATAATAATGATTCATTTGTTGTTAAATTTATTAGAGTTCTTACGTACATTAAGAATGTGTTACTGGACATCAAGCAAGCATCTCTTCTAATTGTCTGTAAAGAAACCATGGTTAATATAGATTAATTATCTGTATTAATAATTAGTTTCACTTGTTTTAGGGCGTCTAACCCCTTTGATTCGAGTGAGGAGCAAATCGAAGCGGGACCTAGTAAGAAAGGCAAGAGTGTTGTGAAGCGACAGCCTGCTAAAAGAGGGCCAAAGACTGCACCGCCGCTGCCTTCGCTATCCGAATCAGAATCTGAAGAAGAGGGAGTGGTGCTAAAGAAACAAAAACTCTTTTTGGAGGAATCAGAGGTTAGTTGTTTTAGCTAACTTCAAACCTGTTAAACCTACTGCCAATAAAAAAGGATCTAATTAATGCCGATATACCATTATTTCAAATGTGTGTGTGTGTATCCAGATGTAAACACTCGTGTGCAACACAGGTATTTGCAAATTACAATAAATTTCTTTTTTCTCAATTTCAGGATGAAACAGCAACGCCTGTGGTGGCTGAAAAACTGCACGGGTTATTGTGGAGACGCGTCCCGCTAGGCTATACAAGTCAGCGTGACTTTTCCAAGAAGGGCAACTTTTACATAGAGTTGAAAGTTTCTTATACCAGAGATGCTCTTAATAAAGACGCATATAAAAATACATTAATAACATATAAGTCATGCGTGGAAGAGAAATCGATGGTGTTCAAAGCGGTCAATAATGTAGTAAAGGCCGCTAAGAAACAATTTAAGGACATACAGCCA
This sequence comes from Metalampra italica, assembly GCA_949699065.1. NCBI lineage: Eukaryota > Metazoa > Arthropoda > Insecta > Lepidoptera > Oecophoridae > Metalampra > Metalampra italica. The sequence continues at coordinate 11,313,440 of OX452978.1, read as the reverse complement.
GTCCTTTACCCTCAAGAAAAATGATTTAAAAATATGTATATTATATTTAGAGGTTTTCATAACTTTCATTATAATAATATATTTTAAAAGTACTTACCTATTCATTTATTAATTCTTTTACTCTTGAGGGAGGGGATCCATACGTGGAAGAGAAATCGATGGTTTTTAAAGCAGTCAATAACGCTGTAAAGGCAGCTAAGAAACAGTTTAAAGGTATATAGCCAGTCCTTTATCCTCAAGATTTTTTTTAAATATAATATATTTAGAGGTTTTCATAACTTTCATTATAATAATATATTTTAGAAGTACTTACCTATTCATTTATTAATTAAAACATTATTATTATTATTATTTTATTGCCTTTTTTTTTACTCTTGAGGGAGGGATCCTATTTAATTATATGCTTGAATAAGTTGTAGGTGCTTAAAATGCCTATATGTAAAGTCTGTAACGTCAAAGTAATAAAATATTCCTCACATATACGTAGTAACATTCACAAGGCTAATTGTTTGCTTAGTACCGAGTTTAACGATGTCCATGTTATATCTTATGCATTTAAGAACCGAATCATTAGCTATCGCATTGATTGTAAAGATGAAAGAGTAGAGCCTGAATTTTTTCTAAATAACATATCGACGACAGTTAAACAGTTGATCAATCGCAACCTTGACATTCATAAAGCATTAAAGATTAATTTTGAATTGTATGCTTCATATGTACTGCCAAAAAATGATGAAAAATCTCTTAAGTCATTCAATACAAGTTATGTCACAACTTTTGCAAACACCGATATTATGAACGTGTATTTAGAGAGTTGTAAAATTTTAACAGGAAAACTTTCAGAATTTGAACTTGCTGAATCAGGCTGGACTCTTGAATCTGTTAGTCATTTAGAAATAAACATAACTAAATATAACCCGCTTAGAGCTGGCTCTTACATCCCTTTACCAAAGAAAATCATAAATACTAAATCTTGTTTGAACATTAAGAACAAAGATGACCATTGCTTCTTATGGAGTATAATCGCTCATATATTTCCGCCAAAGTGTAATTCTAATCGCGTGTCTTCTTATCCTCATTATTCACAAATACTCAATATAAACGATATGTCTTTTCCTCCGTCATTTCGGGATATAAAGATATTTGAAGAAAATAATCCTACCATTAGCATCAATATATATGGTTTGGAAAGAAATAATGATGTTCATGGTCCTCTTTACAAAACTCAAAAACGAAAAATAACGCATGTTAACTTATTATACATTAATAAAAACGAAAAAAGTCATTTTTGTTTAATTAAGAGCTTTGAGAAATTAGTACACAAACAAATAACACGCCATAAATGTAAAATATTTTTGTGTGAAGAGTGTTTTGTGTATTTTGAATCGGAAGATAAGCTAGATGAACACTGTTGCGCGAGAATAAAAACGGTTCTTCCAGAGGAAGGTGAAAAGTTGTATTTTGATCATTATGAAAGAAAGCAAAGAATTCCTGTAGTGATATATGGTGATTTCGAAAGTTTACTTAAAGAATACGATGATAAAGATAAAGGTCGTTACACAGAAAATATACAGATTCATCAAGCTACAAGCTTTGCTTACTATATATGTAGTGAATCTAAACCAGAGCTGAATGAATATGTTGCGTACAGAGGTTCAAATTGCGCTAAAAAGTTTGTTGAGACTATATCAAGTGACTTACTTAGACTTAACACTATTTTATCCCAAGATGTGTCAATGCAGCCCTTAACTGATGTAGAATTAAAGTCATTTCAAAGAGCTACTTCATGTCATATTTGCGAAAAACCTTTTTATAAAAATGATGAAAAAATCATCGACCACGATCATTTCACAGGTCTTTATAGAGGCCCTGCACACAACTCTTGCAATTTAAAGTCAAAAAAATGCTCGTTCATACCTGTCATATTTCATAATTTGAGCAATTATGACTGTCACCTTTTTATAACTGAATTAGGGAATGTTTGCGGACGCATCAACATTATTCCTAAAACAAAAGAAAAATATATTTCTTTTACGAAATTTAGACCCATAGACTCAAAAAAAGCAGCGCAACTTAAATTTATTGATTCTTTTAATTTTCTCAGCTCTAGTTTAGATAAACTAGTGAAAACATTGCATCCCAATGATTTTTACAATTTACGTAAATATTTTGATAATAAAGATGAGTTCGATCTTATCCGACGAAAAGGGGTGTATTGTTATGACTATGTTGATTCCATGGAACGGTATGAGGAAACAGAGTTACCGCCTCATAATTTTTTTTTCAATAAGTTAACTTCAGAACACATAACAGAACAAGAGTATGAACATGCTCAAAAGGTTTGGAATACGTTTAAAATTAGGAACTTGGGTGAATACACAGACTTATACTTGAAATGCGATGTTTTGTTATTAGCGGATGTGTTCGAAAAGTTTAGAAATATTAGTTTGCAACACTATAAGTTAGATCCTTGTTATTATGTATCTTCACCAGCATTGAGTTGGGATGCAATGTTACTTTACACTGAGGTGGAGTTAGATTTGATATCGGATGTAGAGATCTATCAAATGCTTGAAAAAGGAATACGAGGGGGCTTAGCACAATGTTCTCTCAGATATGCTCAAGCCAACAATAAATACATGTCGCAATATAACAACAACAAACCAAACAGTTTTTTGGTTTATTTAGACTGTGTTAATTTGTATGGCTTTGCCATGATGCAAAAATTACCAAAGTCAAACTTTTTATTTCTAGACCCTACACAAGTTCGGAATTTTGATGTTACTGTAGTGCCATACGATAGCGATCGTGGTTACATACTTGAAGTAGACCTGCACTATCCGATTGACGTGCATGATCAACATTCAGATTTACCCTTTGCTGCTGAAAAATTTGCGCCAATAGGCAAAACTATGCCTAAATTGATTGCCAGCCTTTATGATAAACATCGTTACGTCATTCATTATGCGCATTTGAAAAAGTGTCTTGAAAACGGTCTTCGGTTATTAAAAATACATAGAGTTTTGTCATTTGATCAAAGCAATTTTCTTGAACCTTATATTTCACTCAACACTTCACTCAGACAGCAAGCTCAATCTGACTTCGAAAAAGATTTTTTCAAAAAGCAGAACAATTCAATTTTTGGCAAGACAATTGAAAACAAAAGACAGCAAGTTGACGTAAGGCTTGTAAATGTATGGTCCGATAAATGTAACAAAACTAATAAGTTGGTTGGAGCTGAAAAGTACATAAGCGCCCCTAACTTCAAGTGTTTGTCAATTTTCTCTGAAAATTTAGTAGCTATACAGTTAGACCAGAGTATAGTTACTCTAGACAGACCTATATACATCGGGTTTTCAGTGTTAGAGCTGGCAAAAACTCATCTCTATAATTTTCATTATTCGGTCATGAAAACTTTGTATAAAGACAATATTCAGCTTTGCTATACTGACACAGATAGCTTGTTATATCATATATTTACAGATGACTTTTATGCTGATATGAAAAAAAATATAAAATACTTTGATACTAGCAATTTTGAACCTAATAATGTGTTTAATATTCCTAAAGCAAATGAAAAAATCCCTGGTTATTTCAAAGATGAAATGGGCGGTGATATTATAACAGAATTTGCAGGATTACGTGCTAAGTTGTATTGTATTAACGCTAAAAAAGTATGCATTAAGAAAGCAAAGGGTGTCAAATCATCTGTTACGAAGAAACTTGATATAGATAAATATAAAAAAGCATTGTTTGAAAATGAATCATTACGTGAAAATATGTGTATTATCAGATCATTTAAACATAAAATATTTACGCAGAATGTCAATAAACTAGTTTTGAATAACGAAGATGATAAGAGACAAGTAAAAGAAAGGCGTGTAAGCACTCTTCCATGGGGTCATTATAATATTATGTTTTAGACATTATTTAGTATCACCCTATAGGATAATACAAGAAGGTGTAGATAGATCGCACTAGTTTGTCTTAAGTAAACAATCGTAATAATGAGGTGGCATATAATCACCTATTGACTGCAGGTGTTTGAAAGTGACAAACGTTATCTATCACTAGCTACACTATTTAACAATTGACAGTAGTCTATCTACACCTTTTATTTTTATTTTTTATAGGCTATATTTGGTAATACCTATAATCATAGTTGTAAGAAAATATTTAACCATGATTGTAATCTTTATTTTTATAAATAAAAGAACAATTTTTAATCATTATACTGTATTTTTATTTATTTTCCAAATAATTTCATGCACAAACTTCATCTGTCACATTTATAATTCTTATTCAGCATTTCAGCAACTATTACATGAACTAAACATCTATAAATATAATTTAATATTTTTTATTTATTCTATTCATTAATATAAGAGAAGAATAACAATTAAAAATATAACTATCTAAAATTAAACTATTTAAATAGGCAAATGTTAAAAATAATAAGTAGTTAGTAGGTATTTACAAAATAAATAAAAGTCTAAACGTCTTCATTTATTTTACTTACTATTTTACTAATAAGACTTTTAGCAGCGTTTGCTACATCGTCGTAACTATCTGTTACGATATATTGTACACTTACACTTGCGCTATCACTACCACTATTAACTTCACTTCCTAACAAGTCTATAATGTCTAATTTTATTAACTGAATTGGTCTTCTTGATTCTTTTCTAATAATAAAACTAGAAGTTGGGTGAGTAGCAGACTGTACTTTTCTAGAAGCTGACCTGTTCTTGGCTTTAGCATCTTTTCTAAATTTTTTCAATGATTTCCTAGCAGGTTTGATCTTGTTTTTGTCTGCCGTCAATACATCTTCCTGGTTAAAGTATGGGTCAGCCATGATATCTTGCGCATAATAAAACGGATTTGTTATGGGGTTTTCGTCCTCAATAAGGAGTGACTGGCTCATCTCTGCAACAAGAAATATGTAATAATTAATAATAATCTAAACAATAACTAATGTTTTAGTTAATATAGGACTGCTATTTTCCACATAAAACAAATCTCAACTACATAAATACTTACTGCTGGTATATAAACACACAATTTTTCAGTAGAAAATAAACATAAGATAGGTACTCGCGCACAACTTGCTCGATCCACTCGTAAAGACTTAATGAAAGGCAAAGTTTGTATAATTAGACTTTTAAATTCAATTATAGTGTAGCTCTTTTTCTCTATAAGCATATGAACGAGATGTCGTGATATTCATGCAACGATTTGCCCAAAACCTGTCTAGACATGTCTATATAACTAAATGATGATGTAATAACTTGATAGAATGTAAAATGAAGTTGGTTAAACAACATGTAACATTAGAAGTTAGCAATGTAAATGTAGACCGCTCATCAGCCATAATAAGACATAGCCCCCTATTGCCAAACACGATTCGCTGTATAATATGCGGTCCTTCAAACTGTGGTAAAACTAATGTAATGATTAGTTTACTTGTCCATAAAAATGGTTTGAAATTTAAAAATATATACCTGTATTCAAAAACCACTTTTCAGTCTAAATATTGTTTTCTAAATAATATCTTAAGCAAAATACCTCAAATAAATTTTTTTACATTCAATGATAGTCAAGATGTGGTTTCGCCTGATGAAGCTTTTCCAAATTCTGTTTTTATTTTTGACGATGTTGCATGTGAAAATCAAGTTAATATCCGCAATTATTTCTCTATGGGCAGACATAAGCACATTGATTGCTTCTATTTATCTCAAACATATTCAAAAGTTCCCAAACAATTGATACGTGATAACGTCAACTTTTTATTAATTTTTAAGCAAGACAGCATTAATTTAAGACACATTTACAATGAACACGTCAATTCCGATATGGAATGGGATGAATTCAAAAAAATTTGTGCTGATATTTGGCGAGATCCTTTCGGTTTTTTACTTATCAATAAAGATTGCGAATTTAATAACGGACGATATAGATACACCTTTGATACATTTATTAACTTTGATGATTGACTCTTACTATAAATAAGTTACTTAGGACGCAAATTCATCATTTTAATTACAACTCTATAAGAAACAAGTGTCTGGTGTAGGTTTGTATTACGCAATAAGTACTAAAATTACTATGGAAACAAATATAAAAGAGCAGCTAATAAGGTCTGTAACAGCTATCAAAAATAAAATAAAACAAATGCAAAATGATGAAGTTGAAAATGAAATAAAATATAATAAAATATTTAAACCGATAACTGAACCTTTAAAAGCTATAGATGCTACATTTAACACTCTGAATACTAATAAAGTGAATAAATTTGAACGGAGTGACAGACAGAGTCCCAAAGTAGAAACACCAACACCATCTACATACAAAGATAATGATAGTGTTGTTGATGATGATCTTTACGAAACTGATCGCAGTGAACATTCTGTATCGAAAGAGGACGTTGAATTTTATACTCCTATTAAATCAGAAATTAAAATTGCTAAATTAAACACTCCAATTAGATCATGGATTAATGCTGGAACCTCATCTGAAAATCAAAGTAATTTACATGTGCCATTTGGATTGCGCAATGAGAATGATAAATTTATGATCGGCAATTCCGAGGTACAATTTTGCAAAATCGGTCCTACTGATAATGAAATTTCAATGGCTGTTATTGACAATAAGAAGTATGAAATGACGGCTGGTATAAAAGAAGTGTTGATGAATAGTAAGCCCAACCTTGATCTTGTAACTGAGAAAGATAAACTCGTTTACAAAGATATTCTCATTACTACAAACGCTCATAAAAGAGATTACAATCCGAATGGGCAAATTAAGGGAGATAGAGGAATGAAGTATAATCAACTTATTAAACCTCTTTTTACTAACATAGATCAAAATGAAGACAACAATTTAAATAAAAAAACTGGTGGTAATCTACCTACTTTAAAAAGATTCAGAAAAAATACTGATTTCATTTATTGGGATGATCCTAATGAATTAATTGAGAGACTGAAACTTTTGGTTGCATCAAGAGATGCTGGAAACAATAGCCATGATAATGAAATAATATCTATTATCGAGGAGCTAAAGGAAGCCGGTGTAATAAAAGAATGAATTTGTAATATTAATACACAGTACCTTATCGGCTTTCAATCATGAATGTTGACAAGTTTGGTCATCATTTAAACAAACAACGAAAAATTAATGTGAAATTTCAAGAGGAATGTCTGTTTCAAACAACTAATGATGGAAATTTAAGCGCTCAAAATAAAATTTTGAAAAATATCGGAATTCCTGTAGATGATGATGATTAGACAACACTTTAGACAGTTGCCACAAAACATTTAAATTATTAAAAGAGTTGGTGGGGTTATTAACTGAGCGTGTAGCGCAATTAGAGAAAATTGTTGAATCACATAGACAAAGCAAAAATGAGCAAGGCAGACATAGTAAATGAAATACACAAAAATGCTCGGAAAAACTTTTTTCGAAGACAAGTAGTTATGAAAGACATTGATGATCTTTGGCAAGCGGATTTGATTGACATGCAAGCAGTATCAAAATATAATAAACAGTATAAGTATATTTTAGTGGTAATAGACACATTTTCTAAGTATGCTTGGACATTACCGCTATATCGAAAAAACAAAAATTTGCTATGTAAAGCTTTTGAAGTAATATTGAAAGACGGTCGTGTTCCTCAAAACGTGCAAACTGATTTGGGGAAAGAATTCTACAATGATCAATTTAGCAAATTAATGAATACTTACAATATAAACCACTATTCCACATACTCTACAAAGAAGGCTTCAATTGTAGAACGATTGATTAGAACTCTGAAATCTAAATTATTCAAAGAATTTAGTTTGAAAGGTAATTACAAATGGATGGATGACACCTTACATAAAGTAGTTCATGATTATAATAATTCATATCATAGAACTATTGGCCGATGTCCTGCTGAAGTGAATGAACAACTAAAAAGTGAAATTTTGAACAAATATAAAAACAGCGCTTTAGTTCAGAAAACAAATAAACGATATAATCTTAAAATAAACGACTTTGTTAGAATTAGTAAATACAAAGGAACATTCGAGAAAGGATATACTCCTAATTGGTCTACAGAAATTTTCAAAATAAGTAAAATACAAAATACTAATCCTACCACTTATTTAGTTAATGATATGAAACAGAGGCCCATTCTAGGAGCATTTTATAGAGAAGAATTACAGAAAACCAAATATCCTTATATATATTTAGTAGAAAAAGTTTTAAAAAAGAAAGGAACAAAATTATTTGTAAAATGGTTAGGATTGCCGACAGAAGAAAATAGCTGGATTGATAAAACATGTGTATTATAATTACGGTGAAGGAGAAACAATAAATATGATTTAAACGAGAGCAGGCGTTATATTTTGTTAGTATTATACGGGACATGACAGAAGGAAGTCTTCTCAATTCTTTTATTAACTGCCTACCCTTCGAACTACATCTACCTGGCTATAACTATTGCGGACCTGGAACTAAGCTTCAGCACAGACTTGCTAAAGGAGTCAAAGGAATTAATCAATTAGACGAATATTGCAAGCAACACGATATTGCATATAACAACTCGTCTCTCCTAAGCGATCGACATAAAGCTGACATAATCTTAATGAAAATGGCAAAAAAGCGATCTTCTGCTTCAGATGCGAGTCTTGGAGAGAAATTAGCGGCAAATTTGGTGAATAAAGCTATGCTAACAAAAATTAGTATGGGCGCAGGCTTAAACAAGAAAACGAAAAGAGCTGCATCTAAAATTAAATGTGGCAAAGGCTTATTTAAAAATATATTATCACATACAAAGAAATGTTTAAAAAAACTAAAACCGAACTGTAAGAAAATGGCAATAGAGTTAGCTATAGCAGCAGCTAAGGAATTAACATCGGATCAGGACGTAAAACTGCCTCGTGTCATACCTGTTCCAAAAACAGGAGGAGTTTTACCTATGATACCCGTTTTTGCTGGACTATCCGCCGTTGGTAGTTTACCTGGCGGTGTAGATGAAATCGCTAAGGTTATGAAAGAGTTTGATGGAGCTAGAAAACAATTAACAGAATTTAAAAAACGCAATGGAAATATAAAAGCAATAGGTATTGGAAGAGGATTACATTTAAAACCGCACAAGGAAGGTTTGGGTATTTTTGTTACTAAGCCAAAAAACTAAATTATAAGCTGCCCAATAGAGCTCTGACTAATATAGACATTATGAATCATGCTGAGGACATTCCTTATTTTCGAGGTGTTTTCATGAGAGATGAATTACCAAAATGCTCTTATAGTAAAGAATGCGGTATCATTAATTTGGACACTTCAAGAAATTCAGGGTCTCATTGGGTAGCATACGTCAAATTTAACAATTATGTGGAATATTTTGATAGCTATGGAGATTTAAAACCGCCAAAAGAATTTATTAAATATATCGGATCAAAGATGATAAACTATAATTATGAAAATATTCAGCGCGATCATCCTTATAATTGCGGACATCTGTGTTTACGATTTTTTAAAAAAATTCTGGCATAATAGAATAAATAGTTTGCAAAATACAGTTTAATCTCAGTCAATTACAGAACAATGTCTATCACGGTAACGTTATCGGGAGTCAAATCGGTGCTAGAAACATATTTTCACCCCCCCTTAAGTCTCGAAGAGAAATATGAGTGCGGGCTGCTTTATTTTTTGGCATGCAATTCTATACCAAATATTGATTTCAAAAATAATACATTCTCGTACGGAAAACAGGGTAAACAATTAAAACTCTCTCTTGGCTCTTATGACTTTTACGATATATGCGACTACATTGAAAGTAATTTAGCAGATTGTGAAATAAAAATAAGATCGAACAATAATACTTTGAAGTGTTCTTTATTTTGCAGCGAAATTATCAATTTTGATGTAGAGAACAGTATTGGAGATTTGTTAGGATTCTCAAAGTCAAAATTAGAACCAAATAAATGGCATGAGTCAGTTAATCCTGTGAATATTCTTCCTGTGTCTATTATAAGAATTGAATGCGATCTCATACAGGGGTCATTCACTAACGGTTTACCGTCCCATACAATACATGAGTTTGTTCCCAGTGTACCACCAGGATATAGATATATTGAAGTACCTAGAAACGTTATTTACTTTCCTTTAAATAAAAGAAGTATTTCATCCATTACAATTAAAGTTGTTGATGAAAACGGCAACCACGTTAATTTCAGAGAAGAAGAAATTCAATTGCGTATTCATTTACGAAAAAAAAAATGATTGTATTTAATAAAACCTCCAATCATCAAGTCAAACGTCTTAATTCTTCTGGCACTGTTCGAGAACGCAGACGTGTTAATACAAAAAAGAAGGTAACAAAAAGTAATAAAGATTTTCTTAGAGCTCTTGGATTTAAAGTGCTATAATGAGTATACTTCAGATTACCGAGTTACCTCAATTTGATAACGCTATCGAAAGCTATGAAGTTCATACATATAACCCCTACAATAATAGTTTTAAAGAAAACGATGAAATCCGAATACCTATTCATCAGCAAGATATTTACATATTACCCTCAGCTAGCTCTATATTCATCGAAGGACATGCTGAAGTGATTAAAAGAGACATCGCTGGAAAGGAAACTTCCTGTAATGCAGATTTTACTAATAATCCATTTATGTTTCTCTTTCAAGACATAAGGTATGAAATGAATGGGGTGGAAATAGATCGTATAAAAAACTCTGGAATTACAACAACAATGAAATCATATGTCTCTATGAATGCAGGTGAAAGTAAAATGGCTGCCTTATGGGGTTGGGATATGAGGGGAATAAAAAACAAGAGTTATTTTAGCGTAGTCATCCCTTTAAACAAAATATTAGGATTTGCTGAAGATTATAATAAAATCATTATAAACAGTAAACACGAACTTATTTTGAACCGGACTAATAATAATTTCAATAGTGTCCTATTAACAGATGCTACAGCCGACATAAATGTGAAGATAGAGAGAATACAATGGCGAATGCCTCATATCAAAGTATCAGATCGGCAAAGGTTGTTACTACTTAAATATTTAGAAAAAGATAAGACCATACAAATACCATTTAGAAATTGGGATTTATATGAGTATCCGTTACTACCAAAAACTACTAAACATTCCTGGTCAGTTAAGACATCTTCTCAGTTAGAAAAACCTCGTTTTGTTATCTTAGCTTTTCAAACTAATAGGAAAAATATCAAAAATAAAGATTGTTCCATGTTTGATCACTGTGACGTGACTAATGTGAAATTGTTTTTGAACTCTCAATATTACCCTTACGACTCTATGAATTTAAAATTTGATGAAAACAAACATGGTATATTATATGAAATGTATGCTAAATTTCGTCAGTCTTACTACAACCTTCCTGCAGATCCCTTGCTTGATCTAAATGCTTTCAAAGAAAAGGCTCCATTATTTGTAATAGATTGTTCAAGACAAAACGAAAGTTTAAAAACTGGACCTGTCGACGTGCGTTTGGAAATCGAATGTTCGCGCGATATTCCTGATCATACGTCTGCTTATTGTCTTATTATCAACGATCGTCTTATAGAATACAAGCCTTTAAGCCATATAGTACGCAAGCTAACATGAAAGCAATAGCAATAGTTGATGTGCAAGGATTCAAGATAGATGGTAATAAATTTATATTGAAAGAAATAGCTATTGCATGCAAGGATCAAATACAAGTGCTTTTAATCAAACCTCCTTTCCCCATTCATAATTTATCGATGCAAGACAGAAAACATGTCAGTTGGATACAAAGAAATCGGAAAATATATTGGAATGATGGCTATATACCATATTCAGAATATATGATGTATATTGAAGAATTATTAATAGACAAAAGTATATATTGTAAAGGTCTTGAAAAAATGATATGGATTAAAGAAATGTTAGATTACAACGATGTATGTAATTTAGAATCTAAGTCTTGCCCTAGTTTATTAAGTTTGTATGAAGAATGTCGATTATCAACTGATGTATTTAGTTGTATTTATCATCCGACAATATGTGCTCTAAGAAATGTAACTTGTTTAAGGAATTGGTGTTTAAAGAATAAACTTTTATAGATTACGTAAGTTTTTTATTATTTTCCAACCTTCTATTTATTCCGAAAAGAAACTTAAGCTTTAGCTTAAACTTTAGCTCTAAAATATCCAGAGCTTTAATAGGTAGTAGAAACATGTCACAATTATACATTTTTCTTGCAGATTAGAACCCCATCCATTAAGTTTCAAATCATTCGTACCAAATGTTTCAAATAAAACAGCAGTGTTTACTTTTTCATTGTTAGTTATTCGTGTAATTTGTGACAACGCAGAATTGAAGCGGCTGGATCACTTAATCGAAAGCGAGTCTCCTCTGTTAGAACAGTTTTACTCTCACACAATAGTTTTTATCTAGCTTATCATCCGGGAGTAGGTTAGAATTGGGGACTTCTGGATCGATCGAAAAAACGAGAGCGCAGCGACCTTTTTTTGAGTGATCCAGAAGCCCCAATTCTAACCTACTTGGGCAATTTGGTGATGTCATTTGTATTTCAAAATGGCGACTTTTTCAAAATTATACGGCTTTTTTTTAATAGCCAAAAATAAATTTTACTCTCCGATTGCGCAGAAATTTTTATAATGTGCGCAGTCTTTTCTGGCGATTAGATTAAAACTCTGAAACGTGGAGATTATGGTCATCTTCAGCTGTTGGGTCAACGGCCCGCAGAAACGGTGCCAGATAGCTGGACCGAGCTGGAACTAATATTTTTCAGAATCTTAGGCAATTTGGTGATGTCATTTGATGAAACGCGCGAACAAACCAACCAACTAACCCGCGAACAAACGCGCGAAGCGCGCGAACAAACCAACCAACCAACCCGCGAACAAACGTGGTATAATTTATTTTTGGCCATAAAAAAAGCAGTAAAATTTTAAAAAAGTCGCCATTTTGAAAAAAAAAAATTACATCACCAAATTGCCTAAGATTTTGAAAAATATTAGTTCCAGCTCGGTCCAGCTATCTGGCACCGTTTCTGCGGGCCGTTGACCCAACAGCTGAAGATGATCATAATCACCAGGTTTCAGAGTTTTAATCTGCTCACCAGAAAAGACTGCGCACATTATAAAAAATTCAGCGCCATCAGAGAGTAAAATTTATTTTTGGCTATAAAAAAGCCGTAAAATTTTGAAAAGTCGCCATTTTGTAAAAAAATTATGACATAACCAAATTGCCTAAGATTCTGAAAAATATTAGTTCCAGCTCGGTCCAGCTATCTGGCACCGTTTCTGCGGGCCGTTGACCCAACAGCTGAAGATGATCATAGTTTCCAAGTTTCAGAGTATTAATCTGCTCACCAGAAAAGACTGCGCACATTATAAAAAATTCAGCGCCATCAGAGAGTAAAATTTATTTTTGGCAAAAAAAAAGCCGTAAAATTTTGAAAAAGTCGCCATTTTGTAAAAAAAATATGACATCACCAAATTGCCTAAGATTCTGAAAAATATTAGTTCCAGCTCGGTCCAGCTATCTGGCACCGTTTCTGCGGGCCGTTGACCCAACAGCTGAAGATGACCATAGTTTCCAAGTTTCAGATCTATAATCTACGTTGTAGAGAATCAATAAGAGAAAAGTTTAAAGAAATTAATATATTAACCGTTGCCAGTCAATACATTTTTGAGAATATTTTGTATGTCCGCAAAAATATATCTTTCTTTTTGAGGCACTGTGACATAAACACAGCATAAGTTACAAGAAACGAAAACAAACTTATATCACCACAGTTAAGGCTTAGTAAGGTCAGTAAATCATTCACGGGGCAATGTATACGCTTCTACAACAAACTACCAGAAGAAATCTTAAATATGAATGACAGAAAATTTAAGACCTACATTAAACAACAACTTTGTAAGAAAGCTTATTATAGGACAGTCGATTATCTAAATGACAAAGATAATGTTAATGTTACTTCAGCCTCGCACAATCTTTACAAAATAATGTTATGTACAAACTTGATTTTAAAAGATGTGTTGCGGAAGTTTGTTGCGCCGCTTCTTCTTCCCAGCTCTATATAACACATTGGAGGCGGTGGTAGATAAAAAATTGACGTTGTATAAATGTACCCAGTGTATTTACATGCAATAAAATACTTTTGAATTTGAATTTGAATCAGAGTTTTAATCTGCTCACCAGAAAAGACTGCAAACATTATAAAAAATTCAGCGCAATGGGAGAGTAAAATTTATTTTCGGCAATAAAAAAGCCGCAAAATTTAAAAAAAGTCGCCATTTTGAAAAAAGATAGTATGTATGGAGATCGAAAATCAAAAGAAAAAAAAGTTCACTCGTTTCGCTTTGCTCGCGGTGCTCGCTTCGCTCGTAAATAATTGTATTCAGGAGCACTTAGAACCCCTACATACAAATTTTCTGCGTAATCGGAGAGTAAAATCTATTTTCAGCCATATAAAAACGCCGCATAATTATCAAATTAATCTAAAAAAAACCCAACAACAAACTGTAATTTGAATTTGTAAAGAATGATGGCCTGTGCGATGTAAAGCAGCCACACACGTAACTGCAACAAATTATAAGTTATTTTGGCTGGTGTATGACAGGTCCGTGCATGCAAAAAGAAAAAAAAATTAAAAATTCGGATAATAAAGTTAAAGCAGTATGGAAAATCATAAATAATGAAACTGCCAAAACTAAACCACGTGAAAATGAATATGCAATCAGAAATAATGGTAAAATAATTAATTCTAAAACAGAAGTAGCAGAGTCCTTTGAAACTTTTTTCACTAACATCCCTATTAAAACCACCGAAGCTCTGCATTCATCGCCTATTCTTGCCGAAAATTTGCTTGTAAATAACGTTACAATATGTGAAACAGTTTTTAATTTTAGACACATAAACTCTCTAGATATTATTAAGGCTTTTAAATCATTAAAACTAAAATCTTCTGAAGATCTATGGGGAATGTCTGTTAAAGTAGTTAACTCAGTCATAACGATTATTGCGCCTTACTTAGCTTTTATATTTAACATGAGTATTAATCAAGGTATTTTCCCTGACCTAATGAAGCAAAGTAAAATCATACCACTGTTTAAATCTGGTGACAAGCTAGATCCCAGTAATTTTAGACCAGTGTCAGTTCTCCCCGTGCTTAGCAAGATTTTCGAAAAGATCATACTGAATCAACTGCTTTGTCATTTCAATCTCAAACAACTTCTTCACGATCGTCAGTTCGGATTTACTAAGGGACGATCAACCACCGACGCAGGAGTCATGCTTGTTAAGCATATTTTTGATGCTTGGGAAGCTTCACATGATGCAATAGGCATCTTCTGCGATCTCTCCAAAGCATTTGATTGCGTTAATCACGAAACCTTGCTACTCAAATTAAAACATTATGGCGTGAAAGACAGAGCATTCGAATTACTTAAATCTTACCTTGAAAATAGAGTACAAAAAGTTGATATAAATGGAGTTAAATCATCTGGTTCAGTTGTGAAAATGGGGGTGCCCCAGGGCTCAGTTCTGGGTCCTTTTCTTTTTCTTGTATATATAAATGACTTGCCATTTCTAATACAAAACATGTCCAACATAGTATTATTTGCCGATGACACTTCTCTGATTTTTAAAATTAGCAGAAGAGCTTGTGATCTTCCTGAGGTAAACAATACTCTCACACAAGTACTTAACTGGTTCAGCATTAATAATCTAACATTAAATACAACAAAAACTAAATGTATTAAATTTTGCCTACCAAATGTAAGACATGTAGATAATAATGTAACTTTAGGTACAGAAAGATTAGAATTTATCAAAAGCACGGTGTTCCTAGGTATAACTATAGACTCATCTCTTCAATGGGGGCCCCACATAGCTTCACTAGCTGGCAGACTAAGCTCGGCCGCCTACGCCGCTAGGAAAATTAGACAATTAACAGATATTGCTACTGCGAGATTAGTCTATTTCAGCTACTTCCACAGCATCATGTCATACGGCATCCTACTGTGGGGTCAAGCGGCAGATATAGAAACCATCTTTATTTTGCAAAAGAGAGCTATTAGGGCGATCTATAATCTACGTTGTAGAGAATCATTAAGAGAAAAGTTTAAAGAAATTAATATATTAACCGTTGCCAGTCAATACATTTTTGAGAATATTTTGTATGTCCGCAAAAATATATCTCTCTTTTTGAGGCACTGTGATATGAACACAGCTTATGTTACAAGAAACAAAAACAAACTTGTACCACCACAGTTAAGGCTTAGTAAGGTCAGTAAATCATTCACGGGGCAATGTATACGCTTCTACAACAAACTACCAGAAGAAATCTTAAATATGAATGACAGAAAATTTAAGACCTACATTAAACAACAACTTTGTAAGAAAGCTTATTATAGGACAGTCGATTATCTAAATGACAAAGATAATGTTAATGTTAATGTTACTTCAGCCTCGCACAATCTTTACAAAATAATGTTATGCACAAACTTGATTTTAAAAGATGTGTTGCGGAAGTTTGTTGCGCCGCTTCTTCTTCCCAGCTCTATATAACACCTTGGAGGCGGTGGTAGATAAAAAATTGACGTTGTATAAATGTACTCAGTGTACTTACATGCAATAAAATACTTTTGAATTTTGAATTTTGTATGCTTTATATATTTTCTTTTCTTTTTGAAGTGGCCAGTGCGTTGTAAAGCAGGCATTCACTACAATATTAACTACTTATAATTTGTGGTAGTGTATTTTGAAAAAGTCGCCTTTTTGAAAAAAAAAAAGACATGAATTTACCAAGATTCTGAACAATATTAGTTCCAGCTTGGTCCAGCTATCTGGCACCGTTTCTGCGGGCCGTTGACCCAACAGCTGAAGATGACCAGAATCTCCAAGTTTCATATTTTTACTCTGCTTACCAGAAGATACTGCGCACATTAGAAGAATTCCAAAGTCAAAGAAAGAAGTCAGTCCAAATATCGGTTTCTGACTCCACGGGCCGTGGACCTGAAGGGTGAAGATGACCAAAATCTCCAAATGTCAGAATTTACCCATATACTACAGGGTATGGGCTACACTCCATCCCTATACTACTTTGGTCCATGACCACTCCTTCCGGGAGATCAATTCGGGTAAAGTTTTTTGAAAAAACGGCGCTCCGCATCTTGAAAACGCCGCCATTTTGAAAAAAAAAGTGACGTCATCAATGATCTCAGGACTCTTGACAACTTTAGTTCAAGGTCACCCCAGCTATCTGGCACCGTTTCCGCGGGCCGTTGACACGATAGCTGAAGATGGACAGAATCTCCAAGTTTCGGACTTTTAGTCTAATCATCAGAAGAGGCTGCGTACTTTACTCCTACATCACTTTGGCCCACGGTCACTCCTTTTGGGAGAACTACTATGTCAATAAGTGAGTCAGTCAGTCAGTGGTAGTCGAGCTTTATAGTATATAACTAGTATTTCGGTGGGCGCCGCGGCCCGCAAGCGGACCGCGGAGGTCGGCTGTGTTGAGCTTTTCTTTTGACAGGAATCCTAAAAAAATTTTTTTTTTAATGAGTTTAGACGTTTTAGTTTTTGGCCGGAAACCAAATCTTCAGTGGGGGCACATAAAAGCCGCAAAACAAACTTTCATGACTTTCGTGATTGCAGTGTTGTGAGTTGTTTTTTGACGGGAACCGGAATCTGATTTGGAGCACCTCATACCCGTGAATACAAATTTACTAGCAGACCCCCGCGACCTCATTCGCGTTAAAAGACTACTATTTGAGCTGTTCTTTATTTCTTTCAATACTTCAGGCCAAACAACCAACCAAACCGCGAACGAACACGCGAACAAACGCGCGAAGCGCGCTAACAAACCAACCAAATAACCAACCAACCAACCCGCGAACAAACGCGCGAAACGCGCGAACAAAACCAACCAACCAACCAACTCGCGAACAAACGCGCAAAACGCGCGAACAAATCAAGCAACCAACCCGCAAACAAACGCGCGAAACGCGGGAACAAACCAACCAACCAACCCGCGAACAAACGCGCGAAGCGCGCGAACAAACGCGCAAACAAACCAACCAACCCGCGAACAAACGCGCGAAGCGCGCGAACAAACGCGCGAACCGCGCGACCAAACCAACCAACCGAACCGCGAACAAACGAGCGAAACGCGCGAACAAACCAACCAACAAACCCGCGAACAAACGCGCGAAGCGCGCGAACAAACCAACCAAATAACCAACCAACCAACCCGCGAACAAACTTGGTATAATTTATTTTTGGCCATAAAAAAAAGGCGTAAAATTTTGAGAAAGTCGCCATTTTGAAAAAAAAAAATTACATCACCGAATTGCCTAAGATTCTGAAAAATATTAGTTCCAGCTCGGTCCAGCTATCTGGCACCGTTTCTGCGGGCCGTTGACCCAACAGCTGAAGATGACCATAATCTCCAGGTTTCAGAGTTTTAATCTAATTGCCAGAAAAGACTGCGCACATTCTAAAAATTTCAGCACAATCGGAGAGTAAAATTTATTTTTGGCTATTAAAAAAAAGCCGTATAATTTTGAAAAAGTCGCCATTTTGAAAAAAAAATGACATCACCAAATTGCCCAAGATTCTGAAAAATATTAGTTTGAGCTCGGCCCAGCTATCTGTCACCGTTTCTGCGGGCCGTTGACCCAAGAGCTGAAGATAACCATAATCAGGCGCATGGAGGGACCCCGGGATCGGTATGCCCGCCTCCGGAGCCACTCCAGCGCCCCGCCGCTTTGCAGCGGCCCCTCTCGGGGGGAGACGTTTCTCCCCCCAGCACCCTCACGGTGCTGCAGCAGCACGAGGCCATCCGTGCTGCCGCACTCCTCGGGGTCGCGTCAGGTGTTATGGACGACTGAGGCCCCCGCCTCAGCCGTCCGCGACCCCAAAGGGGGAGTCGGAAAGCAGGCCAACTGCCCGTAGCATTCCCGACCCCCAGCGGCGGATGAGGTGTATGGCTCCGCCGCCAACCACACTCTCGGCCTCGGAGGATAGGGGAGGCGGTGTCCCAGACTACCGACTCTCCCCCCTCACCTCGCGGCCCCACCATGCCGCATCGGCTTTGCGGCCTCGCCAAGGTCGCGGAGGGTAGGGAGTGTGGCGCACCGTAATACCACCACTCCTCCCCCCCCGCGACCCCACCTCTGTCGCGGAGAAAGGGGAGATCGACGTCCCATACCGCCGTTTTATACTCCCCCGTCCACGCAGCCCCCCTTGGCGCATCACAAGTCGACTTCGGGAAGAGGCAAAGCCGACTGTGAGCGCCCCACCTCGGGTGGACGGTAGCTTGACGAGGCCACCCCGTGCTGCCGCCCTCCTCGGGGTCGCGTCCAGATGTTGTGGGCGACTGAGGCCCCCGCCTCAGCCCTGCGACCCCGACGACCCCTTTTAGTCGGCTTGTACGACAGGCAGGGGATACCGTGGCTGTATTCCTCGCCCCAGCACACAGGGCCCTCGGGCACTTACGGCGGCATCGTACTTGCGTACGCCTGCCGTCTGCGCCCGACCCTCCGTCGGCGTATCGGGGGAGCGGAGGCATCCTCCTCCCTCGCCCGTTCCGCCGTCTCCTTGTGCGTCATCACTTCCTCGCAGAAGGAGACCATCGCCTTCCAGGACCTCTCGCTGTCGATCATAGATTTAACTACGGCCGGCAGCGAGAGATCCGCCCCCGCGGCCGCGATCAGGTGCGCCCGCGGTTCGTCCCATGCTGGTCACTCAGCAAGCGTGTGCTGCGCCGTATCTTCGGCGCAGCCACAGCTATGGCATTCTGGGGTGGGCTCCCTCCCCGCCACACCGCACAGGTACCTCCCGAAGCAACCATGCCCCGAGAGGACCTGCACGAGGTGGAAGGTGAGAGCCCCCGGTCTTTCGTCGACCCATCTTTTGAGGACGGGTCGGACAGCTTCGATCGTCCAGAGACCCGCGCCCGGCTCCTCCAGACGATCTCTCCACTTCCGGAGGAGCTCCTCGCGGGAGGTTTCCCTCCACCGCCTTATCTCCTCCGGATGTGGACGTTCTCCTCTGGCCCGCGACTCCGAGACCCGCTGGTATACCTCCGCCAGCACCTCGGCCTCCAGCTCCCAGGGCGGAGTGCCAGCCAGCACACACGCTGCCTCGCACGAGATGGTGCGGTATCCCCTCACGAGCCTGACCGCCATGACCCGCTGCGGCCTCCGCAGCAGGGTCCTGTTGTGGGCGGTCAGGGCGTCTATCCAGATGGGGGCTCCATACAGGGCCATCGACCGCACCACTCCAGCGTACAAGCGCCGACAATCGGCGCCCGGGTTGCCAACATTGGGGTGGAGACGACTCAGCGCGCCGGCGGCTCCGACGAGTTTCGGAGCCAGGCGAGCAAAGTGCGCCTTAAAATTCCACCGGCTGTCGAGGACGACGCCTAGGTACCGCATCGTCGACTCCACCCCGATGGAAGTTCCCCCCACCACCAAGTGGGATCCAGCCGGTGGCGCCCTCCGAGGCCCGTGGAAACACAGAGCCTCGGACTTGTTCAGCGCCACCTCGAGCCCTAGCCGGCGGATCCTGGCTACTACCAATGCCACCCCAGCCGTGGCCAGTAACAATTCAACAGCGTAACAAGTCACGCTGACGCCCGGCAGGTTCTGCCCGCGCAGCACCCAGTCGTAACCGATGTTCCACAGGAGCGGTCCGAGGACCGATCCCTGTGGAACACCGCATGACATCGCTCGGCTCTGCCACGCACTCTGCGTCGGGTATGTGACGGTTCTCTCGGAGAGATAAGCCGCCACCACCCGGCGCAGGTACCCCGGTACGCCGTGGAACTTTAGCGCCTCCTTTATGGTGTCCCAGGGCAGGGTGTTAAAGGCGTTGGCGATGTCCAGAGACACCGCCAAGACGACCTCACCCCGGGACACCGCGTCCTCCGCCAGGGCCCTCATCCGCGCGATCGCGTCGATGGTGGACCTGCCCTGACGGAAGCCGAACTGATACTCGCTCAGGTTCGGCCCTTCCTCCTCCAGGTGCTTGACGAGGCGGGCGGCTACGACGCGCTCAAAGAGCTTGCCCACCTCGTCGAGCAGGACGATCGGCCGGTACGCCGAGGGCGAATCAGCCCTCGGCGTACCGGCCGGGCGGGCGTCCCTCCTTCCTCAGCAGGACCAGCTTTCCCGTCTTCCACCTGCGGGGGAACTGGCTCTGTTCCAGGCACGCGCTGAATATCGCCCTCACCCTCGGCTCGAGGGGCCCGAGCATCTGTACCAAGGCGCGGCCGGGGATTCCGTCAAGTCCCGGGGCGGTGTTGCCTTTGCTCTGAAGCCGCAGCACCGCCGCCTTCAGCTCGCCCTCAGTCACCTCGGGCGCGCTCACTTCCTCGTCCCGCTCTGCCATCGCCGCCATCAGCGGAGGGACGTGGGCAGCCCTGTATGGAAACAGGGCATCTACCACGCGATCCAGGATTTGGGGCTGGAGACTCTGCGTCACGGGGGGGGGCCCAAGGGCGAAGCTTGCGCCTCACCATCTTGTACGGCCTCCCCCATGGATCACTGTTGAGGGTCTCCAGCATCTCCTCCTCCGCCAATGACTTGGCGTTGGCTATGGCCACCTTGAACGCCTTTGTACGCTCCTTGTATGTAGCGTACAATTGCGCCTCCTCGGCCTCATCCCTCTGCCGCCGCCTTCGGTATCTGGTGATCCGACGTCTCGCCACCACGCACTCGGCGCGGAGCTGTGCGAGTTCGTCGGACCACCAGTACACGGAGTGCCTGGGCGGGGCCGGCCTGGCGCGGGGCATGGCCGCGTCGCAGACGTGCGACATGGCCTCCCCGAGCCACACCGACTCACGCTCCACTTCGACGGGGCCCTCTGGTGGATTCGACCAGGCCTGGACCAGGGCCGCCTCGTACAATAGTTCCCGGTCCATGCGCTTAAGTCTCCAGCGCGGTCCTTGGCTTTCCCGGGATCGGCTGGGACCACTCGGGGCAAGTGGGGATGCAGCGACGTCGAACCGAATATATCGATGGTCAGACAGCGTCACTACATCCTCCAGCACTTCCCAGTCCCGGACACGGCGCGCCAGGGCAGCGTTCGCGAACGTGATGTCCACGATTGAGCTGCCCCGTAGCCGCACGCACGTGGGGACCGATCCACGGTTGAGCACCACCAGTCCAATCTCCACAGCCCACTCCTCGAGCGCTTCACCAAAAGGGTCTGTCGCCGGACATCCCCACGCCATAGACTTGGCATTGAGATCCCTGGCGACAATTACGTTAGTGGGTGAATTCTGGCCAATCAGAGCCCCGACTTCGACCAGGAACTGTTCGAATTCCGCCAGGGTCCGATTTGGCGAGAAATACACCCCGACCACCATCATGTTCCTCACGTATGCCGCGACGTAACCTCGGCCTCTCGTCACCCACTCCAGGGAAAGGCCAGACTGGGTGATGATGGCCACCAAACCCTCGCGATCCCCCGCCCAGTTTTCTCGGGGCGGGACAAAGTAGGGCTCGGCGACCACTGCCACCTGTATCAACCGCTCCGCCATGCTCTGGAACAGAAGGTCCTGAGCATTGGCGCAGTGGTTGATATTCCCCAGTAGGAATCCAATGGTGTCCATTAATTGGCGATGTCCATCAGGTTCTCCTCGGCCTGGGCTGCTGAGATGCTAGCCACAGGGCAGACTGGCTGCGAGGAGGCCCTGAGGCCATCGCCGCCCTTCCTTCGGTTCCTATTGGGTTGGGTGGCGGCACACGCATTGTTGCCCACCCTATGCCTCGCTGGCTTGCCCGCTGCTGCACACAGGGTGCAGTGCGGGTCAGCCGCACAGCCGCCAGCCTTGTGGCCGGGCTTACCACAGCGGTAGCAGTGATCGCTCCTGTCTACCTCTGCAGTGCATTTCGCTCTAACGTGCCCCGTTTCGAGGCAGCGAAAGCACCGCAGAGGCTTGGCCTCGAGCAGTTTTACCTGCGTCGATACCCACCCGACCAAGAGCCGACCACCCTCCACCACCTTTCTAGCGGCGGCGACCGGACACCGCACCCAAATTGTGCCGAGACCTGAGAAGTTCTGGCGAATTTCACCGGGCTTCACCTGGTCTGCGGAACACCCACCGGCCTTCGCAACCGCAGCCGCAACCTCGTCGGGGGTGATGGAGTCGTCCAGCCCCGAAATGCGCATTTCTGCGCACTTTGTGGGTCTGGAGACTCGGATGTTCTGCTCCCCTATAGTTTCCCGCAGCGCCTTAGCCAGCAAGTCGGCCTTGTTGCCACTGGTGGTTCCTGGCACCAGCAGGATCCGCGCCCCAGTGGCTGCCATGTAGACGCACATTCCCGGGGGGATGCCGAGGTCCTCGAGGTTCACTCTGCTCTTGGCCTCGGCAATCACCTGCCCATACGTCAGGCCCCTCTCCACGGCTTCCGGCTGCAGTGTAATCACCACAGCCGTAGTTCGGGGCTGGCGGAGCCTGCGGGTCTTCTTTTTACGCTGGGGCTGTGTCTACCCTCCTTTGCCCTTCTTTGAGCCGTCCACGGCTACCACATTCCACGCCCTGTTCATAGAAGCGGGCGGCGGGGGTAATGAACGAGGCTCCCTCCTCTCAGAGGCGGCCCCGTTGTCTGTCCTCCTCTTCCCTCCTCTCTTCTTCCGGCCCTGTTGACCTGAAGCGGGAGGTGGGAGTTCTTCTCGCACCGGTTGTGCACCTGCCGCTGGGGCGGGGCCGTATGTCGTCTCCTTGTTTCTGTCTGCAGCCAGTGGTGGCCGCAGACGCTTGGGGGGCAAAAGCCTGTCCTCTAGGGACTCCAGACGCGCCCCAACCATGGTCCCCACTTGGACCATGATGGAGCGCGTCATCTCCTGCACGTCCAGGGCAGGCTGCTCGCCCATCGTTCGCTGTGCCGGACGGGGCAGGAGCAGCGGTTTAGGCGCTGGTAGCGGCTTAGGTGGCAGCATCGGTCTGGGCGCCGGCAGCGGCCTAGGCGGCAGCGGCCCGGGCGGTAGCGGGGGAGACTCTTTCGAGCTCGACCCGGTAGGGATGGGCAAGGGATGCTCCTCATGAGCTGACCTCTCAGAGCCGACTGGCCCGGAAGGAGCCGGCGCCGCCCGCAGGCGAACCGACTCCAACTCGGACCTGAGCTGGGCAAACTCCTTACGGAGTTCATCCAGCTCCGCCCGCAGACAGCTGTTGCTGGCCTGCAGCAGCGCCGTCTCCTCGTCTGTCGTCCGCGAATGCAGCAGCTCCACTGCATCCCTTATAGACGTCACCATCTACACCAGCGTTCATTTCCATGGACGGCTCAGAGTTGAGCCGCCTCTTCTCGCAGGTGGTCCTCCACAGACGGCCACCAGCAGTCACGGAGGACATCGACGCGTCCGACTCTCCCGTCTCATCTTCATATCCAGCAGTCGTATCATTGTTCGAGTCGACTTCCGTGCGCTTCGACATCACCCTCGCCGCTCTGGGCGCTGGTGATGGCGAAGCCCCCGTCGTCAGACTCGCATCTCCCTCCTTAGAACGCGGGCGCAATGCGCCCACGGAGCGTGAATCGCCCCCCCCAGAATACGAGGGGCAGGACGCCGCCGAAGCGACGCCGTGGGATTCTCCAGCCTCGGAGAGGCTGGTACCCACCTGGGGTAGTTGATTTTTATTCGCGCTTGTTAATTTAAACTTATTTATATGTATTACCTACATATGGTACTTCTGAGTATTTAGCATTATGTACTGTATCGTACTACATACCTACTAAGGTATATGAAGCAGTAAGAATAATAAATGTAGAATTACCTAACAGAATCTATATTCCCTTTCTAATCCTATCTGAGGTAGAATAATTGAAACACGGAACCCATAGTCACGGCTGTACTTATGACATGACACTGTATTTATGACATTCGTTAACGTAATTACATCTTAAATGAATACAAGGGGATAAGATAGAAAAACTATAACTATTCTAACACAACGATTAGGGGGTGTAGTTTCACCATACAATAACACAATAAGGCACACCAGTACAGTATCAAAAATAGATCAACAGAGCAACATAAAATATAGTAAGGTACTCACAGGGTTTGGGCCAGAGATCTGTTCACTATCACTTCTGCAACAAGTAATGTGTCGCTGCTTCGGATGTATGGACTTTTATAGTAGTTACGACAGTGAAGTTGAATTGGATCTCTTGCCCTTCTCGCCTAACTAGTTTTTACATAGAATTCTTTATTTGTGACTGAGTTTATATAAAGTGAATTAGATGTGTTTTAAAACTATAAAGAATATGTTTCAAGTGATTTTAACTCTTACTTATAATGTAATTGTAGATAAAATATTATTTCAATTAAAACATACGTAATGAAGTTCTCGTAAGTCATGATACAACAGTATCATGACTTACCTGCCGTTGAGCTACTAATTAATGCTGTGCACCCCAATTAAACCAACGTTATTACAATAATCCGATTAAATCATAATTTCCTTAACTAAATCTATAATTAAAAACATATGTAATGAAGTTCTCGCAAACGTAAGTCATGATACAACAGTATCATGACTTACCTGCTGTTGAGCTACTAATTAATGTTGTGTACCTTAATTAAATTAACGTTATTAAAATAATCCGATTAGATCATAATTTCCTTATCTAACACGGCCATTCTGCAGTTTACTTCGCTCTCGAAGTAATTTTCATTTCACGTCGCCTCGTCATGTCATCATCGGGTTGTGTAGTCATCCGTCGCCGTTCCCCGTACTGCCTTGGCGTCACGAGGCGGCGCAGCGCACACTTACGCCAACTAATCAGCATCCGACGGTGCATCCAGTACTGAAACAGTACAACAACCATTAAGTAACCATCTCTACATTATTCGATTGGTAATTGAACTTACTGATAATGGATAATATTTCAATCAGGTTCATTAATGCTCTGCCACATTGTAGGCTTCACATGATATTATCTTACATGTTGAAGTACCTAGTTGATCATGACATACCTATAGTGCTGGCCTCATTGTAGGTTCCACACTTCAGATTAGTCACGTCAGCATGTTTAGTTGAGTCATGACATACCTACAATGCTGGCCTCATTGTAGGCTCCACACTGAGGTTAGTCACGTCAACATGTTTAGTTGAATCAACATGTATAAGACCATCATATATTTATATCACGTTCAGCCCCAATGTAGGCTTACACGATATATAACTTATTTTATGCTCTGCCCCAAAGTAGGCTTCGCATAAAGTAAGCATTATTATCTTAATTAAATGTTAGCCACAATGTAAGCTTTGCACTTAATAAACCATCTATTCACTTCATACATTTCACGCCATAGGATTAGATTTGTGTGATAATTGGGGATCGAACCCATGATTTTAAAACTTGCCAATAATAATGAACATAACCATCCAATCTAATTAAGGTGAAGGCGAAAATTGATTTTTACCTTGTTCAATCGATATGTTCTGCTCAGTCCACTCTCCTGGCCAGCGTCTCAGTTTATCCTTTGCCATTACTATATCATGTAGTCTTCCCTTTCCTGTTAGCTGGAATCTGTCGCCTTCCATTATGCCGGTAACTTCATATGGTCCTTTATATTTTGGACTCAACTTTTCATTTCGTCTGTGATTTTGACTTACGTAAACCGTATCTCCAATTACGTACTGGATGTTGTCCCGCCTTGTTTTATCAAATCTCAATTTAGAATTTTCTGCCACAACTTTCAATTTTTCATAAGCTTTCTGTCTTTCAAGTTTGACATCTATCATATTATGAACGTTATTAGTATCATTTCTTTGTGTCAAATCGGTTAATCGTGCCTGAACACAGGGTGTATTCGAGTCGCGTCCTATGAGCAATCGTAATGGGGCAAAACCAGTTGAGCTTTGAATTGTACAGTTTAAACTGTTTTGAACTTTATATAAGGAGCTTGGCCATTCTGATCCATTAGTACAAGTTGTAGTTAACATGTTAGTTACTGTGGTGACATATCGCTCAATTTGGCCGTTTGCACGTGGCGTTCCTGTAGCAATCATGTGATGTTCAATATTCCATTGCTTTAACAGGTTTGCCAAGGCCTCATTTGTAAAATTTGTAGCCCGATCGGTAATAATACGTGTCGGTGTACCAAACATGGTAATGGTATCGCGAATAGCTATTAATGTCTCCTCGCCAGTCATTGTTTTTAATGGTTTTAGTAAACAGTATTTTGTAAACGCATCAATTATTATAATTATGTATTTGTAACCTTCGCTGTTTGCGGGAAAAGGACCAGTGCAATCTAAATGTATAGTGTCAAAGGGTATGGGATTTTTATGTATCGGATGTAATAATCCTTGGTTTGGACCGCTATGTGATTTACCTTTGACGCATATTAGGCAATGATCTATATACTTTTTTACAAATTTACCCATGCTGGGGAACCAAAACGATTCTTTAGATTTTTGCAATGTTTTTTCATATCCAACATGACAATTTTCATCGTGATATAAACGTATGACTCCCAATCTTGAACCTTTTGGTACGTAAGCTTTGAGTTTGTTATCTTGATCTTTATAATACAATAAATTGTTTTTAAAAATGTATTGATTCCTATCGACATTACCCGCCTGAACCTTATCAATCAATGTTAACGTCTCTGTGTCGGTTTGCTGAGCTTTTTCTAACCATGACGATTGGTCGTTGATAACATTTATAACCGGTATTGATTCGACTGGATTTCGGCTTAAAAAATCGACATGACCTACGTATATCCCTTTTTTGTACACGATCTCAAAATCGAAATCTTGCATGTAAGTCCACCATCTGGCGACCCTTGGTGACAAATCTCTCTTAATCATTGTTGATTTTATAGCATTGCAATCGGAAATTATTTTGAATCGTAAGCCCAGCAAATAGGGCCTAAAATGTTTCAACGCGTTAAATATGGCCAATGTTTCCAATTCGTACGATGCGTATTTGGATTCGGCGGGGCTTGTACGACGGCTGTAATAGCCTATAACTTTATTATTATTACCATCTTTTTGGATCAGAATAGCTCCGTAGCCAATCGAACTTGCGTCTGCGTGAAGTTCCGTAGGGAGTGTAGGATCAAATATTGACAATAATGGTTGTGATGTTAATTTGGAAATAACATACTCCCTGGCTTCATCTTGTTCGGGACCCCATTCCCATTTCTGGTCCTTTTTCGTAAGTTTGGTTATACATGCTGTTTTGGAAGCAAACTCTGGTATAAATTTACGGAAGTAGCTGGCCAATCCCATAAATTGTTTCGTCTGTTTGGGAGATTTGGGGACGGGGGAGTTCACAAGTGCAGCAACCTTATTATCGCTAGGTCTGACACCTTCGGCAGATATATTCCATCCTAAATATTCGATGGCAGTTACGAAAAATTTACATTTTTTAATATTAATAGTGAATCCACTAACTTGTAGTGCCGCTAGTGTCAGATCTAGGTATTCTAAACCTTGCTCAATGGAATTACATGGGATTAATATGTCATCCATGTAGATTTGCAAAAAATCCAAATCTTTAAGTGCCTTACTAATTGCACGTTGGAAAACAGATGGACCGTTACAAATACCAAAGGGCATTTTTACATATTCAAAATGGCCGTCCGGCGTAATGAAAGAAGTGTATTTTATACTATCTTCAGAAACAGGTATTTGGTGAAAACCATTTTTCATATCGATTGCAATGAAATGTGAAGCTTTTCCTAACTTGTCAATTTGGTCCTGAATTATAGGAAGGGGATATCTATCTTTTTCAACGATTTCATTCAAGGCTCGGTAATCTACACACAGACGGTCGCTCCCATCTTTTTTCTTGACTAAAAGTACGGGACTTGCGAATGTAGAGTCACTTTCACGTATAATGCCCGATTGCAAAAGCTCGTCAGTTATTTTTTTTACTTTTTCTCTTTCAATTGGAGCCAATCGGTAAGGCATATAATTTATAACCTTATCAGATTTTACTTTAAGCACTAATTCTCCCGTGTTAACTTGACCCATATAGTCTGAAGTCGGTAATACTTTAGGATATTTTTCAAACACTTTGATAATATTATTCTTTAAATCATCATCTAGGTGTCGAATGGCCTCGGCTAATGGATTTGATGTAAGGGTACATATATCCGGAAAAGTTTCTTTTTGTACTAAACGAGTACCAGCCGCATCAGATACTATAGTTATATCATGCCTTATAATATCTCGGCCAATTATACAATCGTATTTGAAATCGGAGTCTTGGACAATATGTAAATCTAATTCTATGCAGATGTCTTTAAATCGGACAGGCACGGTTATTTTTGCGAAAGTGTGAAGTTTACCTGAACCAATACCATCAAAAGTTTCCGACCACGTTATAAAGGGACAACCTAGTTGTGATGCGACTGATTCTCGAATGATTGAGCAATTTGCTCCAGTATCTATGAGACAATTAATGGCAACGTTATTTATTATGACTTCAGTCAATTTTAGGTCAGTATGAGATATACAGTTTACTGGTTTGGTGTTTTGTTTATGCCAGCAAGCGTCTACACTATGACCATTTTTTTTACAAAAACTGCATTGTATTTTGTTCTTAAAATACTTTGGGGTAGTTTGATTAGGGGTCGTGGAGCTAAGAGAAATATCTTTAGTTTCTTGATTATTATTTGTTACAGTTTGAGGTAGTTTAGATTTTGGGCATTGTGCCTGAAAGTGGCTTTTATCTCCGCATAGATAGCAAGTACGAATATATTTTTGAGTAGGATTGCGATCAAAGCGAGGTCGTTTATTTTGATTGTAATTTGTATTACTATCAGACGATTGCGGTCTTTTACGGGGGTTTTTGGTATGAGTAGACAAGGAGACTATTAAATCGCTGGTATTTGAAACTGTTGTATTGAATGCTGCCACTCTAACGTTTGCGTCGGTAATACCACCACATACAAGATCTACCTTTTGAGACTCTGAAAATGCCACCTTCGTCTTATTTATCAAGAGAACTTTTTCACGAGCATAATCTGTATAGGAGTCGGCAGAGTCTGACGTAAATAACACGGCTTTACTCAATTTCTCAGATAAGTTACGTTCGGCAGGAAACAAGGCAATTAGATCATTCCGAAATGAATCCCAGTTACGCTTTTCGGGTTCCCAAGATTCGAACCAAGTAAGAGCAGATCCTTTAAGAGCCTTACCAGCTATAGCCACGGTATGGATGCTGTTCCAACCAAATTCCTCGCGCAGCTCCTCAATTGTTGTGCACCATGCTGCTGCTCCGTTACTGGTCTTCTCAGGGTTGAAAAGTGGTAGGGCAAGGTCCTGTTCTTTTCGGTGGTTTGATGTCAGTGCATCCTTCAGGGTCTTCACTAGGTTTCCAAGAAGTTCGGTATCCATGTTTTATATCATATTAACTGAAAAAGCCAATGTTAAATGTTAACATTAAGAATGAATGGAAACAAGAAGGAGAGAGGGTATAATAATTTTCTATGGGAAACTTGCACAGCTGCGGCCACAATACTAGGTAACGGGTAGTTAAGGAAGAAAAAAAAAATAGAGAGAAAAAAAAATTGTACCTATGCGGGTAGGTACCAGTGTAAAATTTATTTAACATTTGTAGATGGTTTAAATTAATGACCCCTTATTCGACATACTTGTGAGAGGTAGGTAGGCAAATGACGGCACCCTTAAGTGCCGTCACGTTAGTGACACGTAAGTGTCGTGTCACGTCAGGCACAGACACGTAAACTAAGCATAGAAGTCTCCATTATGGTACAATAGTTTTGTTTGTTGTTTGTGAGAAACTAAAATTACTGAACCGAAAAATAAGATTATGGGAGAGAAAAAAATTTTTTTTTTTGCCTACACATATTGTAAGAAGGGTAATCTCTGAAACTGCCGAACGAAATACACAGAACTGAATAGTATAAAACAAAACTACCTACCTATATTTGTAAAATTGTTGGTAGTGTGTTCGTTTCTTACCGATATCTCTAAATCTGCTGAAGTAAAGGGAAAGGAAATCCACCTACCTACATCAAAATTTGTTTTATTTGTTGATGGTTATCTCATATACTGCTGACCCAAATGTACAAAACTAATAAAATAAACAAATAAAATAAAAGTATAAAAATGTATAAACTGTGATAAAATAGAACTACCTATAACTTGTAGGTGCCTACTATATATTTTTTTTGTCAACGTTTGCTGTATCATACGTAAAAATAAAATTCAATAACTCTGAAACTACTAACCCCCCTATATTTTTTATTATTTTTTTTTTTTTTGATATACCGACGTGTATTGTATATTTTGAATTATTGGATGTTTGTTTAATCCGAATTAGAAAAGAGGAAGAAAAACATTACCTACCTACATTAATTTAGTGTTTTACTAAAATATCAGGATCATTCTTTTAAGGATTGATGTAGTTGGCACTTAATATTAGCAGAAACGGGAATTGGACACACAGCACAACACAAGCACTACAGACCCAAGGCTAGTGTGTCGGTAAAAGATAAGAAGTACGGTCCGAGTAATGAAAATTTTGAGTTCCTACCCGCTAGTAGTTATTAATAGGCAGGTTTGGTACTTCATAATTATGATAAGGTAGAAAGAAAAATATCTGTGGGCATAAGGTTGGAGACCGCCTCTTCTGATGTTAATTTAAACTTATTTATATGTATTACCTACATATGGTACTTCTGAGTATTTAGCATTATGTACTGTATCGTACTACATACCTACTAGGGTATATGAAGCAGTAAGAATAATAAATGTAGAATTACCTAACAGAATCTATATTCCCTTTCTAATCCTATCTGAGGTAGAATAATTGAAACAAGGAACCCATAGTCACGGCTCACTGTATTTATGACATTCGTTAACGTAATTACATCTTAAATGAATACAAGGGGATAAGATAGAAAAACTATAACTATTCTAACACAACGATTAGGGGGTGTAGTTTCACCATACAATAACACAATAAGGCACACCAGTACAGTATCAAAAATAGATCAACAGAGCAACATAAAATATAGTAAGGTACTCACAGGGTTTGGGCCAGAGATCTGTTCACTATCACTTCTGCAACAAGTAATGTGTCGCTGCTTCGGATGTATGGACTTTTATAGTAGTTACGACAGTGAAGTTGAATTGGATCTCTTGCCCTTCTCGCCTAACTAGTTTTTACATAGAATTCTTTATTTGTGACTGAGTTTATATAAAGTGAATTAGATGTGTTTTAAAACTATAAAGAATATGTTTCAAGTGATTTTAACTCTTACTTATAATGTAATTGTAGATAAAATATTATTTCAATTAAAACATACGTAATGAAGTTCTCGTAAGTCATGATACAACAGTATCATGACTTACCTGCCGTTGAGCTACTAATTAATGCTGTGCACCCCAATTAAACCAACGTTATTACAATAATCCGATTAAATCATAATTTCCTTAACTAAATCTATAATTAAAAACATATGTAATGAAGTTCTCGCAAACGTAAGTCATGATACAACAGTATCATGACTTACCTGCTGTTGAGCTACTAATTAATGTTGTGTACCTTAATTAAATTAACGTTATTAAAATAATCCGATTAGATCATAATTTCCTTATCTAACACGCTCATGGTGTGTGGCTGTCATCCTAACACAGGATCTCTTTTTTCAGGGGTGAGTTCCCCTTAGGAATGGGAGTTGGATTGGGATAGGATAGGACAGGATTATAGGATTGGGAGAGGTGAGATAGGAGGGAGGGGGGAGGGGGGGGGGGAAAGACGCAGTAAAGGCTGAACAACCCATCAACCATGCATCCCCTCATGCTGCGCCGCCATTTGGGATTCGGGGAAACTTTATTTTATAGAGGTTTTCATCCCTCGCGGTCCAGGAGTCGTGGACCCTCGGTCCCTTCGGAAAATCCGTAGGGATTACGATATACTTGACGGTGGCACCGAAGTGCCTGCCAAGCGGCATAAATGCACACTCAGCCCGCCCTTGCTCCATCCACTGTGCCCTCTGCTAATCAGAGGGACACGCGGAGAAACGTTAAGGCCCGAGGGCCTCCTCCTCCATGGAGCTATGTTCTGCGAACTCGCAGGCACAGCCCCCCATCTCGTCGGGTTATTCGCCATCGGCCAATAATGTCCCCAAAGAGACATTATTGACCGATGCCCAGGGTGCACCGTATCGAACCTGCTATGTTTACCCCCGGACGTATCCGAAAGGCACCCATAGCAGTAGGGCACACGAGGAGGTTACCCGACCTAGCACCCCAGGTTAGGTTAACCTAACCTAACCTAACCTTTTTTTTTTTTTTACGTGTGGAAATGCTTTATGCATTCCCGGACCCCTCGGGGGAGGAGGCCGGGATATGTGGGAGTCTCCCTTAGAGGGCATACCCACTAAAACCACACGGTGGCCATCTCAGGCACATGGAGTGACTCCGGGATCGATGAGCTCGCTTCCGAAGCCACTCCAAGCGCCCCGCCGCTTTGCAGCGGCCCACCTCGGGGGGAGTGGTTCCTCCCCCCAGCACCCTCGCGGTGCTGCAGCAGCATGAGGCCACCCCGTGCTGCTGCCCTCCTCGGGGTCGCGTCAGATGTTATGGGCGACTGAGGTCCCCGCCTCAGCCGCCCGCGACCCCGACGACCCCTTTTAGTCGGCTTGTACGACAGGCAGGGGATACCGTGGCTGTATTCCTCGCCCCAGCACACAGGGCCCTCGGGCGTTTACGGCGGCATCGTACGTGCGTACGCCCGCCGTCTGCGCCCGACCCTCCTCACGCGCAGCGCATGAGCCGAGGGATCTTCCTCCCTCATCCGCTCCGCCGTCTCCTTTTGCGACATCACGTCCTCGCAGAAGGAGACCATCGCTCTCCAGGACCTCTCGCTGTCGACCATAGATTTGACTACGGCCGGCAGCGAGAGATCGGTCCCCACGGCGGACACCAGTAGTGCCCGCTGCTCTGCCCAAGCTGGGCACTATCTAGCGCCGTATCTTCGGCGCAGCCGCACGCGTGGCATTCTCGCGTCGGCTCCCTTCCTGCCACCTGGCACAGGTACTTCCCGAAGCAGCCGTGCCCCGTGAGGACCTGCGCCAGGTGGAAGGTTATCTCCCGTTGTTCCCCGACCCATCGCGAGAAGACGGGCCGGAGGGCGTCGATGGTGTGGACGCCTGCGGTTGGTTCCTCCAACATCTCCCTCCACTTCCGGAGGAGGACCTCGCGGGAAGTTTCTCTCCACCGCTTGATCTCCTCCGGATGTGGCCGGTCCCCTCGAGCGCGAGACTCCGACACTCTGCGGTGGACCTCCGCCAGCACCTCAGCCTCCAGCTCCCAGGGCGGGGAGCCGGCCAACGCGCACGCCGCCTCGCACGAGACGGTGCGGTACCCCCGTATGAGCCTGACCGCCATGACCCGCTGCGGTCTCCGCAGCAGGGCCCTATTATGGGCGGTCAAGGCATCCACCCAGATGGGTGCCCCGTAGAGGGCCATCGATCGCACTACCCCGGCGAACAGGCGACGACAGCCGGCCTTGGGGTTGCCGACGTTCGGCAGTAGGCGGCTCAGCGCCCCAGCAGCTCCGACGAGCCTCGGAGCCAGGCGCTCAAAGTGCGGCTTGAAGCTCCATCGGCTGTCTAGGATGAGGCCCAGATACCTCATCGTCGACTTAACACCGATGGAGCTCCCACCCACCACCAGGCAGGATCCAGCAGGTGGGGCCCTCCGAGGCCCGTGAAAACATAAGGCCTCGCACTTGTTCAGCGCCACCTCTAGCCCCAGTCCGCGTATCCGCGCCACCACCTGCGCTACCCCAGCCGTGGCCAAGATAGCGGCGTCTCGGTAGGAGTCGCCGCGGGCCGTCACGAGCGTGTCGTCGGCGTAACATGTCACGTCGACGCCCCGCAAGTTCCGGCCACGCAGCACCCAGTCGTACCCGATGTTCCACAGGAGCGGTCCGAGGACCGAGCCCTGTGGGACACCGCGCGACATCGTTCTCCTATTCCACCCTGTTTGCGTCAATTTATTTATTCATTATAACAATTTACATTGTGTCTGAATCGGCATTAATACTAATAAACATAAATAATTCACAATAATTCACAAAATAATCAAAAATAATTAACAATCACATGAAATAAAATAAAAGTCTTACATAAGAATTAAATGTCAATAGCATGCAAAGTCAACCTAACCCTAGCTCGTCAACAGAGTAGTAACACTTCTCCAGCAGAAAACACTTCAATTTTCTTTTGAAAACAGGTAAGCTGTTTATAGTTTTAAATTCGTTAGGCAACTTATTAAACAGTCTAACAGCTTGATTCTGAGCGCAATGTTCCACTACCCTAAGTGTCGGCTTTATTATTCGTTTTAGGTCCTTTCTCCTTGTACCCTCTAGAATCCCTCTTTCCTCAGCACTCTCAAAAAGGTGACGGTGCTTTAGGAGATTAGTGAGGAGAACCAGAATGTATAGACTGGGAACGGTAAGTATCTCTAACTTTTTAAAATGCTCTTGGCAGGATTCCCACGGTGGGATTCGCACTATGGTTCTAATTGCCCTTTTTCGTATTGTGAAAGCTTTACTAATGTTGTATTTATAACTATTGCCCCAAAGTTTGATACTATATCTTAGCCGTGACTCTATCAATGCAAAGTATACTGATTTCAATTGTTCTACTGTGATTTCATCTCGTAGGCTTCGGAGGGCGTAGCATGCAGAGCTTATTGAGTTGTCTATGTTGCACAGCTCTTCCTTCCAATTCAGATAACTATCTATATGCACGCCTAAGAATTTTACTACTTCAACAAGTTGAATACTTTCTCCATTTAATCTGATATCAAGTATATCTTTGTTTCTTGTTGTATTTTTGAACAGCATAGCATTAGTCTTACCAGAATTGATATTAAGATTATTGATTGAAAACCATCTGTAGAATGCACTTAGTCGGATAAGCGACAGCCCTATCCGACAGATATGCCGCCACCACCCGACGCAGATACTCCGGCACCCCGTGGTACCTCAGCGCCTCCTTTATGGTGTCCCAGGGCAGGGTGTTAAAGGCGTTGGCGATGTCCAGAGACACCGCCAAGACGACCTCACCCCGGGACACCGCGTCTTCCGCCAGGGCCCTCACCCGCGCGATCGCGTCGATAGTGGACCTGCCCCGGCGGAAGCCGAACTGGTACTCGCTGAGGTCTGGCCCAGCGCCCTCCAAATGGTCGACGAGGCGGGCAGCTATCACGCGTTCGAACAACTTGCCCACCTCGTCGAGCAGCACGATCGGCCTATACGCCGACGGCGAGTCGGCCGGTCGCCCCTCCTTCTTCAGCAGGACCAGCTTCCCCGTCTTCCATCTGCTCGGAAACTGACCCCGCTGAAGACACGCGCTGAAGAGCGCCCTCACCCTCTGTTCGAGAGGACCGAGCATCAGGACCAGGGCCCGTGCAGGGATCCCGTCTGGCCCAGGGGCGGTGTTTTTGCCCGGGAGCCGCAACGTCGCCGCCTTCAGCTGACTGTCGGTCAGCTCGAACACTCCCGCGCCCTCTTCCTCCTCCTCCCGTCCGGCCGCCGGTGGCATTGGCGGGGGAACGTGGTCGGTCCTGTCCGGGAACAGAGATCCGACCACCCGCTCCAGGAACTGTGGCGCCTCGCCGCTACGCAGGTTTTACGTAGCTGGGCGATGTCCTCGCACCACCAGTACACCTGGCGACGAGGCCGGCGCGGCCCGACCCGAGGCATTGCCGCATCGCAGATTTGCGACATGGCCGCCCCGAGCCACTCCGCCTCTCCCTCCACCTCAATCGGATTTTCCGGCGAGGGTGTCCAGGCCTGGACCTCGGCCGCTTCCGCCAACGCGTCCCGGTCCATGCGTCCGAGCGCCCATCGCGGGCCTTCCTCTCTCAGGGGTCGGTTCGAGCCGCTCGGGGTACCTGTAGGGGTGGACACGCTAAATCGGACATATAAGTGATCCGACAGCGTCTCCACACCCTCCAGCACTTCCCAGCCCTGAACACGGAATGCCAGGGCGGCATTTGCGAACGTAACGTCCACTATTGAGCCGCCCTGTTGCCGCACGCACGTGTTTACTGACCCCCGGTTGAGTACGACCAGCCCGGTTTCCACCAGCCAGTCCTCGACCACCTCACCACGTGTATCCGTCGCCGGGGACCCCCAAGCCAAAGACTTGGCATTGAGATCCCCGGCGACGAGCACCCTGCTGGGGCGATTCCGCCCAATCGCAGCCCCGACCCCATTCAGAAACTGCTCGAAGTCTGACAGGCTGCCCAACGAGCTGCTTGTGGGCGGAAAATACACCCTAACCACCATGAGGTCACCGAGGAATGCCGTGACCCATCCCCTTCCGCTCGTCACTCTATCGAGTGGGGGGGAACCAGCGGTGCCCTGCACGACTATCGCTACCGAACTCCTACTATCCTGCGCCCAGTTAGGTCTGGGCGGGACGAAATAGGGCTCAGCGACCACGGCCACCTGGATCAACCACTCCGCCATGCTCTGGATTAGCAGATCCTGAGCTCTGAGGGCGTGGTTGATATTCGCCTGGAGGAACTCGATGGCCATTAATTACAGGTGTCCATCGAGTCCACCTCGGCCCCAGACGGGCGGGCGGGCAGCGAGGGGACCCTGAGGCTACCGCCGCCCTTTCTCCCATTCGTTTTGGTGCGGGGGGCAGCGCAGGTCTTGCTGCCCACCGAGTGCTCCGCGGGTTTCCCCGCCGCCGCGCACAGGGCGCAGCGCGGTGCAGCAGAACATTGTCCGGCCTTGTGGCCGGGCTGACCGCAGCGATAGCATAGATCGCTACGGTCCACAGCCTCCGCGGGGCACTTCTGCCGGACGTGGCCCAACTCCATGCAGTGGTAACACCGCATGGGTCTGGGCTCCAACAGACGCACCTGCGCCGACACCCACCCCACTAGCAGGCGACCGCCGTTTACCACCTTTTTTGCAGCGGCCACCGGGCACTGCACCCACACGGTACCAAGGCCGGCGGGACCCTTGCGGATCTCACCGTGCCTCACTGCCTCTACGGGGCAGCCCCCCACTTCGGCCACCGCTGCCGCCACATCGGTGGAGGACGCAGAGTCATCCAGGCCCGAGATGTGCATCTCTGCGCATTTCGTCAGATATAGTTCTTCTGCCCGAGAACTGGCCAGCTGACATTTGCATAAAGCACTGGCGACATAATTTTCGTGGCAAAAGGCAAAATCAAGAAAAGAAGTAGACTAAAAAAATTTGTGGCGTATTTCCAGAACGTACGAGGTATTAGATCTGTCACTAAATCAGCTCTATTCAAGACGAATCTTCTTCGGTCCACTCCGATTGACATCGTAGCTCTCAATGAGACCTTTCTGACTGATTCGGTATGTGACGGTGAACTCTTTCCGCCTGAATACGCTGTAGTTCGCAAAGACAGACCAAACGACACGGGATATGGAGGAGTTCTTCTCGCAGTCCGCAGGTGTTGCTCAATGCAAAAAGTCACTGATATTGACGACCTTACTTAGGATAAGGAAATATTATTTGCTATAGTGACGTGGAAAAAAGTTAAATTTATGTGTTGTGTTGTGTATTTGCCACCAAAAACTAGTGATGAAAAATATATTAGTGTATTTAACTGTATTGAGAATGCTATGGTGAAATATTCTAAGCTGAAATTTTTAATATTAGGAGATTTTAATTTGAACTCAGCCAGTGCTAATGTTAAGCTAAATTTTGACCAATTTACGGAGTTTTGTAAAATCAAACAGTACAATAACATTGCGAACTCTTATGGCGGCATGCTTGACTTAGTGTTGAGTAATTTGAAAGAAGGTACAGTTATTGTTAGTAACTAAATTGATCCGCTTATATGGTTAGACAAGCCACACCCTGCCCTGAAAATTGTTTTGTCATTACCCCGCGGAGAGGAGAAGCGATCTCCTGATCCTGACCAGGAATGTAACACGATCCCTGAATGGAACTTCAGAAAGGCTGACCTAAATGCACTATATCTAGCACTACTGGCGACCGACTGGTCGGATCTGTTACTTGTGAATGATGTGGATAGGTTTGCGGGGCAGTTTTATTCAATCTTAAATAGTATATTCTCTCAGCACGTATGTACCTATAAAAAAAAGAATTAATAATAGTTGTTACGTCTATCCAATTTGGTATACACCCGAAATTATAGAAAATATAAAACTTAAACATTTTAATCTAAAGAGATTTAAAGCTGAGGGCAAACAAGTTAATCAGGAATTGATCCGCTTGGGGGCGCTGTACATATAAGACGTAAACACAACAGCTCCGCTGAATATTTTTAATTTCAAACGCATTTGTAATTATTAGTTGTAAAAAACCAGTGCCATCGTTAGATATTCGTGTAATAAGTGTATTGTGTTGTATTTAGGTGCATACTAATAAGTTATATTAGTAAATAGTGAATAAAAAGTGACGGCCATACCGGCTCGTAGGGTACTTGAGAAATTATTTGGAGATTATGTTCTATTCATTCATTCCAATTTAAGGCGAGTAAAACATTGTTATTAAATTAGACCAAGATTTAAATAATTCTTAAGTCAAATTTCAATTTCCAAATTAGTAATAATTGTACAAATAATAATATATTGTAACATTACAGATTAATTATCCAAAGCGATACAATCATTGATACAATAATAATTTTAAACTAGGGACTAAATAAGCATTCCTCTTTCTAGATACCAATCTTAAATATTGCTTTTATTGTAATTATTACATGTTGTTAGGCTAATCGCATACTCGTATTGTTGTGTGGTACAAGATTCATAAGCGGTAGCGTTTTTGCCAAATTGTAAGGAGCTGGTACAAGCTCAGTTATTCTGGCGGGTAATAAACTCGAAATTTTGACCGCTCATTCAAATTCAAAAGTCGCTTATTCAAATCGTTTCTGTTTTTTTTTTTTTTTTTGTATTTTCGTTTTTATTAATTAAAAAGCAAAATGCTGACCCGCAGAGCTGCACACCACAAGGAGTTGGAAAGTCAGCTGAAAGTAGTTTTGATAGAACTTAAATCAGCTAAGGAGTTGAATGGGCGGTTGTTAATGGAAAGAGAAGATAGTGAAAAGGAAATTGTAACAGTCATAAATAAAAATAAAGCATTAAAGGATGAGATAGCGGAGATGGACATTCAATTACAGGATGTTGTTGCGCAAAGAGATCAACTTCTATGCGTAATTGACAGCTCGGACCGCGACAGAGGACAGTTTGAGGAGACCCTGGGCCATGTGAAGAACTTGGAAAGAGGCCTACGCGAGGCTCGCGACGAAATTTCACATCTCACAGCCACGAATGAAGACCTGAAGATGCAGCAAACTCAGTCGCTATTTCAAGAGCTTGTCAGCACGTCCTACCCCGCTAGCTCATCCTCTGAGCAATACAATATTAATGCCATAATATTACAGAATAATACTATAAATAATACTGTGACTATTGACCTCACAGCTGAGGATTCCCGAAGTAGTTGTGAATGCGACACACGGTGTTTGCGGTTGGAAATAGAGGAGTTAAAACAGTCGTTAGAAACAGTCACCACCAAATATAACCTTGCACTACAAGAAAACAGTGAACTCATGCTGGCGATGGATAACTTGTTGGAGCTAAGTAGATATAATGAAGAAAGGTTTGCATCTCTGACGAATAATCACATGTGTAACTGTATGATATCTCCGACAAGTGATCCGCCGCCGTCCCCGTCTGTGAGTATCACTTTACATTCCGCGCACTCCTCTATGTCTGACGCACTGTGTAGCGTGGCGTGTGACGCGCCGTGTGGCGCGGCAGGTGATATGCCGTGCGACGCGGCGTGCGGCGCACCATGTGGTGCGGCGTGCGGCGCACCGTGTGGTGCGGCGTGCGGCGCGCCGTGTTGCGTGCCGTGTAATAGCATAGCGTCTAATGATGGCATTGGGAATAAAAAGGGCGACCAGGTGGTGGCGGCGACACCTCCGTGCCCAGGGGACAAGCGTGGGGGTGCCACTCGCTCCACTAAGCGCCGCCGCCGCCGTCAGCGCGGTAAGCGACTCTCGCTGGCCGCGCGCGCTGCAGCGGCTGCTCGGAAAGGTGACGCTGACGAATATGAGACGGACAAGGCCGACGTCAGCGGGGCGGCGGCGGGCGCGGGCTCGGGGGTGGAGCGGGCGTCACTGCCACAGCCGCAACCGAAAACCATTATATATTCAGATGGTATAGGAAAAGATTTCGGTCCCCTTCTGTATAATAAATTAGACCAACAAGTAATAAACATTTGTTGTCCGGATTTGTCCTATAACGACATTATTAATAGATTATTGAGGGACACGAGTACGTTTGATGAGAACACCACAATGGTTATCATGTTGGGGAGCCACAAAAACGTCACCCAAGCGGACATAAATAGGACTATAGAAATATTGATAGAGATTAAGAACAAAACTAGATGTAAATTCATAAATTGCGCATTTCCCTATTGTTGTAACTTGTCACAGGCGCACAATAATCGCATATTTAAAATGAATTTACACTTATATAACGCACTATGCATGTATAATGACACTATATTGTACTTTGATACAAATAAGTGTATTGACAAATTCACTTTGACTGAAAGCAATATGTATTTATCAATGACATATAAAAGACAATTAGCTACTTTAGTAGCATATAATTTACA
Source organism: Metalampra italica (assembly GCA_949699065.1). NCBI lineage: Eukaryota > Metazoa > Arthropoda > Insecta > Lepidoptera > Oecophoridae > Metalampra > Metalampra italica. The sequence continues at coordinate 11,271,764 of OX452978.1, read as the reverse complement.
ACATTTTATGACGAATGTTAGTAGTAATACTAATAAGCTTATACATTTTTTAGAGTAGATACCACGACAATAGAAAATTCCGCAAATGATGGTTTATCAGTGTTAAACCAGAGGCAGGGATTGTCTAGCTCAGTTATGACAAAAGGAAAGCCCAATTTTACTCAATCATTACATCAAAACATTCAGGGCTTTTCTGACACCAAAGTATTAGTACAAAGTATTAGGACAAAGGAGAAGCCAAAGGGACTTAAAATTATTCACCAAAATATACAGAGCTTCTCCGGCAAGATGTTAGAAGTAGAATTATATTTAGAAAGTCAATCTAATATTGACTTGTTATATATTACTGAGCATCACCTTAAATAGCATGAAATGTTGTTTGGATACGAAAATTATCATGTTATAAGTTCATTCAACCGAAAGTACGCAGCACGTGGAGGGTCCCTCATACTCATGAGAAATGGTATCAAGGCCAAGGAACGCAAAGACATTGTGGGACTTTCAGTTGAATGGCACATTGAATTGTCTTGTGTTGAGATGGAGAAACATATTGTGGTATGCGTATACAGACCCCCATATGACTCTAAATTTCCTACTTTTGAGTCAGTAATGGAAGATGTTATGAAAATACTTCTTAAAAGTAGAAAACATATAATAATTTGTGGAGACTTTAATGTAGATCTACTAGAAACTAACTCCAGGTTTTCAACTCGATTAATTGGCTTATTTAATTCCTTTAATTTAAAGAATATTTTTCTTGAACCAACTAGGATCACAAGTACCACAGCTACTTGCCTAGATAATTTCTTTTGCAATTGTGATTTTATAGAAAAGACAATTATAAATTGCCTAACATCAGACCACTGTGGGCAAAGTGTTACCTTTCCAGGTAATATAAAACATACAAAAACTGAAATCCTTACTAGGCCCAACACTGTCAGTCGAATGGAGAGATATAAAGATGCTCTTTCAAGTAAATTGCCGATTCCTGTTACTGATCAGGTGGAAATCAATGATTTCTATGTCGATTTCTTCACGACACTGTCTCAGGAATTCGGTAATATTTTTAAAACTAGGAAAATTAATATTAAAAACAAGTTTAAATTTAGTGACTGGGCAACCACTGGTATTCGGAAAAGCAGGACCAAGTTATTTGATTTGTACAACGAAAAGTCTTACAGAGTTGACGACAGATTCCATGAATATGTCAAAAATTACTCTAAAATTTTTAGGAAAGTTTGTAAAATAGCCAAGTCATATTATTTAAGTAATAAAATTAAAAATTCGGATAATAAAGTTAAAGCAGTATGGAAAATCATAAATAATGAAACTGCCAAAACTAAACCACGTGAAAATGAATATGCAATCAGAAATAATGGTAAAATAATTAATTCTAAAACAGAAGTAGCAGAGTCCTTTGAAACTTTTTTCACTAACATCCCTATTAAAACCACCGAAGCTCTGCATTCATCGCCTATTCTTGCCGAAAATTTGCTTGTAAATAACGTTACAATATGTGAAACAGTTTTTAATTTTAGACACATAAACTCTCTAGATATTATTAAGGCTTTTAAATCATTAAAACTAAAATCTTCTGAAGATCTATGGGGAATGTCTGTTAAAGTAGTTAACTCAGTCATAACGATTATTGCGCCTTACTTAGCTTTTATATTTAACATGAGTATTAATCAAGGTATTTTCCCTGACCTAATGAAGCAAAGTAAAATCATACCACTGTTTAAATCTGGTGACAAACTAGATCCCAGTAATTTTAGACCAGTGTCAGTTCTCCCCGTGCTTAGCAAGATTTTCGAAAAGATCATACTGAATCAACTGCTTTGTCATTTCAATCTCAAACAACTTCTTCACGATCGTCAGTTCGGATTTACTAAGGGACGATCAACCACCGACGCAGGAGTCATGCTTGTTAAGCATATTTTTGATGCTTGGGAAGCTTCACATGATGCAATAGGCATCTTCTGCGATCTCTCCAAAGCATTTGATTGCGTTAATCACGAAACCTTGCTACTCAAATTAAAACATTATGGCGTGAAAGACAGAGCATTCGAATTACTTAAATCTTACCTTGAAAATAGAGTACAAAAAGTTGATATAAATGGAGTTAAATCATCTGGTTCAGTTGTGAAAATGGGGGTGCCCCAGGGCTCAGTTCTGGGTCCTTTTCTTTTTCTTGTATATATAAATGACTTGCCATTTTTAATACAAAACATGTCCAACATAGTATTATTTGCCGATGACACTTCTCTGATTTTTAAAATTAGCAGAAGAGCTTGTGATCTTCCTGAGGTAAACAATACTCTCACACAAGTACTTAACTGGTTCAGCATTAATAATCTAGCATTAAATACAACAAAAACTAAATGTATTAAATTTTGCCTACCAAATGTAAGACATGTAGTTAATAATGTAACTTTAGGTACAGAAAGATTAGAATTTATCAAAAGCACGGTGTTCCTAGGTATAACTATAGACTCATCTCTTCAATGGGGGCCCCACATAGCTTCACTAGCTGGCAGACTAAGCTCGGCCGCCTACGCCGTTAGGAAAATTAGACAATTAACAGATATTGCTACTGCGAGATTAGTCTATTTCAGCTACTTCCACAGCATCATGTCATACGGCATCCTACTGTGGGGTCAAGCGGCAGATATAGAAACCATCTTTATTTTGCAAAAGAGGGCTGTTAGGGCGATCTATAATCTACGTTGTAGAGAATCATTAAGAGAAAAGTTTAAAGAAATTAATATATTAACCGTTGCCAGTCAATACATTTTTGAGAATATTTTGTATGTCCGCAAAAATATATCTCTCTTTTTGAGGCACTGTGATATGAACACAGCTTATGTTACAAGAAACAAAAACAAACTTGTACCACCACAGTTAAGGCTTAGTAAGGTCAGTAAATCATTCACGGGGCAATGTATACGCTTCTACAATAAACTACCAGAAGAAATCTTAAATATGAATGACAGAAAATTTAAGACTCACATTAAACAACAACTTTGTAAGAAAGCTTATTATAAAACAGTCGATTATCTAAATGACAAAGATGCCTGGTGTTAATGTTACTTCAGCCTCGCACAATCTTTACAAAATAATGTTATGTACAAACTTGATTTTAAAAGATGTGTTGCGGAAGTTTGTTGCGCCGCTTCTTCTTCCCAGCTCTATATAACACCTTGGAGGCGGTGGTAGATAAAAAATTGACGTTGTATAAATGTACCTAGTGTACTTACATGCAATAAAATACTTTTGAATTTTGAATTTTTGAATTTTGGAATTGTACAAGTATTATCGCGAACGCGTAAAATTATTGATTAAAGCAGCATATGCTGACTATATACGGAAGCTTGAGCAGGATATTGTGAGGGACCCCACGAAATTCTGGCAATATGTCAAAGATAGGCGACGGGACAGAGGTCACACAACCGTCTTTCGTTTCGAAAATAATGAGGTTTCAGGCCTTGACGCAGTAAACGCCTTCGCTAAGTATTTTAGTTCTGTGTTCCTGAGCAGCGTACCTCAATTAGACGCAGAGAGGGCCGCTAATCATGTTGGTGCATATATGCCGCAAATTGATATTGATAGGGTGTCTGTCTCCAAAATTCGTCATTCAGTAAGAAAGCTCAAGTCTCGATCCTCCCCTGGACCCGATGCTATTCCACCGTTTTTGGTCAAGGACTGTGTGTCTATTTTGGAAGTACCACTGTTACACTTGTACAATCTTGCCCTAAAACACTCCCACTACCCACAAGCGTGGAAAGTCTCAAGAGTAACACCAATACCCAAAGAAAAATCCAGGGTAGATGTTACATCGTACAGGCCGATCGCGGTTCTGTCAGTTTTCGGGAAGGTATTCGAGAGTATCATCGATTCGCGTCTAAGAAGACAAATTCAAGCCACGCTGAGCGACTGCCAGCATGGTTTTAGATGTTCAAGATCTACCGTCACAAACCATATCAACTTTGCGGATTACATATTTTCTAGATTAGATAACAGATGTCAAATAGATACCTTATATTTCGACTTTAAAAAAGCATTTGACCTAGTGGATGACATCTTACTTTCAAAATTTGCTTCATTTGGATTTAGTCCAAAATTACTCAAATTTTTCGCTAGCTATCTTAAAGACCGGAGTCAATATGTGCAATTTGCTGGTCATCGTTCACAAAATTACAATACGCGATCGGGCGTGAGTCAGGGTAGCACTCTGGGACCTACGCAGTTCTTGATAATGATAAATGACTTACCTGATGTATTAAAATCATCTAAATGTCTATTATTTGCGGACGATCTGAAACTTTACAGGTGTATTGAGGGCCCCGATGACGGTGCTGCGCTGCAGAGCGACATAAATGCGATCGAAGACTGGACCTACGCAAATCGTCTTGAATTTAATCAATCTAAGTGCAAAGCCATTACGTTCTCAAGAGTGGCACCGATCATTGCTACTTACTTTCTATGCCAGACACCGATAGATCGCGTGGTTCAGATTAAAGATTTGGGCTTAACGTTTAGTTCTGAATTTACATTTAAAGAATACATTGTGTCGATATGCAAGAGGGCCAACAAAATGCTGGGATTCATCATCAGAACTGTGTATCCGTTCGGGGACGCCAAAGCGGCCTTAATGCTGTACAATGCGTACGTGCGAAGTATACTAGAATATGGAGCGACGGTGTGGGACCCGAGTGAAGCCATCTATAGGGACACCATCGAAAAAATACAGAAAAAGTTTGCTAGGTTTCTGTACAAAAAGATGTACAGTATCTATCCTTTTCTCTTTCCCACTATGTTCGTATATGGGATGGTGGGGTTGGACAGCCTTGTGCTGAGACGCAAATTAGCTGTTCTACTGCATTACCGCGCCGTGTTGAATGGTGAGGTGGACAATCCGAGTGTGGTGTCCGTGGGGGGTACCTGCGCGGCGCGGGCGGGGGGGTGCGGCGCGCGCGGCGGCTGTTCGCAACGCCGTGCCCGCGCACCGTCGGCGCCGCGCGCGCCCCCACTCCGCGGGCAATCGCGCTGCTCAATCAGTTGCTCACACGACAGTCACGTGCCGACATATTTGACAATAATGCAATGTTATTTTATGGAGAATCTGTTTTGTTCCTTAACTACTATTTATGGTCACAAAGCACTATTGCAATGTAGAAATTATTTTACAAAGTATGACTAGCATATAAGTGATTTGGCAACCGCTGTAAACTTATTATGTGATTAAATGAATTGAATTGAATTGTTTCAACACCACTTCGGGATAGACAGTCTGCTACGCTGTTGTCATGTCCCGATACATGTTGAATATCCGTTGAGAATTCCCCTATGAACATAATCTGACGCGTCCTTCTCGGTACTTCTTTAGCGCTACCTAATTTTGTGAATGCGTAGATCAGAGGTCTGTAAAGATTGTAAATTTTCGTCCTTCTACCAAATATCTGAAATGTAGAACAGCTAGATATATTGCTAATAATTCTTTATCGTAGGTGCTATATCGCTTTTCCGTATCGCTGAGGTTTTTTGAATAATAACCTAACGGTTTTAAATTTCCGTCTACAAGCGTATGTAGGACGGCGCCTACACTGTCATCCGATGCGTCCGCCATAATTGATAAACGGTAATCACCACAGGGCCGGATTTGGCCGTTCTTTTTTGGAACTATGTGTAGTGGACTAGCCCACGCACTCTTTGAAGGCCTACAGATGCCCAGATCCTGCATTACCTGAAATTCTTCCTTCGCTTTTTGGTACCTCTCCGGTGGTAGCGGCCTGACGCTTATCACGTCGGGGTCACCAATGTAGGATTTGGGGTTCCTACTCCCTGGTCGGTTAAATGAAATAGTCAATTTGGATAAACTGTATTTAATTACTGTCCAAATACTTTCTTATGAATATACGAGTGTTACGAGTGTGGGGGGCGAGTGATGGGGAACGACTGGCTCGGCGGCGGGCTGCGCCCACGCGGCCGGCTGCTTATTGTCGTGTCACGAGTTTTGTGCCCCCACACTTTTCATAATAAAGGCTGGAGTTTATCAAATGTTTGAGCGATTTGTAGTTATCCTTATCGACTGTCAGCTGTGAAGCGCGATATTTCTTATAAGCCTCATCACGAAGCTTCATCATGTGACGAACATTACTGGTCAGCCATGGCTTTGCTTTGTCTTTAAAAACTATCTTTTTCACAGGTGCATGAAAATCGAAGAGATGCAAAATAAATAGGTTGAAGGAAGCAATTTTTTCATCGACTGATTTCATGACTATTATGCTGTCCCAATCAATCAAATGAAGATCTCTGACAAAATTTTCTGAGACAATGTTCTTGATTGACCGATAGGTGATTGACCTGGGTAGTGATTTAATATTTTTTATTTTAAACTGAACAAAGACCATAGCATGGCCACCAAGCTGAGGTATATGGTCAACCGTAACTTTCAGAGCAGCAATGTCAGATAATATTAAATCAATAAGCGTCGCACTGTGTGTTGTAAAATGTTTTGCGTGCGTTTGTTCGCGGGTTGGTTATTTGGTTGGTTTGTTCGCGCGCTTCGCGCGTTTGTTCGCGGGTTGGTTGGTTGGTTTGTTCGCGCGTTTCGCGCGTTTCTTCGCGGGTTGGTTGGTTGGTTTGTTTGCGCGTTTATTCGCGCGTTTCGCGCGTTTGTTTGCGCGTTTCGCGCGTTTGTTCACGCGTTTCGCGCGATTGTTCGCGCGTTTCGCGCGTTTGTTCGCGGGTTGGTTGGTTGGTTTGTTTGCGCGTTTGTTCGCGCGTTTCGCGCGTTTGTTTGCGCGTTTCGCGCGTTTGTTTGCGCGTTTCGCGCGTTTGTTCGCGCGTTTCGCGCGTTTGTTCGCGTAGCACCGAAATACTAATATAATGGCAGAATAGCTGGCCGGCCACAGAAAAAAAACAAAGTAGACGGGAAAGCGGCAATCCGATCTTCATTTGTTTTTTCGAGTTGTAGAGTTTTGTTTATATTTCCGTATAGCGGAGATTTGTATTAACACTCATTTTATGTATTTGTTTTTACTTTCAGAGTATTCTTAATGAAAAGCACAGTGTTTCCCTCGGGTTCAAGACTTATTTAGAGGTCCCTCGAACTATTCCAGCCAAACCCCGTCTCGGGACTTAAATAAGTTACTTTCACACCTAGGTTAACAATGTACTATCAACTACATTATATAACTTAGTATATTTTTGTTGTGTGTTTTTACTATGTTGATTTTATTTTGATGTAGTACCTCTGTCGAATGTTCGGTTATCCGACACTGAGGTCTCAGCAGAATATCAGTGCTCTGCCCTTCTAGGCAAAGCAATATGCTGAGCTGGGGCCTGTTTGCTGCTGCAGCACACATACATGTTCCACGCTTCTCCTAAGTACTGCTGTCTCCTCCCCCAGTGGGTGCACGCGCCGGCGCCGGCCGGCCGGACACGCTCCCCGCGCTGTCCCGCTCTACAACACGGCTATTTCCTCCGACACCGTGAAACGATCTGGCGTGTGCACCCGACTTTCTATAGATTTTTCTGTCCATGTAGATAGCTAGTACTCTGTGTTTTATTTCTTTGTAATTCTATTATTGTAATTATTGTTCTGTATGTGTTTTGTAGCAGAAAATAAATATCATTCTATTCTATTCTAGTTATATTATATAAAGCTTAAATACCACTGACTGACTGACTGACACACTTATCATCACAATTGATCGTGTTGAAAGAGTGTAAGCACAAAAGAAAAAAAAACGGAGTATATATGCTATTTTTTTCCTCGGGGCACTAATTCTGATAATGGACATTTTTGAAGAGTTGAAGGTTTCGATCAACGTCCTGCCAAAACGGTTAAGACGTCTTTTTTTTATATAGAACGAAAAATGTCTAAAACCTTGATCAAATTCTGAAGGGCAAAAAATTTGACGTCTAAGTCCAAAATTTCAAATTCCGTGGACCAAATTTTTTTTGATCCTAGAATGCTGAAATTTGGTATGGTGGAGGGGTAAGGTCCCCAGACGACCCTGACGTTGGCGCCTTTGTCTTTTTTATTTTTTGCTGTTTTGCTCAAAAAAGTGTTTTTCTTAAAAAGTTGGGACAGACAGTAGGACGCGTCCACGGTCAAAGTGGAAAGGGTTAAACTGTGCACCTGTGGTGTAGCTCTACGTGAGTTTATGCGATATACTAGGATAAAGACAGATCGACGTTGATAAACGATAGATCAAGATCACTCACGTACAGGCTACATTACATGTACCAATTAGTATTTAAGGTAAACTTAAGATAGTCTTAGGAGTAGTAGTAAGAGAGTCTTGTGAGAGTCATGTAAGAAAGCTGACATAAAGTGGTATACTTTACTTCCTCTGCAATGCGTCTTTAATTTCGACTGACGAGGCTAGCATCACCATCACACACCCACTAATGGTGCATCAAGGAAAAATCTGAAACTTGGAAATTTTAAAAAATCTTTTTTTTTTTTGCAATTTTGTTCAAAAAAATATCTGCGAGCGAAGCGAGCCGTGCCGTGCCGGAGCCGAACGAGCTGAGCGAGCGTAGCGAGCGAAGCGATGTGAGCGAAACGAGCGTACTTTTTTTCACTTCGATTTTCAATTTCCACCACAGCTCAACGCCAAACAAATGTATATTAACGGGCCAAACAAGAATCCGGTTACAGTCAAAAACCAAATTTCAATTAGAATTCTTGTCACAAGAAACTGGCAACACAGCCAACCTCCGCGGTCCGCTTGTGGGCCGCGGCATCTGCCCAAAATTCTAGTAAAGCTATATAAAGCTAAAATACCACTGACTCACTGACTGACTTATAATCATAATTGATCACCTTGAAAGTGTTGATAAAAAAAATTGAAAATTTAATTAAATATGCTTTTTTTTAATCATTGCACTAATTCTGATAATGGACATTTTTGAAGAGTTGAAGGTTTCGATCAACGTCCTGCCAACACGGTTGATACGTCGTTTTTTTGTGTAACGTAGAAAAGAGGAAATTTGGAATTTTTGAATTAATTGGAATAATAATAAAATGTGCCTAGACAGCGGCCAGTGGCAGAGGTCATAGACCTTTGTTTTCAAGAGCCGTCCGCTTGTATTTTCAAATAGGGTGAATAGAAATGATACTCGAGACAAAATTTTATCTTGCCAAGACGGCTGTATTAAAGAAATTAACTTATGCTATCTTAACCAAATGTTTTTACATTCTTGAATGCATCAGATTTAAAATGGCCAAATGAACGAGAAAGTTATAATTGCAAATAACTCACCAGTACTGGGGTTGTTCGACAGAAGGTCCGAAAACTTAAATTAGCTTATCTTTGTGAAGCTTGGAGACACACGGTGCGATGCATGCCAACGGAGCATGAGGCTCTACATTGGTCGACGAAATAAATTGCTGCAACTGTGATGCTGAAGAGGAGCGGGAGTTACCTCACCGCGTCCCGATGATTTCAAAGATTTCCTTTGTTTTAAAATTTAATGAACGTCCGCCATCTTGGACGCCATGCTTCCATCGTGCGAAGTTGATAAAAATCACGCCATTAAATGGCGGCTGGGTCGCCTCGCCTCGTCGACTCGCAGCAGTGAAATGGTTGGAGAAAATTTGGTGCTTGAAGAGCGAAGCCCTGCGGCAAAGGATGATTCCGGACCCTGCGGTCCTGCACAACACTTTTCTTCAGCGCATGATCTTTGGGCGCTCCGTCGCTGCGCGAGTGCACATGAGTGTGCGTGCGTTCTACTTCGCTGCTATTTCCGGAATGAAGACGGCTCCGAAACTCGCCGATTCACCAATTTCGTTCAATAGCGAATCGATCTGACTCTTTTGATCGCATTGGAACGACAGAGACGGCATATCGCCGAGCGGCCGAGCTCATCCGAAGATGAAATATCAAACGGACTTTGTAAACCACCCGTATTATAGAGATTAGAAAATTGTGAAATTACTTTCACCTTTATGGATAATAACTTTTTAAAATGAAAGCTCATATTTAATTTGGTCGATCCACCAACTTTGGTTTAGATCGAACCAGTATAAATGGTTAAATATGCATTTAATTAAATAAATTGTTTTTATTGTAATTTTGAAGAAGTTATAAGTTAAATCGAATTGATATTATTAGAATATGTCAAGCAACCTATTGTTATTACCTACTATATGAAATTGTGCAAAAACAATAACTACTCACGAACAAAATAAATGTGTTCACAATGATTTTGTAAAAATTTAGAGATGTGACTACCTACATGTTTTCAATACTAAATGATAATGTTTTAAATGCTATGTTGATTTTATTTTATTTTATTTTATTTGGAACACTTACAGCTAATATTTACGATTACATACAATACTTAAATATCTCTTAGCCATTGATTAGTGTCCACAGCTAAATTGCGACACGCTAATAGGCTCTTGAAAAATTAAAGAAATTAATAAACAAAAATGTAAAAAACCAAAACAATTATAATAAATACACTGCGCTAGCGGGAGATCAAAAAACTTGTTAGTTACAAGCCGCTTGATAGTCGCTGTACTAGAGTTAAATATATCTAACGCTGGATGCTCTAATACTAAGTCGTTTAGTTGCGCGCTGGTTCTGCAGAGAAAATAGTTTTTCCTATAATTAGTGCCGGCAGAAGGAACAAGCAATGGTCGAAAACTACGTAGTTGCCTGGCAGGAACGCAGAAGTTTATTTCACGCAGAAGCTAAGGAGAGTCAATGTGACCACTCAATATTTTTCTGAAATATACCATATCAGCTATGCTTCTGCGCATCTCCAGAGGTAGGAAATGGTATCTTTTGCATCTAGCCTCGTAATCTACATCAATACGCTTACATTTGAACTGTAAATAACGAAGGAAACGTTTTTGAATCGATTCAATTCTCTTGATATAAATATCATAACATGGACCCCACACTTGTGAAGCATACTCGAGGGTACTACGGACAAAGGAACAGTAAAGGATCTTGATTGCTTTAAGATTATTGAGTTTCACACAAGACCGTATTACGAATCCAAGAGCCTTGTATGCCTTTTTCACCATTTAGTGTATATGTTCATCAAAAATAAGTTTGGAATCATGAATAACTCCAAGGTCTTTCATACGATCTACATTATTAAGCTGTTGGTGAAGAAGTTCATAGTTGAATTTTATGACGTGTGTTTTACGGGTGAACACCATCGAATAACATTTTGAGACGTTGAGGTCTAACTTGTTGTCATGACAATATGTTTCAAATCTAGCTAAATCGTCTTGAAGAAGAATACAATCGTTGATGTCATTGATTTGTTTAAAAATTTTGGTGTCATCGGCATACAAAAGAAATTTGGAATAGAGAAAACATGAACTAATGTCGTTTATAAATATAATGAACAATAAGGGTCCCAATAATGACCCCTGAGGTACACTTGATGGGATTGGCATCCAAGAGGACGAGAAACCATTTACAACTACAGCCTGAGAACGGTTATTTATGTATGAAGTAAACCATCTGAAGAGATTACCATGTATCCCAGCAAAGTATAACTTCTGTAGCAAAACTAAATGATCAATACGATCAAATGCTTTACTGAAATCAGTAAAGATCATGTCCACCTGCACACCTGAATCCATGCACGATGTAGAAAAATCACCGGAAAGCAACAGGTTAAACACTGTAGATCGCCTCTTCAAAAAACCATGTTGTTCAGGTATGAACCAGGAGGACAGTGCAGAGTAAACTTGCTGATATACTATTCGCTCAAAAACTTTTCCAAATATACATAGTTTAGATATCGGTCTATAGTTTTTAATGTTACATTTATTTCCGGATTTGTGGATGGGAGTGATAAACGCAGATTTCCATATGTGGGGTATGGTGTCTTCATCTAGAGAACGTCTAAACAATATACAGAGGGGCAACACTAAGCTCCCGGTACATTTAGTTAAAAGTAAGGGATGTACAGCATCAGGCCCAGCACCCTTTTTAGTATCAACAGTTCTAAGTAATTTAAAAACTTCATTGGGATTAACTACTATGTTACCAATAGTATTAGAGTTCACTTTCAGGGGTTCTTGATTTGATACGTTAGGCATGTTACGGGTATTACTAGGTGAAAGAAAAGTAGATTGAAAGTATGTGGAAAAAAGATTGCACACAGTTTCGCCAGAATCCGCTGACACACCTTCGTAAGTCATCGTAGATGGGAGGACGTTCGAGGTGCTTGAGGACTTGACAAAAGACCAAAAGGTTTTAGGGTTTTTTATAATTGCGTCCTCCGTTTTTTAATGTAGTAATCATAGCAGGTCTCTTCTAACAATTTGGCCCGTTTTCTTAACAGAGAAAAAGTCTGGTAATCATCTAAATTCCCATACTATATTGTTAGGTTCTATTCAAAGAATCAGATGTTTATCGATTTACGATAACGAATATTGAGTGGTAATTGAAAACGCACACGGGCAACATTAAGATTTGGGGAAAGAGGGAATCGCGCGCTGGCAAGGTTGCGGGGAAGCGGGGCACGGGGGGATGACAGACGGTCGGGGTGAGAGGAAGATGTCGGAGAAAAGGATATTAATTGTTTTATGGAAGAATTGAATATAGTTTACTTGAAGTATCTGGTGGTTTAATTCTACAATATACATAAGTTTTGTACTTACGCAAGAACTTATACTTTTCTTTTAATACCTTCTTCAGCGCGGAGTTGTACCAGGGCGGAAATTTATGGGAACTTACTATCCTGTGGGGTACATACTTATCACGCAACTCATATATCGTATCATATAAAAACGTAGTAGCGTCCTCTAGTGACCTGTCGTGCAGACAGTTCTCCCAATTAATATTATACAATAACGAGGTCATGGCATCATAATCACCAGAATTGTAAAAATATTTCGTTCTAGTATTTACCGGCAGAGGTGCAGAATTGGCAAACAAGACTGTTATGATAATGGACCTGTGGTGGGCATCTTCGGGAAGAGCGAGGGGTTCATCACAGCAAACCACCTCTAATGCGTCATTAGAAAACACCAGATCCAATATTCTATTGTTAACGTTAAGGGCATGATTGTATTGGGATAAGCTACATTGAGTAATAATATCAAAAAAATCTATTTGACTTGGGCCCGCAATGCCTCTTGGTATGAGACAATTCAACTGATTGTGCCATACTATGTCCCTAAAGTTAAAGTCGCCCATAACAACAAACTTATCGTTAGGGCATGAATTGATAATATCTAATAATTTATGGGAGAAATTTATCAGTTGTGTATTGAAAGTATTTCCCTCGCCCTCCTTGCATAAATAAAGAGTACAGAAATGAATCTTAGTGGTATCTTTATTGCAATTTTGCTTAATGGAGACGGTTACCCAGAGATCCTCGGCAGAGGAATGCCACTCGGGCCGCTCCAGAGCTGCAAGGTCACGTCTAACCGCCAACAGTACACCCCCGCCTAATGTTTGGCCCGTGGCCGCGTATTTGCGATCGCGCCGCCACAGTAAGTACCTGTCATCAACGAGCTCCTGGTCCTTTATTCCATCCAACAACCAGGTCTCCGTAATCGAAATTATATCATAGGAATTTAAATAGAGATTTCTTTTGAACATTTGAGTCTTTGTGCGTAGACCTCGAGCATTTTGATAATAGTACATTGTGCAATAAGGGAAGTAAGTAGGATATTACTAACGAGAGTGTTAGAAGCCCGACGCCGTAGGCGGAGGGATTTTAATGACTCGAGTTTGTAATACCCTTACTTCCCGTGATGCACACAATGTTTTTCATCACATTTGCGAGGAATTAATACCTACGACACAAGGGAACAAATCTATTTTTTTTAGACTTTGCTGGTAACAAATTTTCACTAAGCAACTGAGCCGCACTCACTCTATCCGGAGGTGTTAATATTGTTGTTGCACTTTCAGACTCGGATTCTTCACATGACATAGACATATTTTAAGTTTGTTTCTCTCTTTATTTATACTAATAGGTCACAACTACAGGTAGTTAATTAAATAGTTTTATTGTCAACTTTGTCAATGGAGCTTCAAGTTTTTTTCATATGTAGTTTTACAGCCAATTGGAAACAAGTTCTTATAGCCCAAATCGTAGATCGTAGTTTATAATCACGAACACATAAAACCGCAGCACGGCCTCCAAGGCACAATCAGTGCCATTCGGTGGTCCACACTGCCACAGATAATGATAAAAAATGCATTTAGAAACTCCCAAAGGCGAAAGCCCATACAGCCAGTTTTTATCGATTTTCAAAATAAAATTCACTGAAATAATTGCAAAGTAAACTAAAACATTTTTAAAACACAAAAAATAATGCATTTAATTAAAGCGTTTAAATTACCATTTGTAGAAGTTTCGAAGACAAAAAAAACCATGTTTGATTTAAAATCTCCTTAGTGTGGAATGTCATACCTGTTTGCTATAAAGTTCTTTGCCTTCGAGTGAACGCCATTTTTTAAAACTACACATTATAGTCCCTAGGGGTATAATATTGTACTGATTTTCAGTAGGGAGATATTGGGCATTCTGCCCCACTTTGTGCGATCAGGCGAACTTGCGTTCGCCTTCTCTCACTCCGTGGAGCCAAAACGCCCAATATCTCGTGGAGTAGAATTCCCAATGGGGTAAACGCAATGTAAACGGTAAGAAGAGATTACTCACCATCGCACAGTAGCAAGGAACGGATAATGGAGGTAACGAACACATCGTTGAATTGAACCGAATTCGCGAACACTAAGTCTAATGCAACGAAACCGCTGTTCAATGTATCATACCATGTGAGACCAGATCGGTTCAGTTATGTGAACACGTCTTAGCAACGCTCGTGCGTGACCCGTTTGGTTCAAGGTATCTCTAGAAAACATTTATCTAGACCAGATTGGCTCAGGTCCTTCACGATACTCCGAGCTTGTGACCCGTTTGGTTCGAGGTATCTCTAGAAAAAATATCTAGACCAGATTGGCTCAGACCCTCCACAATGCTCAGTGTTCGTAACCAGATTGGTTCGAGGTACCTCTAGAAAATATTTATCCAGACCAGATAGGCTCAGACCCTCCACGCGACGCGCTGCTCATAGACACCAGATTGGTTCATGTTCACTCTCTCACTCGCAATCTACATGACGTTGGTTTGAAGCTCAAAGGCAAATATCACTGCTATTACACACTTTCAAAAATACTTAAAAATTTAAGGTCAGGCCATAGAACACGAATCTATGGTTATTACGTGTATACACTATTCTAGTAGCTGATCGAGTGGACGAGCGAACTAACCAGTGAATCAAATCTGTTCAGCAATTACAAAGGTGCATAAAGCGCTAGATTTTATGAAGTCGATGTTTGAAAATACGTTAGACATCGCTGAAAGCGCTAAAATGTTAAAACATCAAGAAGCTAGAGAGACATGTTTGTGAATAATATTATATCGATATGAGTAGTTATCGTCAATGACAATGTTGAGAGGTCTGGATTCGATTCCTGCACATGCCATGCAACAAGGGTTTCTCTAGAACTTAAGTAAATATATTGATGAATAGTAAATTGCGTGTTATCATTACTATGATAACATTTAATGTATTTATGCTACGGTTTCGCTTGCGTTAATGTTACCTAACCATTTCGTTTTAAGCTCCGTACTCAAAGGAGATTATATGTATATTAAAATTAAATTAAAATTGTTAAAACCGTTTATATATATATATATATAAACGGTTTTAACAATTTTAAGTTATTTATAAATCGATAACATTATTAGCGTTTATGATTTCACCTCTAGCTGACTGACTTTGCAACTTAACCAAGACTAAATTCGCAAAATTAGCTTATATGATACCTTGGTTTGTTGGGGGTCATACAGACCAAGAATGTAATACGTATACACACACACATTGTCTATTTCCTTTGTCGCAAGGCAGCGGTATATCATTGAATCGAAATAGTATCATGTATTTATTCAATTATAGCATTTGAGAATGTTACTCTATGTGATTAAAGTTGATAGTCGTGTGATTATATCTGTTTGCATAGATCATTATGAAATTTCTTAAGACATGGCAGTTTTAAAATAACAAAACGGTTGTATTGTTTTCCGAACACTCATTTTGACGCAAGAAATTACTGTGAACAGCTATCTACCGTGAGTGAATACTGTCCTTCAAAAATATTAAAATGTGCGTAAGTATTTTTTAATTATTTATTACTTTTGTGTTTCTAGAAATCAACTATGTATCTACAAGTGTTTTTTCTGCTCTTTTTAGTACAACATAGAATATACAGAGTTGACATCAATTTAACTGCTCTGCACCGTGGCCACTAGTACCACTGTCTGCAAAGCTCAACATCGTGGGTTCGATTCCTGCTCTAGACAAAAAATCATGTGATAAGTAATTGTGTTTGCCATATATCTGCATGTTATTTAACTAAGTATTTAGGTTCCGCCTAGTTTGGAATCAGACGGTTGTGTGTGTGTGTGTGTGTGTGTGTGTGAGATGTCGCCACATGTTTATATTTATTTATTTATTTATTTATTCTTTCAGGTCTGATTACTCAGAACACTTCAGCGCAGAGGAAGGTGTTATTCCACCAGTGCCACCACCCACCAAGAAGACTCGAGCAAAGGTCACAAAGGCTTCAAGTACGCGCAAGCCTAAGAGAGCGAGCGTTGGTGCCTCCACGCCGCCTTCGGATGACTCCTCGACGTCCTTGGTTGCAATAAATCAATGATGGAGATATATAACTAATCATAGATATAAAAAGAGTTGTAATTTATTTGTTGACATTTATGTTTAATTAATTTGCAGTGCAGTACACAATTTATATAGTAACTAAATAAATAGACTTGAAACTTGAAACTGACACACCGCGGTTTTAGCATTTGTAATATTAGTATAATGATAGCGATGTACTTGCATTTTTCAGCTCTGACGAGTCTGAAGTCGAGTCTAAGAAAAAGTCGCGGGTGAAGGTGAAAGCTGACAAGCGAAAGTCCAACGTGATTAGGTTAGTTGTTATCATTTTCATTGTGTTGTTTAATATTTCAGTATACCTAATCACAGAGTAATTAATAGCTAATTCCTATATCGCTAGTTCTATTACTATAAGTTAGTAAAAGTTATATTTTATGTAATTATATATAATTATATTTAAATCTAAACCTAAACTACACACCTATTTTCTTTCAGTTCTGGGTCCGAGAACGAGGGTCCAACGCGCGTTGGCTCCAAGAAAAAAGCTGTGTCCAAGTTAACCAAACGCAAGTCCAAGGAGAGGTTAGTAATAATCATTTCACTATTTTATATTTCACATTTTAATATTTTGCATACTTTAGTATTCAACAAGTATGACAAACTTACATATGTATATGTAGGTATTTGATATGATTTAGGTTAACTCTGAGCGCTTGCCTATTCTGTTATGTGCAAAATACCAAATTTTTAGGAGGAACGAAAACTGTTTTTCGTCACTCAAAACGATAAACATAATGTTCTGACCATATAACATCGAAGTGCGAGCGTTAGTGGTAATGACGTAAGAGGGTGCGCCAGAACCGATATACTACTACTATCTATTATCATCTAATAAAATATTATTTTGTTTGTTTTTGCAGTAAGAAAAATACAAAGTTCAACTTGGCGGATCACTTGAAAGACGAGGAGAAACAACTCCCGGAGGGGTCTGGAGCTCCCAAACTAATATCATCGTTTGCTACCCGCGTTGCGTCAGGATTCTCTCGCAGGGTAATCGACACCAGCGGTGACTTTTTTGTTGATGTGAAGGTGTATAGGACCGCTGATATTATAAATGCTAAGCCAGTTGATCGCTATAAGCACGCACTTTCAAGCGTTAAATTCCAGTGTCATGACAAGTCCTCGCAATGGGAAGCTGCGCAGGCTTTGTTAGGCAAGGCATTTAAATTGTTTGAAAAAGCTGAAACACAGCATTGTTTCACTTAAACGTGCTTTAAAGTTCATTAAATTCGTTATGCATATATTTTAAATACTAAGTTTAAAATTTTTAAGTTTCAATGAAAAAATAATCAAAGTATATTTGTAGCAATACAATGCGTTAAAATTTCCGTGCTTTACTTTCTAAATTATAGTACTCGTCTAACACACTTGAGTTGATCACCTAGCTAACCTACTTACGTATTCATTTAATATTTAATTTAGTGCTATTTAAAATTTTAATATACGCATTTAAAATGCCATTCTGCACATCTTGTAGCTTAACTATTGAAAAAAAATCATGGGTGGGTCATTTACGCAGTAACGCTCATAAAAAGAATATTAAATGTACGCAGGTACACAGTGAGGGTGTAGAAGTGATAACAACAGCGTTCCGTAATCGCATAGCAACATACAGAATAACAGCTGTGGATGAACATGACTTGCGATCTTTAGACACATTTTTGCAATCGATTTGCAACAAAATAAAGCTACTTGTAAAAGAATCTCTCATTAAACATACTTGTTTAAAAGTAAATTTTGAACTTTTCGCACTTTTTTTTATGTTTAAAGATAATACTCAAGCGATTAAATCTTTTGGTACTAAAAATATAATAATATACCAAAGTTTTGATTTCGATTCAATGTTTTTCATCATTTCAAACTCGCTTAAGAAAAAAATTGAGGAATTTCAAGAACGCGACAGTGGTTGGGCTTTTTTAAATACTTTGCATTTGGAAATTAACATTAACAAATATCAACCGTTACGCGGATCCAGTTTTATAGAATTACCAAACAATATTAAAAACAAAAAAGCCTGTCTAAATATCCAGAACAAGGATCATTGCTGTTTTTTGTGGTGCGTTACTGCGGCTTTGTACCCAACAAATAACCACCCCGAAAGAGTTTCGTCTTACCCTGATTTTCGTAATGTATTAAATGTTAGTGGTATGCGCTTCCCTGTAACATTTGCAGATATCAACATTTTTGAAAAAAACAATCCAAAACTTTCATTTATTGTTTATGGTTTAAGAAACAATAAAACCATTGTAGGTCCTTTATATAAATCAAACAGTAATAACCAACGCAAGAAAACCATACACCTACTATTGCTTGATAACGGTCATAGCACACCGCATTACTGTTTAATCAAAGACTTATCTAGGCTTGTCAGAAGTCAAATAACATCTCACCATGGAAAGTTATATTTTTGCGAAACTTGTCTTGTATTTTTTTCTAATGTTGAAGAACTTGAAAGTCATTTATGCGCTGGTAAAGTCACCGTGTTACCTGAAAAAGGTGCAGTGATAAAATTCAAAAATTACGAACGCAAACAGGATGTACCGTTTGTAATTTATGCTGATTTTGAGTCGATGTTACAACAATGCGAAGTCAGTGGAAGCGCTTCTAACCCTAATACAAAAAATACATCAACTTTACATCATCACACGCCATCTGCTTTTGCATATTACATTGTGTGCAACGTTGATCCCAGCTATAATCGCTATGTTTCGTATCTGGGACCTAATTGTGTAAACAAGTTTATAGAGTCTATTTACAACGACGTTCGAAAAATTAAAGAAGTTTTAACACAGAACACTCCAATGATTTTTGATGAAAATAATGCAATTGATTTTCAAAACGCTGATCGGTGTCATATATGTGAGCACTTCCTGTTTTTGGACAAGGTCAGAGACCATTGTCACATTACTGGTCGTTATCGCGGCGCAGCGCATAGCTATTGTAATTTGCAATATAAACGTGTGTCTTTTGTGCCAATATTTTTTCACAATTTATCAGGTTATGACTGTCACTTATTCATAAAAGAATTAGGTGAAGCTCCTGGTGCTATAAAAATAATCCCAAAAACAAAAGAGAACTATGTTTCTTTCACAAAAGTTATTCCTATTTCGGAAAAGGAATTTATTCAGCTTCGTTTCGTAGACTCATTCAAATTTCTAGGAACTAGCTTAGATAAATTGGCAACCACTTTGCAAAATGTTGCCTTTAAACATTTACGCGAGTTTTTTCCTGAGGATCAAAAATTTAATTTACTCAGGCGCAAAGGTGTTTACCCATACGAGTATATAGATAAATGGGAACGATATCAAGAGCAGACTCTTCCAGATAAAAGTTATTTTTACAGTACTCTCAATAATGAAAACATATCTAATGAGAACTACAAACATGCGCAATCGGTTTGGGAGGAATTTAATATTCATGATTTAGGAGAGTACACGAGCTTGTACCTAAAAACTGATGTGCTTTTGTTAAGTGATATATTCGAAAATTTTAGAGCAACGTGCAAGTTATACTACCATTTAGATCCTGGCTTCTATTTGACAGCGCCTAGCCTTTCGTTTGATGCGATGCTACTGAAAACCGGAGTAGAGCTTGAACTCCTTGATAACTTGAGTATATTAAGGATGATTCAGGATGGTATTCGAGGTGGTGTGTGCTTGTGTTCTCATAGGTATGCGAAAGCTAATAATAAACATTTGCCAGATCACGACCCATCAATATCGGATTCATATCTAGTATACATTGACTGCAATAATTTATATGGGTACAGCATGTGTCAGTATTTACCCTTGTCAAACTTTAAATTTTTAGAGCCACATGAAATCAGTGTTTTGGATATCAACAAAATTGCAAATGATGATCCATACGGCTATATTCTTGAAGTAGATTTAATTTACCCTAATAATTTGCACGTTGAACACAATGACCTACCCTTTTGTTGCGAAAAATGCATACCTCCCGGAGGAACAAATCATAAACTCGTACCAAATTTGTATGACAAATTCAAATATGTCATTCACTATGTTCATTTGAAAACATGTCTCAAACATGGTTTGATATTGAAAAAAATACATAGGGTGATTAAATTTAACCAAAGCCCTTATTTAAAACAATATATCGATCTTAACACTAGTTTACGTCAAAAGGCAATCTCACCCTTTGAACAAGACTTTTTTAAGCTGTTAAACAACAGTATTTTCGGGAAAACATTAGAAAACAATGAAAAAAGGGTCAACGTACAATTGGTAAATCGGTGGAACGATAGTGAAAATGTAACCAAAAAGAAAACCACTGCAGATAAGCTCATCGCCAGTCCCAATTTTCACAGCGCGTCTGTGTTTACTGAAAATTTGGTTGCTGTGCAATTAAATCCCGATCGCGTGGTTTTGGATAAACCAATATATATCGGTTTTACAGTACTGGAGTTATCCAAAAGTCATATGTACGACTTTCATTACTCGATATTTAAACCTGTTTATGGAGATCGTTTAAAAATGTGCTATACCGATACAGACAGCTTCATTTACCACATACAGACCGATGACTTTTACAGAGATCTCACGAAGTTTTTCTTGTCTTATTTTGACACAAGTAATTATTATGTTGATAATGTTTATAGACTACCTCTAAAAAATAAAAAAGTACCAGGTCTTTTTAAAGATGAAATGGGAGGGAAAGTAATTAGAGAATTTGTTGGTTTACGCTCTAAACTCTATTGCATTAAAACCGAGAACAGAATCATCAAAAAAGCAAAAGGGGTAAAGAAGTGTGTTATACGCGATCTTGACATTATAGACTACAAAAATACTTTGATTCGAGGTGACATAATTCGAAAAACCAATATTTTATTTAAATCTATAAAACACGAAATCTTTACACAAAGTGTGAAGAAAGTGGCTTTGTCTAGGAATGATGATAAGCGTTTGATTTCTGCTGACAACATGTCCACGAGAGCTTGGGGTCATACATCGATACTTAATTTATGATAACAACTTACTTGCATAAAAATATAAATTAAGTTTAATTCTGATAAAATGTAAAAGTGCACATAGCAGTCAATTAATACCAATCCAAACAAGGCTTAACTATTCTAATGTGTATTGAAATATTATATTGTCAAATGATATAACTATGTTTTTATAATAATTGTGTTAAGTTTATTTAATAAGTTTGTAGTACGGTTAGAATAAAAGTGGTCTACCACCCTACTATTAAATATATTTTACTTGTTATAGAACAATAAGGACTATTTTCGTTTGCAACACCATCTGTCAGTTACTAATGATGTCTATGTTGCATCTCTATCTGTATTATAATTTAATTCGAAGGCTCAATCATAATGAATAGTTTCATGAGTTAGAAGTTTTAGCAAAACTGATAGATCACTTTCTAGGCTGACTGTACCTACTGAAGTTGATTTTAATAAATGTAATTGTGATAAGAAATAACTTCGTTTTCTGTAAACCTAACTGAAAAGATTAATATTATTAGATTATAACAATAACACCCAACCTTTCTGTGAAGAGGTAAAGACATTGGTCTCGTATCATATTACTTATCTACAAAATCGACGCTGCAGGTTTGAACGTGTGCAAAATAGTCAAATGTGCTGCGTTGCAGCTTTACAAATACTTTCAATTAGATACAAAATTTATTAGTCATTACCTCCTCATCGCGAGACTGTGACGACGGTTCTAACCTTAAATTTTGTAAGTTTGTTTAAACAATATTTTGAGAGTTTTTGTTTTGTTGGTTTGCTGACTGTTACCCTAGTATTCATATTATTGTTATATACTATGGCAGACTCCAACGTTACCTACGCGGTAGATGAGAGATTCGAGGAAGCTTACCCAGAGCTAAGAAATAAGAGTCAGGAACAATTACCACCTCTCGATTTGTTTTTTCCATATGCACAAGATCCGTTGGAAAACTTTACCGAACGCTATCCTCCGCTAAATGAGAACCTTCAAAATAGTTTAATCAACGGCCAAAAACAATGTAAAGGGAAGTCTAAGAAACAAACCAAAAAAGTGCGTTGTTCGCATATCATTGAGAAGCCCACATGTAGCACACAATCGTTTGTGCTTCACAGCGAGCCATGCGAAGGGAATCGCTTAGTTCAAATAAAAGTTTTGGACTTAAGGAATTCGCAACATTGTGTTAATTGTGAAAGTGAACACAATGTTCTTTTAAACGCGCAATATGTTGTAAAAGATGTGTCTGACGAGATTATAGACCAAACGGAACGTTTAATCAGTAATATCTCTAAGAAATTGTGTGGTTATAGCTATAATTATAATTTTTAATTGAATTATCTTATCTTATTACCATAGTTAGATGGTAGATATAACTTTAATAAAATATTCATATCTGTATTTGTGCATTTTTATTTTTACTTGTACCTATCTCGTAAAGAAATGAAAGAGGCTTTTAGCAAATGAAAAGTTTATTTAAAATTACGTAAGTTATCGAAGTACATAGGTAATACAATTACTTTGAAGTATAAATTATTTACGTACCTATAACATTAACTAAAACATAGAGAATAGAAACATATTGTTATCATAATACCATTTTTTAATACATATAGCATTTTTTAAAGCACAATACTTTTTATGAACTAAACAATTAATATTTTCTTGCTCTTCGTTTAAAAATCTATGTAATAAATATAGCAAATATTTATTACATAGATTTTTAAACGAAGGGCAACCCTTTTCTCCCACATCAATGACTTTGCAGGTTGAACACAATTGTTCGAGCCATTTAGTTTTTTCCAAGCCTTTCGTTATTATTTTCTGGTTGTGTAAATACGGAATAATTATGCGTTTGAATTCGCGATGATCAATATAGCCTTCACTCCAATAAATATTTCTATTGCGTTCTATCCACAAAACATGTTTTTTTTCTTCTGGGGTTAAACTAGAAAATGGATATGGAGGTTTGATCAGAAATATTTGAGTATATTCTGATGTAACCAAAGCTAGTTCTTTAATGATAAAAGTATTTTGGGAATCTTTGAAACCCTGTACGTCCACAAATATAATGTGATCTGAACTCATGATGTCTTTTTCACAATATTGCTTAGAGGTTTATACTCGAATAAAGTATCATGTAATATTAGACAATATGCGGTTGTATTATTCTTGAAATCTGTATTACTCTCAAATTCCACTCTTACGTCAACTACAGGACCCGTTGAAGATTTTAAACCAATATTGTCAATTTGTCTAGAACAATCAATAAGAAACAATGGCGCTTTATTTTTAAAGTTTTCTAAACTCAACAAGGGATCAGGTTGACTGCCATAATACGACTGTTGAAACTTAGCGTATTGTTCATATATTAAGGAGTAATTGTTGTTATCGAAGTCTATACTAAGGTTTTCGTAGGGAAAATAAGTTGAATTTAGATAAACTTTAACATTGCGCAAGCTACAATGATCAAAGCGAGACATATCTTTATTACTTTGATTTTTGCGAGCAGTTTGAAGACCTATTATTACATACCTCGGTTTTTCTATATGAGAAGATGTTTTAATTGACCAAGTATGTTTTGAGGTTTGAGGCAATAATGGATATTCGTATAAGTCCCAGCTTCTAAACAATATATTCAATGTTCGGTCTTTGTCTAGATAACGAAGTAAATTAATTCTTTCACGGTCAGAAACCTTAATCTGCGGAACGCGCCAAATAATCTTATCAATATGTATGTCATGAACATAATCTCCATCGTTTAGTTTCAAACAATTTAAATTTGAATTATTGCGCAACAGAATTAACTCATGTTTACAATTAATAAGAATTTTATTATAGTCTTCTGCAAACCCTAGAACCTTATTAAGCGGTATGGACACCGCGAAATTGGTTCCATCGTTTTTTACACCATCTATGTTCCAACCCCAGCATTCAGCAATTTTGGACTCACCTTCCCGCATAGACAGAAGAGATTTCATCGTAGTAGTGATACCAACATTCTTTATTTTATCTATTTCTACGCCATTAAGCTCATAACGTATATCTTGAAAAAGAAAGAGTATTGGATTGTTTGTGAAATTAATTTGTGTTAGTTGTGTCTTGCTTGCTCGATTAAAGGCTTCCACATTTCCTTCTATGTATAATGTGCTGGCTGATGGCAATGCGTACAAATCTTGTTGGTTGATGGGTATTCGTATCTCATCGTTATTATTAAAACTTGTCACGTATGGCTTGTAAGAGTGGAACTCATAACTTTCGATTGAATTGTCATAAACGATTGGTTCCGCCACATTTAAGATACTCATTTTAATCCAATAAGTTTAAGGAATTTTTCGTTTTCTTTAGTTAGCTTTTGTTTATTAATACGCTTTTTTTCTTTTGTTTGTTTTGGAGTTGTTAATCTCTCAATAGCATGAATTGAAGTGTGACTTTTTTGAGCGCACGTATGGTTTTTATTATTAAAGTCGATCATTTTTTCCGCAGGTGTAAATACAATTGAATTTCTTCGTCCCTTAAATTAACTATGTTATTGTTCGCGTCAAGTATTTTTATATTAATAGTGCTAATGCTATTTTGATTAACAGGAAAATAAATAATATTTTTAGGTATTTCTATAATCCTATAACCAGGGGGAACATTTGGCGCAAATTCGTGAATAATATGGCTTGGCTTTCCGTTCACAAATGATCCGCTAATAATATCACATTCAATCCTTAGCACGGTTGTTGATAGAATGCTAACAGGAAAGCGAGACTCGTGTAATATATTAGCTTTCAATGTTTCGTTTCCGAAACCTAAAATTTTACCGATTGAGTCTTTATTTTGCAAATGTATGTCTTTAGTACACCAAATAGTTGTTTTTAAAGTATTATTATTACATGACAATTTAAATGAACAATTTGATAATTTGTCCTGTAAATAGTCGCTAATATCTTGAAGCTCGTAGGATCCTTCAGGAATTTCTATAAAATCTTTATCTCCGTAATATAATTTATTATTCCTTTTATCAATATTAGGAATAGAGTTAAACGTGGAAAAATACAATAAACCACACTCAAATTCATTATCCAAAAGTAAAGCAGGTGAATAATTTGACGTCAAAACTGACTTTGTATCGGATATCGACAGCGTGATGGTCATTTTGGTAATGATACCAATTGTTTTTAGTTATTTATTTTAAATGATTTTCCCAAAAGTTTTTTAAGTATTTAAGACATAAATGCCCACAATTGACAGTATTGAAACTTTGGTAATTATTATAATTATAAAAAATGTTCTTACAGTTCAAGTATTTTATTAATTCTGTAGGGGGTTTCAAATCACCATAACTGTTAAAATACTCGCAATAATCATTTAACTTGACATAGGCTACCCAGTGAGTTCCTTCATTCTTATAACTGTCTAAATTAATAATAGCACACTCAATTAGTTTTGATTGTTTTGGTAAATTGTCCCTCATGTATACACCTCTAAAGTAAGGTACATCTTTCGAAAATTTTAAAATATCTAAATTAGTAAGAGCACGTCTGGGTAGCCTTTTGCTTAGTTTTTTGATTGTGTAGGTATGTATAAACCATTGCCTTTTTTATATGGTTTGATATACAAGCCTTTTCCTAAAGCAATGGACTCCATCATTTTGTTATGACGTTCAGACTCTCTTAGGTTTTGCTGAGATGATTTATAATCGTTAACAGCCTTTGCAATACCTGCTGCTCCTCCAACTAATGTGCCTAAAGCTGACAATCCCGCAAATATAGGAATTAAGGGTAATATACCCCCTGTTTTTGGTATCGGTATAACACGCGGTAAACGAACACCTGTATTTCTAGATAACAGTTTCTTTGCAGCAAAATAAGCAAATTTTATAGCAGATTTATTATTTTTTGGTTTAAACTTCTTTAATTGTGCACGTATCTTGAACACCACTGACTTGAAGCCGCGTAAGCCAGCACCAGCTTTCAATTTAGTCTTCATAACCTTGCTAACTAACCATGATGCCAATTTTTCGCCTTTGCCTGCATCTTTTGCCTTTTGTCTCTGTTTTGCCATATTTAGCAATTCTAAGTCCGCCTTATGACGATCTTCTAAGTTATTATAATTTGAATATGCTATATCGTGTTGCTTACATGCGTCATCCAACTTATTAACTCCCACATCACCTCGTAATAGTCGTTCTCGCAGTCTTGTACCAGGACCACAATAATTATATCCAGGTAAATGTAACTCAAACGGTAAATTATTTATCGCACTATTAAGAAGTCCGCCTCCTCGCATCACTAAAAAACTAATGACGCTGCAATACTCGTACTAATGTTATATATATATATATATATAACGTTATAATACCGCACTTTTATTTATCCAACTATTTTCGTTATCAGGTAAGCCTAACCATTTTACATATAATCTATTACCTTGTCTTCTTAACACTTTCTCAACCAAATATATATCAGGATGATTGGTTTTCTGCAGCTCCAGCTCGTAAAACGAACCTAATATAATTTGTTTTCTTCGGTCTTCGATTTGATATGTAACAGGGTTAGTATTATTTACCTTTGTTATAGTAAATATTTCAGTTGACCAATTTGGAGTGTATCCTTTTTGAAAATCACCTTTATGTTTACTGATTCGAACATGGTCTCCAATTTTAAATTATTATTTTTTTTGTTTAACGGTTTCCACAATTTTCTAATATTATTTAAAATTATTGTCTCATTTGATTTATTTACATCTTTTGGTTTATATTTAGTAATTCGGTGTATACTGTTATTATAAACCGCAATAATATTGTTCAATGGCTCCCCAACCCATTTATAATTACCAACAAAACTGAAATATTTATATAATTTGTTTTTTACTGTTTTAATCACTCTTTCAACAATTGAAGCTTTCTTAGTTGAATATGTAGAATAATGATTTATATTTCTCGAAATCATTAGGTTTCGAAACTCGTCATTGTAAAATTCCTTACCAAGATCAGTCTGCAAGTTTTTTGGAGTTCGTTTAGATGTAGTAAGCACTTGTTTAAATGAATCCATAACTTCATATTTTGTTTTTGTTTTAATTGGAACTGTCCAAACAAATTTCGAAAAAGCATCTATTATAATCAAAATATATTTATAGCCACGGTTAATCTTTGCAAACCCTTGCATATCAATTAAATCGGCTTGCCATAAATCATCGATACCTTTTAAAATAACTGCACGTCGAATAAATTTCTTTCGTGCAGCTTTGTGAATTTCGTCTACTACTTGTTGCTTACTCATTTTTAATAATATCTTTTGATTGGTTCTTAGCAATGGCTTGATCCACTTCTTCTTTCATGTAAAACTTTATTCTGATGAGATTAATTATATCAGTTTTTACTTTATGTAGTTCTGCTAATGCATCTTGTTTTGTATAATAGTCATTCAGCAAATTGTCAACATACTGCTTATTTACAGCGTCATCAGCAGATAAAGGGTTTACCAAACCTCTTAATCTTGCTGAATGCAAGTCGAATTCTCCATTTTCTGATCTAACTAACACCTGTTCAGAATCAAAATATGGTTCCGATCTACGTAAACGCTTATGAACGTGATGACCGAATTTATCAACATTCATATCGTGCAGGAGTGTTTTAGTCTACGAACAGCAAATGAATGCAATAATAAAATAAATGATGTCACTTATATTCAGTTAATTATACCGTTTTCTCGCAACTCTTCAATGATTGAAATTATTTCATTATCTAGTCCGGTATTTCCAGCATCTTGAGAAGCTATTAATAATTTCAATCGATCAACAAGTTCGTTTGCATCATCCCAGTAAACGTAATCAGTGTTTTGGTTCAGTTTTTTTGTTATCGGCAACCCTGATCCGTGCGTCAAGCTTTCACTGCTGATGCAATTTTTGGATAACTTGAATAGTGGTTTAATTACTTGTGTATATTTTAGACCTTTGTTACTTTTAATGGGTTTTGTTGCACTATAATCACGACGATGAACATTTGTAGCCAAAAGCATTTTTTTATAATTTTGTTTATCGTCTTCCGTTATTAAACTTAAATTAGGCGATTTTTTAAACAGTAAGTCATATAATCCAGGCGTTCTCAAATAACTTTGTCGTGCAACTTGAATTTCATGCTCATCAACAGAAACACGTGCTGTGCCCATCATAAGCTTTCCCCTTTCTCTTCTTACACCAAAAGGAATATTATCATATATTTCTGATATAGACTCATATCTACTAGGATGATAACTATCACTTTCATCGGTTTTATAAAAGACTGAGCTAGTATTAGGTTCTGAAAAATATTCGTTTGTTTGTTCTGTATCATTTTTTTGTTGATCTTCGTCTTCACTGGCATCACTATTTTTATAAACACTTTCAGTATTACTATCACTTTCCGTATCGCTTTCATAAACATCATCATCAGCAGAAAATTTGCGTTTTTTAAGTGTATTCACCATCGGAGTGCTGCTCCTTCGTTTTATATATTTCTTAACGGGGGAAACGACATCCTTAGTAGGAGTATTTTTATCTGCCATTTGTTTTAATGGTTCTGTTATTGGTTTAAAAATCGAGTCTATAACCGTTTCATTATTAGATTTAATGTCTCGAATCATTTTTAATTTTTTTTTTACCGATTCCGCTGATTTTATTATTTGTTTTTTCAATGCTTGCTCGCTATCCATGTTAAAACCGTGTTTGTCAACGTCGAAATTGTTAATAAGGAAAACACTACAAAACTGGTATTTATAAGATAACAAATGTATCAAATTTCATTCTATAACACCCTTTATTTTTTTCGCTATCTTTGTCTATTACTAAGTAGTTGTAAGGGGTACTCCATATTTTTGCACACATATCTTTAAACTGCTGCCAAGTCATATCGGAATTAACATGCTCATCGTAAACATGACGCAGGTTTACATCGTCTTGCTTAAAAAGTATTATAAGGTTTGCATTGTCTCGTATTAACTGCTTGGGAATTTTAGAATAGGTTTGGTTCAAGTAAAAGCAATCTATATTTTTATGTCTCCCCATCGCAAAGTAATCACGAATATTGTTTTGATTCTCGCAGGCAACATCGTCAAAAA
This sequence comes from Metalampra italica, assembly GCA_949699065.1. Classification (NCBI taxonomy): domain Eukaryota; kingdom Metazoa; phylum Arthropoda; class Insecta; order Lepidoptera; family Oecophoridae; genus Metalampra; species Metalampra italica. The sequence goes on along the minus strand of OX452978.1, from coordinate 11,241,963 downwards.
TTATAATAGAATTGAACGCAGCTTGATTTGGGCTAAGAACCTCTTCATTTTCACGATACTTTGTGTATGATATTTTTGATACTTTTTTAAATACTTTCTCCAGAAATACATATTTAGGTTGAAAGAGAGTCTTAGAATACAAGTATACATTTTTATATCGTAAACCGTTTTCGTGTAAAAGCAAACCGATCATTAAATTTGTTTTCCCACAGTTAGAAGGACCAGATATAATACATCGAATTGTATTCGGTAAGAGTTTTCCATGACGAGACATCTTCTTTGGATAACTTATACATATTTTATCTAGTTTTAGCGTACACGACTGTTTCACAAATTTCATTTTTTTTTTATTTTTTTTTTGCGCTGAAACCTTAAAGACGAGGTTATCGAAGAATGTTGTTCTTAAAATGAAGATATTTAAACGATATTTAAAGTTTTATAGCTATTACGAAGAAGAAAATACATCGATCAATAGTGACGTTGGTAACAGTATTTGTTGGTGTAGAAGGATCGTTCATATTTCGGAAATCGAAAATCATTCAGTTCTATTACATCATTCATCATGCATCATTTATCATCCATTCGTGTTGAGACTTAGTGTTCGCGAATTCGGTTCAATTCAACAATGTGTTAGTTACCTTCATTATCCGTTCCTTGCTACTGTGCGATGGTGAGTAATCTCTTCTTACCGTTTACATTGCGTTTACCCCATTGGGAATTCTACTCCACGAGATATTGGGCGTTTTGGCTCCACGGAGTGAGAGAAGGCGAACGCAAGTTCGCCTGATCGCACAAAGTGGGGCAGAATGCCCAATATCTCCCTACTATTTTCATTACTCCCGCGGATGTATATAGGCTATTGTGTTTCTGTATGCATGCATATAATAATCCACATAACGAGCAAGTGTGATGAAATAAATATTAAGAGTAGAAGTCATTGAGAATAAATATAAATTTGTACATACATAATACTGTCACGAAATAAATCCAGATAATGCATTTATTACTATATAATAAGAGTGGAGTCCACCTATAGATAAGCACGTAGAAATATCAAACATTGCTAAGTTCGTTTGAGATTTGAATCGACAAATTATAATACATTTCTGTTGAAAGCGCAAAGAAATAGAATAAAGCCAAGGAACGGTATTTAAACAAAAAATATATTCGCTAGACATAAACAATCCAATTCGTTTGAGGCGGTTAGTGCAAACGAATTATGTACTTTAAGTTAATTAAACCAGCGCGCAATACCGCACAACGATGAGCAGACCCAGCGACCAACCGGTCGCCCGGTAGGTACGTATCAGAACAATAGCGACGCTTACCTGCGGCAGCGATTCCCAACCCGCGGGCGCAAAGACTTAATAAAGTTAACAATGACATGAACTTTTGAATTCCGGGGAAGAAATTATTATTGATTAAACAAAAGATCTGAATCCGATGCTATGCGAAATATCTCCAACGTAGGGGACTTCCTCGCCAGGATCTTGCAGTGTTTCACCCATATATCCACCCATTAGAATCTTTGCACTACTATTTCACCCACTTAGGGGATGATTTGAGAAATCCTTTCTTAGTAGACGTCAGTGCTATAAAGAGGAACCTCTGTGCTAAATTTCAAGTCCCTAGGCTCAGCGCTTTGGTTGTGCGTTTCATCCCCTATTTTTCATACTTAGGGGTGGAATTTTCAAAATTCGCGAAACACGTCATTATTGTTTTTAAACTAAAAGCCTAAATATAAATTTTCACGATTCTAGCTTCAGCGGTTTTGGCTGTGCGCGTTTCATCCCTTATTTTACATACTTAGGGGTGGAATTTTCAAAATCGCTGAAACACGTGTTCATTGGTTTTTAACGAATAGCCTAAATACAAATTTTCAGGTTTCCAACTTTAAAAATGAGGGACTTACATACAATCTTTGCACCCCTATTTCACCCACTTAGGGGATGATTTGAAAAATCATTTCTTAGTGGACGTCAGTGCTATAAAGAGGAACCTCTGTGCCAAATTTCAAGTCCCTAGGCTCAACGGTTTGGTTGTGCGTTTCATCCCCTATTTTTCATACTTAGGGGTGGAATTTTCAAAATTCGCGAAACATGTTATTATTGTTTTTAAACTTAAAGCCCAAATATAAATTTTCACGATTCTAGCTTCAGCGGTTTGGGCTGTGCGCGTTTCATCCCTTATTTTACATACTTAGGGGTGGAATTTTCAAAATCGCTGAAACACGTGTTCATTGGTTTTTAACGAATAGCCTAAATACAAATTTTCAGGTTTCCAACTTTAAAAATGAGGGACTTTCATACAATATTTGCACCCCTATTTCACCCACTTAGGGGATGATTTTTGAAAAATCCTTTCTTGGTGGACGTCAGGACTATATGAGGAACCTTTGTGCCAAATTTCAAGTCTCTAGGCTCAGCGGTTTGGGGTGTGCGTTTCATCCCCTATTTTTCATACTTAGGGGTAGAATCTTCAAAATTCGCGAAATACTTCATTATTGTTTTTAAACTAAAAGCCTAAATATAAATTTTCACGATTCTAGCTTCAGCGGTTTGGGCTGTGCGCGTTTCATCCCTTATTTTACACACTTAGGGGTAGAATTTTCAAAATTGCCGAAACACGTCATTATTGTTTTTTAACTGAAAGTCTAAATGTAAAACACAACTAAAACACAACTAAATGTAAAACAAAACAGCTACGCGGACGATATGGTTCTGCTGAGCCCCTCGATCAGTGCACTGAGAAGTCTACTGGAGATTTGTGAGTCCTATGCCGGGGCCCATGGACTCAGATACAATGCGAAGAAGAGTGAAGTGATGGTATTTAAAGCGGGCACCAAAAGCTACTCTACCGTGCCCCCAGTTAAGCTCTGTGGCACTCCTCTTAATAGAGTCGCACATTTCAAGTATCTGGGTCACTGGGTCACCGAGGATCTCAGTGATGAGACCGACATAGAGAGGGAGCGCAGGGCATTGGCTGTCCGATGCAATATGTTGGCCCGCAGGTTTGCACGATGTACTAAGCAGGTTAAGGTGACGCTCTTCAGAGCATACTGCCAGTCCTTCTACACGTGCAACTTGTGGATCAACTATACGCAGAGGACATACAATGCCCAGCGCGTGCTTTCAGGGTGCTGTTGGGGCTGCCGCGTTTCTGTAGCGCATCGGGGATGTTTGCGGAGGCGCACACTGATGGCTTCCACGCCATCGTCAGGAAGAGATGCGCATCCCTGATGAGCAGAGTGCGCGGCAGTGCCAACGGCATCCTGAGAGCGATAGCTGACAGGTGGGACTGCCCAGTGCTGGGGCACTGGATACGGCTGCATGCGGTCAAGTAGCCATGTGCCCGGGTACTGGGGGGTCTCCCTGTCTGGTCATTGTATAGCCCTGGATGTGTGTGTTTGTGTGTGTATGTGTGTGTGTGTGTGTATGTGTATGGGATTTATTTAATTATACTAACATTAGTGGTTAAGATTGTTTACTAACACTATGGATGAATTTCCGAAATAAAAATCTATTTAATTTAATTTAATTTAAAAACCCGGCAAGTGCGAGTCGGACTCGCCCACGGAGGTTTCCGTTCCGTCAGCCACACTAATATGCCATCACTGTACCAAGTTTCATCAAAATTTAAAAAAAATCTATTCTATCTGGGAAAAGTTTACCGCGGTAAAAAGTTGCCTATATGTTATCCCAGGATATAGACTATCACTGTTAGGTTAAGTTAGGTTTGGTTAGGTTAGGTTAGGTTAGGTTAGGTTGGGGTCCCGGGCCAGACGGGATCCCTGCTCGAGCCCTGGTCCTGATGCTCGGTCCGCTCGAACAGAGAGTGAGAGCGCTTTTCAGCGCGTGCCTTGAGCAGGGTCAGTTTCCAAGCAGATGGAAGACGGGGAGACTGGTCCTGCTGAAGAAGGAGGGGCGACCGGCGGACTCGCCGTCTGCGTATAGGCCGATCGTGCTGCTCGACGAGGTGGCCAAGCTGTTCGAACGCGTGATAGCTGCCCGTCTCGTCGATCATTTGGAGGGCGCTGGGCCAGACCTCAGCCAGTACCAGTTCGGCTTCCGCCGGGGCAGGTCCACCATCGACGCGATCGCGCGGGTGAGGGCCCTGGCGGAGGACGCGGTGTCTCGGGGTGAGGTCGTCTTGGCGGTGTCTCTGGACATCGCCAACGCCTTCAACACCCTGCCCTGGGACACCATAAAGGAGGCGCTGAGGTACCACGGCGTGCCGGAGTATTTGCGTCGGGTTGTGGCGGCATATCTATCGGATAGGGCCGTCGCTTATCCGACGCAGACAGGGTGGGAAAGGAGAGCGATGTCGTGCGGTGTCCCACAGGGCTCGGTCCTCGGACCGCTCCTGTGGAACATCGGGTACGACTGGGTGCTGCGTGGCCGGAACTTGCGGGGCGTCGACGTGACATGTTACGCCGACGACACGCTCGTGACGGCCCGCGGCGACTCCTACCGAGACGCCGCTATCTTGGCCACGGCTGGGGTAGCGCAGGTGGTGGCGCGGATACGCGGACTGGGGCTAGAGGTGGCGCTGAACAAGTGCGAGGCCTTATGTTTTCACGGGCCTCGGAGGGCCCCACCTGCTGGATCCTGCCTGGTGGTGGGTGGGAGCTCCATCGGTGTTAAGTCGACGATGAGGTATCTGGGCCTCATCCTAGACAGCCGATGGAGCTTCAAGCCGCACTTTGAGCGCCTGGCTCCGAGGCTCGTCGGAGCTGCTGGGGCGCTGAGCCGCCTAATGCCGAACGTCGGCAACCCCAAGGCCGGCTGTCGTCGCCTGTTCGCCGGGGTAGTGCGATCGATGGCCCTCTACGGGGCACCCATCTGGGTGGATGCCTTGACCGCCCATAATAGGGCCCTGCTGCGGAGACCGCAGCGGGTCATGGCGGTCAGGCTCATACGGGGGTACCGCACCGTCTCGTGCGAGGCGGCGTGTGCGTTGGCCGGCTCCCCGCCCTGGGAGCTGGAGGCTGAGGTGCTGGCGGAGGTCCACCGCAGAGTGTCGGAGTCTCGCGCTCGAGGGGACCGGCCACATCCGGAGGAGATCAAGCGGTGGAGAGAAACTTCCCGCAAGGTCCTCCTCCGGAAGTGGAGGGAGATGTTGGAGGAACCAACCGCAGGCGTCCACACCATCGACGCCCTCCGGCCCGTCTTCTCGCGATGGGTCGGGGAACAACGGGAGATAACCTTCCACCTGGCGAAGGTCCTCACGGGGCACGGCTGCTTCGGGAAGTACCTGTGCCAGGTGGCAGGAAGGGAGCCGACGCGAGAATGCCATGCGTGCGGCTGCGCCGAAGATACGGCGCAGCATACGCTAGCGGAGTGCCCAGCTTGGGCAGAGCAGCGGACACTACTGGTGTCCGCCGTGGGGACGGATCTCTCGCTGCCGGCCGTAGTCAAATCTATGGTCGACAGCGAGAGGTCCTGGAGAGCGATGGTCTCCTTCTGCGAGGACGTGATGTCGCAAAAGGAGACGGCGGAGCGGATGAGGGAGGAAGATCCCTCGGCTCATGCGCTGCGCGTGAGGAGGGTCGGGCGCAGACGGCGGGCGTACGCACGTACGATGCCGCCGTAAACGCCCGAGGGCCCTGTGTGCTGGGGCGAGGAATACAGCCACGGTATCCCCTGCCTGTCGTACAAGCCGACTAAAAGGGGTCGTCGGGGTCGCGGGCGGCTGAGGCGGGGGCCTCAGTCGCCCATAACATCTGACGCGACCCCGAGGAGGGCAGCAGCACGGGGTGGCCTCATGCTGCTGCAGCACCGCGAGGGTGCTGGGGGGAGGAACCACTCCCCCCGAGGTGGGCCGCTGCAAAGCGGCGGGGCGCTTGGAGTGGCTTCGGAAGCGAGCTCATCGACCCCGGAGTCACTCCATGTGCCTGAGATGGCCACCGTGTGGTTTTAGTGGGTATGCCCTCTAAGGGAGACTCCCACATATCCCGGCTTCCTCCCCCGAGGGGTCCGGGAATGCATAAAGCATTTCCACACGTAAAAAAAAAAAAAAAAAAGGTTAGGTTGGGGTCCCCCCCGACGGGTTCCCGCCTTGACGGGGCGGGGGGGCTCAGTAGCCGTGTTGCCTCCGCACGGTGAAGCTAAGAGGAACCCGAGGTGGGGCGCTCACAGTCGGCTTTGCCTCCTCCCGAAATCGACTTGTGATGCGCCAAGGGGGGCTGCGTGGACGGGGGAGTATAAAACGGCGGTTCGGTAAGACGTCGATCTCCCCTTTCTCCGCAGCCGAGGTAGGATCGCGGGGGGAGAGGAGTTTTGGTATTGCGGTGCGCCACTCTCCCTACCCTCCGCGACCTTGGCGGGGCTGCACCGCAGATGCGGCAAAAGGGGGGCTGCGTGGACGGGGGAGTATAAAACGGCGGTTCGGTAAGACGTCGATCTCCCCTTTCTCCGCAGCCGAGGTGGGATCGCGGGGGGAGAGGAATGTTGGTATTGCGGTGCGCCACTCTCCCTACCCTCCGCGATCTTGGCGGGGCTGCACCGTAGATGCGGCAAAAGGGGGGCTGCGTGGACGGGGGAGTATAAAACGGCGGTTCGGTAAGACGTCGATCTCCCCTTTCTCCGCAGCTGAGGTGGGGTCGCGGGGGGAGAGGAGTGCTGGTATTACGGTGCGCCACGCTCCCTACCCCCCGCGACCTTGGCGGGGCCGCACCGCAGATTCGGCAACGGTGGGGCCGCGGGGTGAGGGGGGAGTGTCGGTAGTCTGGGACACCGCCTCCCCTATCCTCCGTGGCCGATGGTGTGGTCGGCGGCGGAGCCATGCACCTCATCCGCTGCTGGGGGTCGGGAATGCCACAGGCAGTTGGCCTGCTTTCCGACTCCCCCTTTGGGGTCGCGGACGGCTGAGGCGGGGGCCTCAGTCGTCCATTACATCTGACGCGACCCCGAGGAGGGCGGCAGCACGGGTGGCCTCGTGCTGCTGCAGCACCGTGAGGGTGCTGGGGGGAGGAATGTCTCCCCCCGAGAGGGGCCGCTGCAAAGCGGCCGGGCGCTGGAGTGGCTCCGGAGGCGGGCGTACCGATCCCGGGGTCCCTCCACGCGCCTGAGATGGCCACCGTGTGGTTTTAGTGGGTATGCTCCTCTAGCGCTATATCTGAGGAGAGACTCCCACATATCCCGGCCTCCGTCCCCCAGGAGGTCGGGAATGCATAAAGCATTTCCACACGTAAAAAAAAAAAAAAAAGTTAGGTTGGGGTGCTAGGTCGGGTAACCTCCTCGTGTGCCCTACTGCTGTGGGTGCCCCTCGGATACGTCCGGGGGTAACCAGAGCAGGTTCGGGCCGGTGCACCCTGGGCATCGGTCAATAATGTTTCTTCGGGGACATTATTGGCCGATGGCGAATAACCCGACGAGATGGGGGGCTGTGCCTGCGAGTTCGCAGAACACAGCTCCATGGAGGAGGAGGCCCTCGGGCCTCAACGTTTCTCCGCGTGTCCCTTTGATTAGCAGAGGGCACAGTGGACGGAGCAAGGGCGGGCTGAGTGTGCATTTATGCCGCTTGGCAGGCACTTCGGTGCCAGGTATATCGTAATCCCTACGGATTCTCTGAAGGGACCGAGGGTCCACGACTCCTGGACCGCGAGGGATGAAAACCTCTATAAAATAAAGTTTCCCCGAATCCCAAATGGCGGCGCAGCGTGATGCATGGTTGATGGGTTGTTCAGCCATTACTGCGTCTTTCCCCCCTTCCCTCATTCCTCCTATCCTTCCCTTCCCAATCCTTTAATCATGTCCTGTCCTATCCCAATCCCACTCCCATTCCTAAGGGGAACTCACCCCTAAAAAAAGAGAGCCTGTGGTAGGGTTACAGCCACACCCATGAGTGCGAACGAAAAACAACTACCCCAGGTGGGTACCAGTCTCTCCGAGGCTGGAGAATCCCACGGCGTCGCTTCGGCGGCATCCTGCCCCTCGTATTCTGGGGGGGGCAATTCACACTCCGTGGGCGCATTGCGCCCGCGCTCTAAGGAGGGAGACGCGAGTCTGACGACGGGGGCTTCGCCATCACCAGCGCCCAGAGCGGCGCGGGTGATGTCGATGCGCTCGGAGGTCGACTCAAACATGGATGAGACGGGAGTATCAGGCGCGTTGGAGAAGCGCGCCGTGGTGGTACTGTCCCGCTTAAGCAATGACTCCATCAACATGGACATAGAGAAGAGCGGCGACGACGAGACGGGAGATTCGGACGCAAGTCTGGAGACCGTCTCGTCGCTGTCGGGCCGGCTGTGAAAGTCCGGAGTAAAGAGACAGCTCAGCTTGTCTGAGCCGTCTAGCGAGGAAGAGGGCGCTTCACCAACCCGACGAGGGAGAGGACGCCCGGCTACTACCGGCGAATACGTAGGACTGGCTAAGGCCAGGTCCGAATATCTGAAGGCAGAAAGGGAGTCTCTGCAACTCGAGGCCGAAAAGGAGGTGGCTGCGCAGACTGCGCGAGCACGCAAAACTCGCGAGGCTCGCGTCGATGGTGCAGCGGCCTCTGTTCAACCACCGGTGATGACTGGGGATGGTGGCACTGCCGCCGCTCTCAACAAACAGGTGCTGGATGCTCTCGAGACCGTTTCGCTGGTCTCGAGAAAATCCAGCAACCTGAAGGGTACTTACCAACGTGCCCTCAAAGAAGCTGTAGCGTCCATAAGGAACGCAGTGGAGGTGCTACACACGCGCACGACAAGTGAGGAGACGGCGCGTTTGCAGGCCAGCAACACGCGCCTGCAGACAGAGCTGGACGAACTCCGCAAGGAGTTTGTCCAGCTAAGATCCGAAATGGCGACGGTTCGCAGGGGAATGCCTTTGGAGGATAGTCGCTCCCCCTCCATGGATTTGGAAGAGTTCCCTCCGCTGCCGCAACCCAGGATAATGCCAGTAAACAGGCCGGCACAACAAACGGGGGATGAGCAGCCAGCCCTGGACGTGCAGGAGCTGACGCGCTCCATCATGGTACAAGTGGGGACCATGGTTGGTGCGCGTCTGGAGTCCCTTGAGGACAGGCTCCTGCCGCCCAAACGCATACGGCCACCACTGGCAGCAGATAAAAAGAAGGAGATGACGCAAGGCTCCGCCCAGGAGACAGGACTCGCGCATGATGCACCCCTACCTCCCGCTTCCTCCCAACAGGAGCGGAAGAAGAGAGGCAGGAAGAAGAAGGCAGAAGACAAGTCCCCAGAGGGGACTGAGCCTCGCCAAGTCCCCCCGCCGCCCGCCCGCACGGGTGAGGCCTGGAAGGTGGCGGGAGGAAAGAAACCTAAAAAAAAGAAGGGGAAAGTTGCGCAAACGCAGTCGCAGAGCCAACCTAAAAAGAAGGCCCATAAGCCCCGCCAGCCCCGGACGACGGCTGTAGTTATCACACTGCAGCCGGAAGCCGCGGAGAAGGGCCTGACGTACGGGCAGGTAATCGCTGAGGCTAAGAGTAAGATAAAACTCGAGGACCTCGGCATCCCCCCGGGAATGCGAGTCACCATGGCGGCCACTGGTGCACGGATCCTGCAGGTGCCAGGAGCCACCAGTGGTGATAAAGCCGACTCCCTGGCTAAAGCGCTGCGGGAGGTAATAGGTGAGAGCAACATCCGAGTCTCCAGACCCACAAAGTGTGCAGAAATGCGCATTTCGGGGCTGGACGACTCGGTAACTCCCGACGAGGTTGTTGATGCGGTTGCGAAGGCCGGTGGGTGTGCCGCAGATGAGGTGAAGCCCGGCGTAATTCGACAGGACTTTAACGGGCTCGGTACAATCTGGGTGAAATGCCCGGTCGCTGCCGCCAGAAAGGTGGCGGAGGGAGGTCGTCTCCTGGTCGGGTGGGTCTCGGCGCAGGTAAAACTGCTCGAGACCAAGCCTCTGCGGTGTTATCGCTGCCTCGAGACGGGGCACGTCAGAGCGAAGTGCGCCGCAGAGGTTGACAGGAGCGACCACTGCTACCGTTGTGGCAAGCCTGGTCACAAGGCGGTTGCGCGGCCGATCCGCACTGCACCGTGTGTGCGGCTGCAGGCAAACCAGCGGGGCACAGGGTGGGCGGCAAAGCATGTGCCGTCACCCAACCCAAACATGGGAAGGGAGGCAAAAAGGGCGGCGATGGCCTCAGGGTCTCCTCGCAGCTCGACTGCCCTGCGGCTAGCATCCCTGCAGCCCAGGCCGAGGAGAACCTGATGGACATCGTTAATTAATGGACATCAAGTTTATACAGGGGAATATCAATCACTGCGCCAATGCTCAGGACCTTTTGTTTCAGAGTATGGCGGAGCGATTGATACAGGTGGCAGTGGTCGCCGAGCCCTACTTTGTCCCGCCCAGAGATAACTGGGGCGATCGCGAGGGCTTGGTGGCCATCATCACCCAGTCTGGCCTCCCCCTGGAAAGGGTGACGAGAGGCCGAGGCTTCGTCGCGGCCTACGTGGGGAATATGATGGTGGTCGGGGTGTATTTCTCGCCGAATCGGACCCTGGCGGAATTCGAACAGTTCCTGGTCGAAGTCGGGGCTCTGATTGGCCAGAGTTCACCCACCAACGTGATTGTCGCCGGGGATCTCAACGCCAAGTCTATGGCGTGAGGATGTCCGGCGACGGACCCTTTTGGTGAGGTGCTCGAGGAGTGGGCGGTGGAGATCGGACTGGCGGTGCTTAACCGTGGATCGGTCCCCACGTGCGTGCGGCAACAGGGCAGCTCAATCGTGGACGTCACGTTCGCAAACGCTGCCCTGGCGCGCCGTATCCAGGACTGGGAAGTTCTGGAGGATGTGGTGACGCTGTCGGACCACCGATATATTCGGTTTGATGTCGCTGCATCCCCAGTGGCCCCAAGTGGTCCCAGCCGATCCCGGGAAAGCGAAGGACCACGGTGGAGGCTAAAGCGCCTTAACCGCGAACTTCTGTACGAGGCGGCCCTGGTCCAGGCCTGGGAAAATCCGCCGGAGGGCCCCGTCGAAGTGGAGCGTGAGTCGGAGTGGCTCGGGGTGGCCATGTCGCATGTCTGCGACGCGGCCATGCCCCGCGCCAGGCCGGCCCCGCCCAGGCGCTCCGTGTACTGGTGGTCCGACGAACTCGCACAGCTCCGCGCCGAGTGCGTGGTGGCGAGACGTCGGATCACCAGATACCGAAGGCGACGGCAGAGAGACGAGGCCGAGGAGGCGCTGTTGTACGCTACCCACAAGGATCGTACAAAAACTTTTAAGGTGGCCATAGCCAACGCCAAGTCATTGGCGAGAGAGGAGATGCTGGAGACCCTAAACAAAGATCCATGGGGGAGGCCGTACAGGATGGTGAGGTGCAAGCTTCGCCCCTGGGCTCCCCCCGTGACGCAGAGTCTCCAGCCCCAAATCCTGGATCGCGTGGTAGATGTCCTGTTTCCGGACAGGACTGCCCACGTCCCTCCGCCGATGGCGGCGGTGGCAGAACGGGACGAGGAAGTGAGCGCGCCCGAGGTGACTGAGGGTGAGCTGAAGGCGGCGGTGCTGCAGCTTCAGAGTAAAGGCAACACCGCCCCGGGACTTGACGGCATCCCCGGCCGCGCCTTGGTACAGATGCTCGGACCCCTCGAGCCGAGGGTGAGGGCGATGTTCAGCGCGTGCCTAGAACAGGGCCAGTTCCCCCGCAGGTGGAAAACGGGAAAGCTGGTCCTGCTGAGGAAGGAGGGACGCCCGGCTGATTCGCCTTCGGCGTACCGGCCGATCGTCCTGCTCAACGAGGTGGGCAAGCTCTTTGAGCGCGTCGTAGCCGCCCGCCTCGTCAAGCACCTGGAGGAGGAAGGGCCGAGCCTCAGCGACTGTCAGTTCGGTTTCCGTCAGGGCAGGTCCACCATCGACGCGATCACGCGGGTGAGGGCCCTGGCGGAGGACGCGGTGTCCCGATGGGAGGTCGTCTTGGCGGTGTCTCTGGACATCGCCAACGCCTTTAATACCCTGCCCTGGGACACCATAAAGGAGGCGCTGAGGTTCCACGGCGTGCCGGGGTACCTGCGCCGGGTGGTGGCGGCCTATCTCTCCGAGAGGACCGTCACATACCCGGCGCAGAGTGAGTGGCGGAGCCGAGCGATGTCGTGCGGTGTTCCACAGGGATCGGATTTACTAAGGGACGATCAACCACCGACGCAGGAGTCATGCTTGTTAAGCATATTTTTGATGCTTGGGAAGCTTCACATGATGCAATAGGCATCTTCTGCGATCTCTCCAAAGCATTTGATTGCGTTAATCACGAAACCTTGCTACTCAAATTAAAACATTATGGCGTGAAAGACAGAGCATTCGAATTACTTAAATCTTACCTTGAAAATAGAGTACAAAAAGTTGATATAAATGGAGTTAAATCATCTGGTTCAGTTGTGAAAATGGGGGTGCCCCAGGGCTCAGTTCTGGGTCCTTTTCTTTTTCTTGTATATATAAATGACTTGCCATTTTTAATACAAAACATGTCCAACATAGTATTATTTGCCGATGACACTTCTCTGATTTTTAAAATTAGCAGAAGAGCTTGTGATCTTCCTGAGGTAAACAATACTCTCACACAAGTACTTAACTGGTTCAGCATTAATATTCTAGCATTAAATACAACAAAAACTAAATGTATTAAATTTTGCCTACCAAATGTAAGACATGTAGTTAATAATGTAACTTTAGGTACAGAAAGATTAGAATTTATCAAAAGCACGGTGTTCCTAGGTATAACTATAGACTCATCTCTTCAATGGGGGCCCCACATAGCTTCACTAGCTGGCAGACTAAGCTCGGCCGCCTACGCCGTTAGGAAAATTAGACAATTAACAGATATTGCTACTGCGAGATTAGTCTATTTCAGCTACTTCCACAGCATCATGTCATACGGCATCCTACTGTGGGGTCAAGCGGCAGATATAGAAACCATCTTTATTTTGCAAAAGAGAGCTGTTAGGGCGATCTATAATTTACGTTGTAGAGAATCATTAAGAGAAAAGTTTAAAGAAATTAATATATTAACCGTTGCCAGTCAATACATTTTTGAGAATATTTTGTATGTCCGCAAAAATATATCTCTCTTTTTGAGGCACTGTGATATGAACACAGCTTATGTTACAAGAAACAAAAACAAACTTGTACCACCACAGTTAAGGCTTAGTAAGGTCAGTAAATCATTCACGGGGCAATGTATACGCTTCTACAACAAACTACCAGAAGAAATCTTAAATATGAATGACAGAAAATTTAAGACTCACATTAAACAACAACTTTGTAAGAAAGCTTATTATAAAACAGTCGATTATCTAAATGACAAAGATGCCTGGTGTTAATGTTACTTCAGCCTCGCACAATCTTTACAAAATAATGTTATGTACAAACTTGATTTTAAAAGATGTGTTGCGGAAGTTTGTTGCGCCGCTTCTTCTTCCCAGCTCTATATAACACCTTGGAGGCGGTGGTAGATAAAAAATTGACGTTGTATAAATGTACCTAGTGTACTTACATGCAATAAAATACTTTTGAATTTGAATTTGAATTTGAATTCGGTCCTCGGACCGCTCCTGTGGAACATCGGTTACGACTGGGTACTGCGAGGGCGCAACCTGCCGGGCGTCAGCGTGACTTGTTACGCTGACGACACGCTCGTGACGGCCAGCGACAACACTTACCGGAGGGCTGCCATACTGGCTACGGCTGGTGTGGCGCAAGTAGTGGCCAGGATCCGCCGGCTAGGGCTGGAGGTGGCGCTGAACAAGTCCGAGGCCCTGTGTTTCCACGGGCCTCGGAGGGCGCCACACGCCGGATCCCACTTGGTGGTGGGGGGAACTTAAATCGGAGTCGAGTCGACGATGCGGTACTTAGGCGTCGTCCTCGACAGCCGGTGGAATTTTAAGGCGCACTTTGCGCGCCTGGCTCCGAAACTCGTCGGAGCCGCCGGCGCGCTGAGCCGTCTCCTCCCCAACGTCGGCAACCCGGTTGCCGGCTGCCGCCGCTTGTACGCGGGGGTGGTGCGGTCGATGGCCCTCTACGGGGCCCCCATCTGTGTGGATGCCTTGAACGCCCACAACAGGACCCTGCTGCGGAGGCCGCAGCGGGTCATGGCGGTCAGGCTCGTGAGGGGGTACCGCACCATATCGTACGAGGCAGCGTGCGTGCTGGCCGGCACACCGCCCTGGGAGCTGGAGGCCGAGGTGCTGGCGGAGGTGTACCTGCATTTCTCGGAGTCGCGAGCCCGAGGAGAACGTCCACATCCGGAGGAGATAAGGCGGTGGAGGGAAACTTCCCGCGAGGAGCTCCTCCGGAAGTGGAGAGGTCGTCTGGAGGAGCCGGGTGCGGGCCTCCGGACTATCGAAGCCGTCCGACCCGTCCTCAAAAGATGGGTCGACGAAAGACCGGGGGCTCTCACCTTCCACCTCGTGCAGGTCCTCTCGGGGCATGGTTGCTTCGGGAGGTACCTGTGCGGTGTGGCGGGGAGGGAGTCCACCCCAGAATGTCACGGCTGTGGCTGCGCCGAAGATACGGCGCAGCACACGCTTGCTGTGTGCCCAGCATGGGCAGAGTCACGGGCGCGCCTGGTCGCGGCCGTGGGGGCGGATCTCTCGCTGCCGGCCGTAGTCAAATCTATGGTCGACAGCGAGAACTCCTGGAAGGCGATGGTCTCCTTCTGCGAGGAGGTGATGACGCAGAAGGAGACGGCGGAACGGGCAAGGGAGGAGGATGCCTCCGCCCTCCCTATGCGCCGACGGAGGGTCGGGCGTAGACGGCGGGTGTACGCAGGTACGCTGCCGCCGTAAGCGCCCGAGCGCCCTGTGTGCTGGGGCGAGGAATACAGCCACGGTATCCCCTGCCTGTCGTACAAGCCGACTAAAAGGGGTCGTCGGGGTCGCGGGCGGCTGAGGCGGGGGCCTTAGTCGCCCATAACATCTGACGCGACCCCGAGGAGGGCGGCAGCACGGGGTGGCCTCATGCTGCTGCAGCACCGCGAGGGTGCTGGGGGGAGCAAACACTCCCCCCCGAGGTGAGCCGCTGTAAAGCGGCGGGCGCGGAGTGGTTCCGGAGGCAAGGCCGTAAAGGCCTGCTCGGAGCCACTCCATTAATGCGCCGGGATGGCCACCGTGTGGTTTTAGTGGGTAGGCCCCTCCGTATCCGAGGGTGAGAGTCCCACATAACCCGGCCTTCCCCGCGAGAAGGTCGGGTATGCGTAAAAAGCATTTCCACACGTAAAAAAAAAAAAAAAGGTTAGGTTAGGTCAGGTTAGTGTCGTTGCCACGTGTCGGCGCCTGTTTGCGGGCGTCCTGCGCAGCATGGCGTTATATGGGGCACCGATCTGGGCCGACAAGTTGTCGGCCAAGAACAAGGCCCTCCTGCGACGGCCACAGAGGGTGGTGGCCATACGAATCGTGAGGGTCTACACCACGGTGTCCCATGCGGCGGCATGTGCCCTCGCCGGCACAATGCCCTGGGAGCTAGACGCCCTGGTGATGGCGGAAACTCAACAGGCGCGGGCTGAGGCAAGGGCGAGAGGGGAGCGTCCGGATCCGGTGCTCATTGAAGGTGGGCGCCGCATGGCGGCAGAGAGGATGCGGGACCGATGGAAGAGGGCCTTGGAGGACTCTCCATACGGTACCCGCACATTGGGGGCACTCCTCCCGTCGTTCGAGGAGTGGCTAGAGAGGGAGCACGGTAGCCTCGGCTTCCGTCTGTCGCAGGTGATGACTGGGCATGGCTGTTTCGGTCATTACCTGCACGGGATAGGGAGGGAGCCGAGTCCGCGGTGCCACGAGTGCGGGGCCCCGGACGACACGGCGGATCATACCGTGGAGGAGTGCGCCCGATGGGACCTGGAGCGACAGGACCTGGTGGAGGCCACCGGATGTGGGGATCTCTCGCTGCCAGCAATGGTCGCGACCATGCTGAGCAGCGAGAGATCGTGGGAGGCGGTAGCCTCCTTCTGTGAGACAATCATCTCGCAGAAGGAGGCGGCGGAGCGGGTGCGCGAAGACGCAGTCGACGCGCACCCGCTCCGGCGCAGACGGCGGGGCAGAAGGCGGGCACAATTCGGTGCCCGTCTTCTGCCCCTTGTGTAGACGTGGGTGAGGGGCCCACTATCAAAGTCTACACACGTCTGGGGGAAGGGCCGTAGCGTTTGCGGTTCCTTCCCTCCTTGGCGCGGGGCACCAGTTGGTGCGGCCGGGGGGGTGACGTGGTGAAATCCTTGTGCAACCCACGCACCCCCCACAAAAACGGCAGAGCGGGTAAAACGCCGGAGTTGGTTTTAGTGGGTATACCATCTCACTCTGAGATCGGGAGTCCCACACACCCCCCCCACATGGTCTCCCTAGACCGGGGGGGATGGTGCCTAACGCATTTCCAACTCCGTGAAAAAAAAAAAAAAGGTTAGCTAAGTTTCATCAAAATTAAATATTTTTCTCGCGCGAAAAGTTTACTGCTGTGAAAAATAGCCTATATGTTATCCCAGGATATAAGCTATCACTGTGCCAAGTTTCATCAAAATTAAATATTTTTCCCGCGGGAAAAATTTACCGCGGTAAAAACTTGTCCATATGTCATCCCTAGATTTAAGCTGTCACTGTACCAAGTTTCATCCGAATCCGTTCAGCCGTTATCGAGTTTCCCGCGGGAACAATTTACCGCGGTGAAAAGTAGCCTACATGTTATTCCAGGATATAAACTTGTAGTATATTTAAGGGAAAAGGCGAGAGAAATGAGAAAGGTTAGTTTTCTGTAGTTAGTGTAATTCCAATGTTGACGGCCCGCCGTATGACAGGTTATCTACAAATACCCACTTATATGCTACATCTCCCCAACCTAAATTTAACAATACAAAACTAATGTAATCTTCTAACCATAAGAAAATCATACTACTTAATAGAAGTACTACATCTCCCCAACCTAAATTTAACAATACAGAATAATAAAAAATCTTAAGATGTAGGTATACACAACCAAAATAAAAGAATCAATCAGATTCTAAAATTTTAAATTTTAACGGTGACGAGGTCTAAGGTTAATATTCAAGATCGGAGAAGAATCGTCAAGAGTCACATTATCGGAAGGCTCCCATATACTCCCTTCCTCCACACTTGCTGGTGAATCGGAGTGAAGAGTCTGATCCTGTAGTGAAGAAGAAGGCGATAAGAATGTTTCAGTAAGACTGCCATCGCTACGGTCTATCTCAGTTGCCGATCCGTCTACTGTGGGAGTGGGAGTATTAAACGCAGCGGCAGTCTCCTCACTCTGTGCATTCTGCACTGAACTGGACTCTGTGATCTCATGTTCACAAACTTCACTTTGGTCCGAGTCCAGTTGGTCACTCTGTGTTGTAGTGGCATCGAGGGTAATGTGCGCATAATCGGTATCACTTTCACTAGAAGATTGGTTTTGAGCGTCAGGGTCTACTCCTCTGTACTTATGCATTTGATCTACATGCTTCTTAACAACACAATCGAATTTTGGTGCATAAACTAAAAACATACGTGACCCAATTCTTTGATTAATTATACCTCTAATCCATGTATGTTTGGTACCATTGTAATAATGTTTTTTTATTAGGACTTCATCTCCAACTTTAAATTTCAAATTTCTTTTCCCACCAAAAACTTCACATTGAGAGATCTGTTTGTTAATCACATTTTCATTAGCCGCGGCATGCACTGCGGAATCGGAAGGTAAAATGTGTTGTTTAGGTTTTGGACATAATAAATCAAGACGAGAGCGCAATGGACGTCCAATCAATAACTGAGCTGGGGAAAAACCTGTGCTACAATGTGCCGTGTTCCTATAGTCTAACAAAAATTTATTTAGTTTAAGTAATAACAAAAATTGTGAGGAACTTTCCTCAGCTAAGGTTTTGATTGCCTTCTTTACAGTTTTAACTGAATTCTCTGCTTGACCATTTGAAGCCGGATGATAAGGTGCTATCGTTAAGTGTTCAATGCCATTGGATTTACAGAATTTTTCAAATAAATCAGATGTGAAAACAGAAGCATTGTCAGACACCAGTGTTTTAATTAATCCAAAACGTGCCATCAATTCACTCAATTTCCCTATAATTATTTCCGAGTTTGAAGAATTCAGTAAAATGAAACACTCTAGCCATTTAGAATAAGCGTCTATCGCTACTAGATAGTTTTTCCCAAGTACTGTCAGCATGTCGACATGCACCCGCTTTATAGAATTTGAACCGTTCCGCGAACACACAACGCTTCGAGGTGAAGTGTGCGGCCAGACGACTGATCAACTTGCTATAATCAATTTCATCCAACTTCTCTGGGTGCACTAAGTTAGTAGCCACAGCGAAAGTTTCTTCTGCCAGACATGTGAGTAGAATCGCACGGCGTTTCTCGAACAACTTATCACTGCAGTCCGAAATTCCATTAGCTATGCAGTACTGTTTCAACCGCACTTGAAAATTTTCCCACTGGTGATGTCGATGATCGAAAACGAGTGTTCCGCCGAATAATCCACTTGCCATTTTACAAAATAAGATGAATCGAACTTATTTGCACTCAATAACACGAGTTCAGACACTCCTCGTCGCCAAAATGTAGTATATTTAAGGGAAAAGGCGAGAGAAATGAGAGAGGTTAGTTTTCTGTAGTTAGTGTAATTCCAATGTTGACGGCCCGCCGTATGACAGGTTATCTACAAATACCCACTTATATGCTACAAAACTATAACTGTACCGAGTTTCATAAAAATCCGTCGATCGGTTCTTGAGTTATAAATTATATATGAGAATCTTTGCACCCCTATTTCACCCACTTAGGGGATGATTTTTGAAAAATCCTTTCTTAGTGGACGTCAGTGCGAGTCGGACTCGCTGACGGAGGTTTCCGTTCCGTCAGCCACACTAATATGCCATCACTGTGCCAAGTTTCATCAAAATTAAATATTTTTACCGCGAGAAAAGTTTACCGCGGTAAAAAGTTGTATATATGTTATCCTAGGATATAAACTATTACTTTAGGTTAGTTTTGTTTAGGTTAGGTTAGCTAAGTTTCCCCCCCGACGGGTTCCCGCCTTGACGGGGCGGGGGGGCTCAGTAGCCGTGTTGCCTCCGCACGGTGAAGCTAAGAGGAACCCGAGGTGGGGCGCTCACAGTCGGCTTTGCCTCTTCCCGAAGTCGACTTGTGATGCGCCAAGGGGGGCTGCGTGGACGGGGGAGTATAAAACGGCGGTTCGGTAAGACGTCGATCTCCCCTTTCTCCGCAGCCGAGGTGGGATCGCGGGGGGAGAGGAGTTTTGGTATTGCGGTGCGCCACTCTCCCTACCCTCCGCGACCTTGGCGGGGCTGCACCGCAGATGCGGCAAAAGGGGGGCTGCGTGGACGGGGGAGTATAAAACGGCGGTTCGGTAAGACGTCGATCTCCCCTTTCTCCGCAGCCGAGGTGGGATCGCGGGGGGAGAGGAATGTTGGTATTGCGGTGCGCCACTCTCCCTACCCTCCGCGATCTTGGCGGGGCCGCACCGTAGATGCGGCAAAAGGGGGGCTGCGTGGACGGGGGAGTATAAAACGGCGGTTCGGTAAGACGTCGATCTCCCCTTTCTCCGCAGCTGAGGTGGGGTCGCGGGGGGAGAGGAGTGCTGGTATTACGGTGCGCCACGCTCCCTACCCCCCGCGACCTTGGCGGGGCCGCACCGCAGATTCGGCAATGGTGGGGCCGCGGGGTGAGGGGGGAGTGTCGGTAGTCTGGGACACCGCCTCCCCTATCCTCCGTGGCCGATGGTGTGGTCGGCGGCGGAGCCATGCACCTCATCCGCCGCTGGGGGTCGGGAATGCCACAGGCAGTTGGCCTGCTTTCCGACTCCCCCTTTGGGGTCGCGGACGGCTGAGGCGGGGGCCTCAGTCGTCCATTACATCTGACGCGACCCCGAGGAGGGCGGCAGCACGGGTGGCCTCGTGCTGCTGCAGCACCGTGAGGGTGCTGGGGGGAGGAATGTCTCCCCCCGAGAGGGGCCGCTGCAAAGCGGCGGGGCGCTGGAGTGGCTCCGGAGGCGGGCGTACCGATCCCGGGGTCCCTCCACGCGCCTGAGATGGCCACCGTGTGGTTTTAGTGGGTATGCTCCTCTAGCGCTATATCTGAGGAGAGACTCCCACATATCCCGGCCTCCGTCCCCCAGGAGGTCGGGAATGCATAAAGCATTTCCACACGAAAAAAAAAAAAAAAAAAAAAAAAAAAAAAAAAAAGGTTAGCTAAGTTTCATCAAAATTAAATATATTTTTTTGCGGGAAAAGTTTACTGCGGTGAAAAGTAGCCTATATGTTATCCCAGGATATAAGCTATAACTGTGCCAAGTTTCATCAAAATTAAATATTTTTCTCGCGGGAAAAGTTTACCGCGGTAAAAAGTTGCCCATGTGTCATCCCAAGATATAAGCTGTCACTGTACCAAGTTTCATCCGAATCCGTCGATCCCTTCTTGAGTTATAAATTATATATGAGATTCTTTGCACCCCTATTTCACCCACTTAGGGGATGATTTTTGAAAAATCCTTTCTTGGTAGACGTCAGTGCTATAAGAGGAACCTTTGTGCTAAATTTTAAGTCCCTAGGCTCAGCGGTTTGGTTGTGCGTTTCATCCCCTATTTTTCATACTTAGGGGTGGAATTTTCAAAATTCGCGAAACACGTCATTATTGTTTTTAAACTAAACGCCTAAATATAATTTTTTACGATTCTAGCTTCAGCGGTTTGGGCTGTGCGCGTTTCATCCCTTATTTTACATACTTAGGGGTGGAATTTTCAAAATCGCTGAAACACGTGTTCATTGGTTTTTAACGAATAGCCTAAATACAAATTTTTAGGTTTCCAACTTTAAAAATGAGGGACTTTCATACAATCTTTGCACCCCTATTTCACCCACTTAGGGGATGATTTTTGAAAAATAATTTCTTAATGGACGTCAGTGCTATAAGAGGAACCTCTGTGCCAAATTTCAAGTCTCTAGGCTCAGCGGTTTGGGGTGTGCCTTTCATCCCCTATTTTTCATACTTAGGGGTGGAATTTGCAAAATTCGCGAAACACGTCATTATTGTTTTTAAACTAAATGCCTAAATATAAATATTCACGATTCTAGCTTCAGCGGTTTGGGCTGTGCGCGTTTCATCCCTTGTTTTACATACTTAGGGGTGGAATTTTCAAAATCGCTCAAACACGTGTTCATTGGTTTTTAACGAATAGCCTAAATACAAATTTTCAGGTTTCCAACTTTAAAAATGAGGGACTTTCATAAAATCTTTGCACCCCTATTTCACCCACTTAGGGGATGATTTTTGAAAAATCCTTTCTTGGTGGACGTCAGTGCCATAAGAGGAACCTCTGTGCCAAATTTCAAGTCTCTAGGCTCAGCGGTTTGGGGTGTGCATTTCATCCCCTATTTTTCATACTTAGGGGTGGAATTTTCAAAATTCGCGAAACACGTCATTATTGTTTATAAACTAAAAGCCTAAATATAAATTTTCACGATTCTAGCTTCAGCGGTTTGGGCTGTGTGACGTAACTCCCACCAACCTTAATCCCCCATTTTACATACTTAGGGGTGGAATTTTCAAAATCGCTGAAACACGTCTTCATTGGTTTTTAACGAATAGCCTAAATACAAAGTTTCAGGTTTCCAACTTTAAAAATGAAGGACTTTCATACAATCTTTGCACCATTATTTCACCCACTTAGGGGATGATTTTTGAAAAATCCTTTCTTAGTGGACGTCAGTGCTATATGAGGAACCTCTGTGCCAAATTTCAAGTCTCTAGGTTCAGCGGTTTGGGCTGTGCGTGGATCAGTCAGTCAGTCAGTCAGTTAGGTTCGCCTTTTATATTGTAGATTTTATGTAGCACTACGCTACAATACCCCCTTTGCAGACTGAAAACGCGGGACGTACAGTCACCGTTTTACAGCCCCTCTACTCATTGAAAGAAGAGAACTAAACTTCCTAACTCTACCAATCCAAAATATAAAGAAAAACTCTCCTGAGTTTACCTATTCTAAAAAAAACAATGAAAATAAAATACTAAATGTAATTATGAAATTATCTTGACTTATATTCTTCCTGGCTAAACTACTAACTCGCAATCATAATATTATATTCATACATCAATCTGTCATACTCTCCTTTTTTTATGACGGCGCCTTTATTACATACTTCATATTCATACCCTCCTCTAGGCCTATGGTTGCAATACATTGTTTTAAAATAATAAAATAATAAAATTCTTTTATTTCAGGCCACTACATTGCCCATAATTGTTAATCAAGCCTACCTACTTAGAAACTATATTAGTAAACAATTGGAAAAATTTGAATTATTATTAACACACAGGACAGACAAAATTGACGAAATTCCCCCCACTTGCCAGGCTCACCGCTTCGCACGTATAATGT
The DNA here is from genome assembly GCA_949699065.1 of Metalampra italica. Lineage (NCBI taxonomy): Eukaryota > Metazoa > Arthropoda > Insecta > Lepidoptera > Oecophoridae > Metalampra > Metalampra italica. The sequence goes on along the minus strand of OX452978.1, from coordinate 11,219,619 downwards.
GCAAATCGGTGAACCTGCCAAGCAGGCTTGAATCCAGTCTCTCGGCAATCATCTTCAGGATTCCGTTCGGGCTCCCCCGCACTCGCCGCACAATTGAGGCAGACATTTTACGCATAATTGCGTAAAAGTCGTCCACTCTGTGATCAGCAAACATGCCTGAAGCGCTACAGAAGCGGGGAAGTCCCAACAGAGCCCTGAAGATGTTATTATATTGGATTCGCAGAGCACTGTAAGCCCGCTGTGTAAAGTTGACCCATAGGCAGCTTGTGTAAAAAGACTGACAGTATGCCCTAAACAGAGTTAGTTTGACATCCACTGAACAGCGAGCAAACCTATGTGCCACCATGTTACCACGGACTGACAGCGCCCTGCGCTCCCTTTCAACATCCTGATCATCTTTCAGGTCCTCGGTCACAATGTGTCCGAGGTATTTGAAACTTGAGACACGGCTCAAAGGTACCCCATCAAGAAGAACAGGTGGAACAACATCAGGTCCTTTATTGTTTCCTTTGAGGACCATTAACTCGCTCTTCTTGTTGTTATACCTCAAACCGTGCTCAGCAGCATAAGTTTCACAATGATTAACCAGTTTCCTAATACCCCCGACCGTTGGGCTCAGCAAAACCATATCGTCAGCATAGCTGATGTTGTTAACACATACATCATCTATGTGACACCCGATATGCATGTTGCTGAGCCCAGCGATCAGCTGGTTAACATACAAATTAAAAAGTCTTGGAGAGGACAAACCTCCCTGCCTCACACCACACTCTAATGAGTATTGATCAGAATATGCTTCTCCCCATTTTACCATATTTACCTGGTTTTTATACCAGTACGAAAAAATATGTACAAGTTCAGCAGGGACACCTGTCTCCTCCAGCTTTGGCCACAATTTATCATACGATACTAAATCAAATGCTTTTGACAGGTCCAAGAAGCAGGCATAAATTGGAGTTTTCCTTTTTATATAGTATTCAACTGTATGCTTCAGCGTCAAGATAGCGCTCTCTGTAGACAGACCCGCCCGGAATCCAAATTGTGAATCCTGCAGCTTTATGTGTTTACAGAGATGTGCATCAAGTAGGCTATCTAACACTTTAGCTGTTATCGTGGCCAGGGATATTGGTCTATAATTATTTTTGTCAGCGATATCACCTGTGCGGTTTTTAATTATAGGTACAACAACTGTTTTCATCAGCTCAGGTGGTAGGTAGGCATGACGTATACAGAACGTGTAAAACATAGACAGCACCCTATACAGGTGCCCACCAGCATGTTGTAAGTGTTCGATGCTAAGCCCATCATGGCCGGGTGACTTGCCTCTTTTCATACCTTTGATGGTTTTAGCCACCTCCTTACTCGAGAATCTGACTGGCATCTCAACCTGATGGAGCTTAGCATCGCGCACATTGTTCGAGGGAACCAATGTAGGATCCACTTTGAAATGATTTTTAAAAATATTGGCAATGACCTTTGGTTCACTGGCACCCTCCACATTCACAGGCTGGCTGGCCCTTCCATTCAATTTATTAGTACCTTTCCAGAATTTACCAAAGTTTTTATTAGAATGCTGTGCCGCTAGAATGTCCATTCTTATCTGATCTTGGTTATGTTGACAGAATTTTAGTCTAGATTTGAAAACTTTACGACTAAGACACATATTTTCATAAATAGGACCACTCTCCGGCTTACCATATAGCATATACATTTGATAGTCTAGCCTAGCCTGCCTATGCGCCTCCCTCACATGCTTATTCCACCCTAGTATGGGCTTCCTACCCTTCCCTCTATATTGCCTACTGCTGGACACTGAAGCCTCACATAGTACATTGATAATGTTATTGTAATATTTTTCTATAATAATATTATGCTCTAGATCTTGGCACATGCCATCTGCACAACTTTGAAATTCCTGCGGGAAATCAACATATTTAAGTTTATTATTGCAAATTTCAAAATATTTATCTATCTCAAACCTATCTCTTTCCCCCCAGATAACCTTATTTGACAAACAGGTCTTAACTGCAAACTTAGGTCTGAATGTTCCTAAATTACATTCCAACTCTAAAGGAAAGTGGTCAGACCAAAAAACATTATAATGTACCCGAGCCGAAACTACAGTCTGACAGGCAGATTCTGTAACCACACAATGGTCGAGCCATCGCTTGCAGCCATGAGCCTCACTTACATATGTATGTGTGTCAGAGGAAATACCCAGCTTTACTAAATCGGCACAGGTCCATTTATTATCTGAGCAGAAGTTGAGTAATTCCTCACAAAAGGCAGCAGTGGGGTGTGCATTAAAATCGCCCAGTATGTATACTGATTCTAAGTTACTGTCTTCTACAATGGCACTCAACTCCCCCAGACTTTGAGCAAATAAGGGTAAGTTATCATGTTGATCTGTGGGCATATACACACAGATGATTAGGATTTCATGACTATCACATGTTACAGCCTTAATAGCTACGAAACGATCACTGTTACACTTCACAATTGAGACATTAGCAAACGCACTTTTCCGCCACAAGATTGCGACTCCTCCATACGGTCTGCCCCTTAGTACACCTGCAGACAGGTCCACTGAAGATTTTCCCGTATAGTTGAAGTCAGAGTCGATATCTCCCAGAAAATGCAGGTCATGAGGTAACAACCACGTTTCCTGGAGGGCTACAACATCCGCAGACTTGCATAGTGATCGCACACAGTCAGCACTCCTTTTGACATTCTTACAATTATAGGTTATGAAAATACTATTTTTGTTGTGCCCCATTAAGTAATAGTAATAGTTTCCTTCTCCTTCTGAGCCTGTCTGCTGTCCGTTTCCGTTTCTGACTTGCCATTTCTAAAGTGTACAAATCTTCTGAACGTAATGCCATCAGGCCACAGATTGTCATCCAGAAACAAATCAATTTTATGCTTTGACACAAACAACTTGAAAGCATTATATGGCCTTTCCTTCTTCATATTGATTTTTTCCAACACAACATTCTCCTGGGTCTTCTCCATAATGTAGTCGCATATATCTTTTTCTGACGTTTCCTTGTTTACATTTGAAATAAACAGAGGTATTTTAATCTCCGCTGCTTTAAACTTCATTTCCGGCCTTATTACAGCTTTGCCCGTCTTGCCAATAAACCTGTTTCTAAATTTCCTCCTCTGTACTAAAATCCAGTCTTCGTTTTGGCTTTGGTTTTGTTCCCATTTGCCTTCCTGTCTCACAATGTCCGCCATTGTCAATCGTTCATTCTTTTTGTTATTGACTTTATCAATCAAGGGTTCGTTCAATCCGCCAGTGCCGCTTTTGTTAGACGCTGGCAAGCTCTCGCGCACCTTTGCCAATGGCGGCCGCAATGTACTATGTGCGACAGAGACATCCCTATCGGCGCTGGCGCTGGCTGTTTCATCCACACTCACTGTTCGCGGCGCGCAGGTTGACTTTACACGCTCGATGTCATCTTCGTGAATAGTGCAATTCATGTCGGTATTTGTCAAAAAAGATAGACCAGCTGGCCCACTATCGAGTAGATAAGCACCTCTTTTCCTCGTATTTACCTGGTGATGATTGACCAATGATGCTAGTTTTAGATTATCTAGATCTGCCTGTAAGGCCTGGACTTGATTAATAGTAGCATACTGTTCTTTAATATTGCTAATTTCATTGCGCACTAAGTTGATGTCCTTTAATAGTTTCGTAACATCGACATGGTCGAAAGAAACTGGTGGCAGTTTTTGTAAGTCACGAGCCACGAATATTGGGATGCACTCCGGATCAATTTCTTTAAATAGGTATATAATATCCTCCAGGTCTCTCTGCTTTTTACCATCTTTACGCCGAGATATCTTTCGCTGCGTAGTCGTTACTGATTCGAAAAGTAATTTTTTCGCCTCGTCGATGTCTGGTTCAGAGAACGCAGAAATACATATTTTTATTAAACTTTCATTATCCATCACATCTTGCTTGTTTTGGATAAAAGATAGCACCTCACTAATCACTATATTGCAATGATTACACTTTAACTTTTTTCCGTCGGCCATTGTTTACACTAACACACCCGAACGTCAGCGCTGTCCGAGCGGAACTGACTAGAACTTTAAGTGACTACCATGTCGAGTTCACTCGCTACTAGTATGCCTAACCTACTAGGTAGCAAGAGCTTTAATAGAAAAAATTAACCTTAATATCTATTTTTATTATGAAGATCTTAAAAAGTGTCTTAAATAGACTAAATAATTACAAACTATGTTGTAATTAATTGATGTTAGTTGCTTTGTCATCATTTAACACAAAGCAATACTCAATAAAAAAATTAAAAATTTCTTACGGCTAATGTCCTATATAAAAAATACTTGGTTTTAATTGTTTTGAACAAAGTATGTGGGTTAACAATTTTTCGCTTTATGTTCATAGTTAACTAGGTTGCCTAGTTACTAGAACCATGTTTCAAAAATAAAAAATCCCACTTTTCAAGAAGAAAAAAAAATGTTTTGAAAAAAAAAATGTGAATAAAAATTTTATCCCACTATTGTTCACAGTTCACAATTCTCGTCCGAGCTGTTGTCCAGAGTAGACGTGTTATTAAGTTTTAGTGAATTTTATTGGACCTGTTCATACGAAATTACGCTCTAATCAGTGTGTTTATGGTTGACTGTGCAATACCATAGTTCGCGCCGAAAATATTCTATCTCGCTCGGCTAAGATATCTTTCTTTGTTTCGCGCCGCTGATAGTGTCCGCGAACTGTCAAAGCTTATTGATACGAAGCAATCGCAACTCTTCGCAGATGTGTCCGCACTGGGAGAATCCTTAATTTTTCACGACAAGGAACAGGAAGATCTTAAAAAACGTGTAAATGAGATTTCTACTATAGCTAAAACCAATGACAGTGAATTTTCTACCATGAAAGAACAAGTCAATAACCTATTATCTGAGCTGAACGTAATCCAGCAACGCGAGCGCAGACAGAATTTGGAGATCATGGGAATCCCTGACAAATCAAACGAGGATTTGAAAAATCATCTTCTCAATATAGCGAAATATGCTGAAGTCCAGTTGTCGTCTGAGGACATAGAATTCGTGACTAGAGTTCAACCACGCACTAAATTACCTGGCCGTCCTTAGATTATCATAGCGAAGCTTAAGTCTCAAATCTTAAGGGATTCTATCATCTCCGGAATCCGTAAGAAGAGAGGCATCACCACACAAGACATCAACATCTCCGGCGACGTCAAGAAAACATATGTGAATGAACATTTAACGCCATCTAATAAACTCCTTTTCAAGAACGCGAGACAAAAGGCGGAAACGGCACATTATCTGAGGCCCTGGGTAAGGGATGGAAAGGTTTTTGTACGCAAAAATGACACCTCGCCATCATTTTGTGTCCGGGATGAGTCCTTTTAAAAAAAAATTGTGTGACTGTTTATATCATGCATATTTTCGGTGGTTACATTGTATGATTTTTGTGTGACTCTGTTCATTGTGTTAAATTCCAGTAATTATTCTGTACACTACTGGTCACACAGGTGCTATACCATAACAAGAAACCCTAAAATATTAATATTATATAATTCTCTAATACCATTTTCACTTTATGTACAGTTAGAGTGTAAACGTACTATTAATTTCCCACACACAAAGATTACCCACTCAATACTACTTGATTGCTCAAAAGATACCTGCTCATTGGATAAAGGCCCATGGTGTTTATCTTATAACTACTATTCACATACTAAATTGTCACAATCCTATTCTTGTAAATGTAAGTATTGACCGCGCATTATACAATATTATTTATAGCCAGTCAAAAACATTAATTCAATCTAATTTTATTTTGGTTCTGCAACGATTTTATAAGAGTAAAAAAGTGATATTATTATTCTATGTTATCAATGGCTAACATAAACAAACATAATTTAAATATTTTTTATCAAAACGTCCGTGGACTGCGTACAAAGTGTCATGAACTTCACAACAATATTCTTTCGAACGACTACGACATTATAATTATAGTTGAAACATGGCTTCAAAGTGATATTTTAGACTCTGAATTCTGCGATGACAGATATGACGTAGTATAATATTGAGAGTTCTAGATCACCTTCCGTTTGCTCCGCTTAGCTTCGCGCACTTCAGGTGCTCTAAAACTCTCAATATTATAAATGTGATTCGAATTGAAGTTCATCAGAATTAACGCATTTTATTTCAACGCTGACGGATGTCACGATCTCTTTAACACGGGTCCGGACCCGAACCTAAATGACTGTGAAGACTATTGCCGTTCACGTAATGTGTATATCGTGTTCATACAGCGCACAGCGAGCCGCGCAGGCGCGTCAGCGCAATTAGATATGCGTTTTCGGTACAGTCGGTACTCATACATTGACAGTTACAATATATTATGAATGAAATGAAACACCGCTTCCCGTCCGTACATTCAACACACGCAGACCACAGAGTAAAGTATACAGTATCAAAATATTACTTATAGAGGATATGACCAATTTGGAGCACGAGCCAGCTCTTCAAGGGAGGCGGGAGGCTGTCCACAATGCTATTCCACTGCGGGTTGGTGGAATTCACATGCATTCCTTCTATCCCGTAAGCAGATTTCCCCACGTTGTTTTCCTTCACCAAATAGCATTGTAGTATGAAGATAATAAGCATAGGTAAGTATGTAAGTTCAGAAAAACTCATTGTTATGGGAGCGAAATTGAACCCTCAACCTTATGAACGTGAGGCGAGCGCATTGTCAACTAGGCTACCACGACTTTATAGTCAAACGACGATTTATTTTAACTGTGACATAAAAAATTTTGCGAAACACTGGACACACACACGCGATCATTTCCGCTGCGCATCGTCAGCAATCACCCACTTGCAACAAACCTACAACACAGCGCATGCATCAGGGTTTTCAGATTTTTTTTTCGGAATATTACATAGAATATATGAATTCAGATCATATTTTCTATTTTCCTCATTAATAGCATAATTGGAATTAATCACATAAAACATAATTGCTTTATTTAAAAAGATTTAAATATATTAATAGGAAAAAATACATTTTCACTAAACTTACTTCTATGAATGACAATGTTAAAAGATTATACAATACAGTATACTTTATTGCAAAATGAAATGAATGTTGAAAGTGTATGTAAATGAATACGTGTTCCAGAAATGCAAAAATTACAATTTGCTGAAACAAAATTTACAATTTAGACGGTCTTATCGCTTTAAGCGATTTCTTCAAGTCAACCGTTTTATTTTCAAGTTATGTTGGATGTTATTTTGCATGAATCGTCATATCACAATCTTTTTAGTGTGTTGAGTTAAATCGACAACCCTATGCAAATTTGCACTGCGGACAGTTTTCGTCTTTAAAATAGTCATTTGGCGGGGATTTCACCACATTCTCTGGCTCGAAGTCTCCGTGTGCACTAACTCCGAAACGCCTGTACGCCGTGTCTCGCCGCCCTCGCCATCGCCGCCCTCGACGCTCTCGCCGACCTCGCCGCTGCAACCGAGCTGTCTCCGCTCACTGCAAGCAGACTGCTGTCTGCTGCTAGCAAGCTTCTGTCTATTGGTGCTGTAAGCCGTTCGCATCTCCATAAATCGCAATGTTAGTGAGTATTATAATTCACTTTCGACTATTTTTAATAATCTTGTTTTTATAAAACAATATCTAGCTATAGGGACTGCTAAACTGTTTTGGTACTGATTACAAAAATTTATTTGTTATCTACAAAAATGTTAGTAACGTGCTACAAGTTAGATTGGTAGTCACTCTGTTTAGTTAACTGTAACAACCCTTTTTTCAGTGCATTAGGAAACTGTAACAATTTTCTTTAAGATTAGATTAGATTAGATTTATTTATTTCGCTCTTACATTATTAAATTCATTACACATGTCATTATTATTGTAAAAGGGATCGTCATAACATTAATATCAAACAAAATAAATTACAATGTCAAAATACCAATATGTTAAAAAACATAACATCAATTGTTAAGTCATAATAATGTATAAATAAATTTTCATAAATGTCAAAATACACACTGTATATTGTAAAATAATAATAATAAAACTTTAATTAAATGTTAACGTCTACCTACATCATTATTCATGAATTCGGCAATGGAGTAATATTCATTTTCCAACAAAAGGTTTTTTAGTCGGCGACAGAACGTTTCGTCATTGTTTTCGTCGCGTAGATCTGCGGGGAGGTGCTCATAGTACGTGGGGCCGATGATGCGCGGGTTTTTGGCGGCGAGCGTAGTGCGGCGCTGCACTGGGCACAGACGACCTTCGTTTCGAAGTCCGTATCTCCCGCATATCCTTCGACCGAATCTTGACAGATTTCGCCTAACATACATAATAACTTCAAATAAATATAAAGAATACATAGACATTATGTGATGTTTTTTAAAGAGTCCTCTGCACGTTTGTTAATTATCTTTAATTCTTTTTCAGGTCTGAATCCGACAACGAATTTATCGGAAAGTCTGCTCCGAGCAAAACAGCAGCGTCTAAAAGTAAACGGACACCCTCTAAGTAAGCGTCTTAATTACAGTATATAAATTATTTTAGTTGACGGTATACATAATATGTATTTATATGTTCACGTTAATTTATACATTTATTTATTTACAGATCTCCTGCGAGCAAAAAAAGACCAAGCGTTGAAGTAGACCTCTTCGGCTTGGTGTCTGAAGACGAGGAGAGCGTTGCGGTGGAGAACGCCAAGCGCTTCAGGGCTCCAAAACAGCTGGACAGCTCGCTGTGCTCGAAGGTAGCTAACGGGACTGTGCGCCTGTCGGCACCGCTCGAGGGGCAATACTACATCGAGCTACGCGTGTTCAATACCAGAGACGCGCTCGCGAGCAAGCCCGAGGAGCGCTACAAGAAGGCGTTGGTCGTGCTGAAGGCGCAGCTGGACTCGGACTCGGGGCAGTGGGAGCTGCTGCAGCGACTTATGAAAAAGTCCAAGACGTTGTTCGCCGATAGTGAACCAATATTTTATTCCAATAATATTAATATTAAGTAGGTATATTACCTAAGTACTTATCTAATAAAAATCTGATAAGTTATACATTAGTTTGTTTGAAGTAACCCAGTACAGGTATACCTAGGTATTGCAAGGTTTGGTTCTGAAGGTAAACTGGTCTTCTGGTACTGTAAAAAGGTGTAAGTATTTAAGTAATATCGGTGTTTCAAGATGTTTGATTGAACCAAACAGTAACTCAATCAAGCACTTTACACACCTATATTTAATTATATAGTCACCAGCCGATCAAGTAGTTTGATCAGTATGCGACTATATTTATATTTTCCGACGACTTTTATTTTGAACCCTTAAGAAAATCAGTTTCGTTAGTATCGATATAATTTAGTCAGTGTCAGGTAGGTGCGCGAGCTCCTCACTGACACTTCTTTAATAGAACCATATCACAGTAAATCCAAAGACAAACCAGCTGTGTTGATATTACAGTATCCGCGTGTACTTAGATAATACTTTGATGACTTTTAAAGTATTTTATTGTATTATGGTTCTAGAGTACACCAGAATTTTCGCATAGAACGTATGCCTGTGCTGGTTAAAATATAGAAATTAAGAATTTAAAAATTACGTAGGTGGATATTATTAAGGTTGTTTCAGCTCAAGTTAAGTTCCTACTTCCCTAAAATGCCTTTTTGCACCGCTTGTTCGGTTCAAGTGGAAAAAAGAAAATGGGTAGGGCACTTGAGAAACAATGCGCATAAAAACAGATGTACGGACCCGGAAGACGACGATGGTGTAGTGAAAGTATCTTCTGCTTTTCGCAATCGTATAGCTACTTACAGAATAATGGTAACTGATGAATTCATACACTCCTTACCTGATTTGTTTTTATACAGTACTAGTTCTAAAATAAATAATCTTTTACAGGCCTCACTAAAGAAACACATAAGTTTAAAAGTTAATTTTGAATTTTTTGCCAGTTTTATATTATTTAAAAACAATGAACAAGAAGTAAAGTCTTTTGCTACAAAGAATTTTATGATATATCACAACTTTGATTTTAACGAAATATTCGAGTCGTTAGTTAGCAGTATCAAACAAAAGGTTGAAGCGTTCCAAGACCGCGATAGTGGATGGGCATTTTTAAATAATCTTTATTTAGAAGTTAACATTAATAAATACAATCCGCTGAACGGTTCTGGGAGTTTGTTTTAGACGTAGTTAACCTAAAACAGAATGTATAGTTTTAAGTTAGCAATTATATACTTTCACAGGAACCTAGTTATTTGGTTTTTATAATTATTTTTTATAATTAATCTTTTAAGGTAATTTGGTATTTAATAATTCGCATTTGTGTAAGTATTAAATTAACAATTAAAGAGGACATATAAAATATCGATTTGTTTCAATTTACATGCCTAAGCTATTTATGCATGCGAGTACACGTCTATTCAGGTCATTGCACGTCAAGTAGGTAGTGCAAGCCTTGCAATTTCGCAATATGATATTTCCATTCATATTTAAATTTAATAACTTTACTCAAGCTATTCATTCATTAATACTTACCCTTGAGAAACGTTACTCTGACCTGGATCTAGTAAAATCTTCAAATAAAATGTAAGTATCTACTTATATAATTATTTACGGGTCTTACACACGAATAAGTTTTATTTACCTTGCCCGACGTTTCGACCAGGTTACACTGGCCGTGGTCACGAGCTGACTGGAGAGGCGACCTGTCATTGTTGATCGCTGTGAGTAGTTTCTGAAACTACCCTCTGCTGATCTTGTATTATTGGAAAGTCCCGGCACACAACACTCACGGTATCCGCGGGTGTATTCGACGATAAGTCACGAGATTTAAGTTTATCGATCACTGGATTCCACGACGGTGACAATCTAAAACCATCTTCCCTATTAAAATTTTTGAATTTCTTGATTTCAATAGCTTCTCGCACTATCCGCGGATAGTAGTGGCGATCGGTGGACAGGATTTTAGGTTGGTGGAGCTCAATCCAGTGGTCAGTCCCAGCGTTAATGACGTGGTCCGCAATGGCTGACTTATACGTCTGGCGGTTTTTTACAGCTGCGATATGTTCTTTGACCCTTTCGGCGATCGTGCGTTTAGTCTGGCCGATATACGAACTACCACAGCTGCAATCTATCTTGTAGACACCTGGCGTCTGGTATGGGATCACATCCTTCGGTGTGCGTACATGACTGGCTACTTTGGAGAACGGAACATATACTGTCTTGATGGAGAGTTTATTTAAGGCAGATCCAATTTTGTCCGTCACTCCTTTCACGTATGGCATGAACGCTGGTTGTCTGCTCACCTCTGGATGTTTATCCTTTTTTAATTGACGTGGCCGTTGTTGACTCACTTTATAACCATTCACTTTTAGTACCTCCTGAACATGTGACAGTTCACCTTCCAGGTGTTCAGGGTCACAAAGATTATGGGCTCTGTTGGTTAAAGACGATACAACAGAGAGTAAGTGACGTGGGTGGTGATGTGAGGAGGCATGCAGGTATCGGTCCGTGTGTGTCGGTTTTCTGTATACAGAGTGTGCCAAAGACCCATCTGGTTTCACCATTACTGCGACATCCAGAAAGGCCAATCGTCTGTCTTTTTCCATCTCGAATGTGAACTTGGTCTTAGGGTGGATGGAGTTAAGATGGTTCACATATTGTTCTATTTCTGGCTCGCCACCGCTAATTATACAAAAGACGTCATCCACATACCTTTTCCAAAGCCGTATAGTAGTGGGTCCAGATGCTAGTGCCTTCTTTTCGAAATATTCCATCCAGATATTAGCCACCACCGGAGCCACAGGGCTGCCCATGGCAACGCCATCTATCTGTAGGTAGTGTTGGCCTTGGTATAGAAAGTAGCTTCCGTCTAAGCAGTGTTTTAATAGAACAATATAGTCCTCCGAAATACAGCATTCCTGTAGTTTGACCTTAATGACCTCTAGGCACTCCTTCAGTGGAACATTGGTGAACAGTGACTCGACGTCAAAGCTCACCATGGTGTCGTTTGGTCCTAGTGTAATGTGCTCTAGTATGTCAACAAAATGGCGAGAATCCTTCACGTAAGACGATGTGTTACCGACTAACGGCTGTAGCACAGAAGCAATATGTTTGGCTAGGTCGTAAGTTGGTGAATTGATTTGACTTACGATAGGTCTTAGGGGCACGTTGGATTTATGTACCTTAGGTAGTCCATATAGCCTCGGCGGTTGCACGATTTTAGGCTTCAATAAAAGGTTGCATACGTCTTCTGTGAATAGGTCTTTATGATCTTTCATTAGGGCTCGTGTGTTCCGTGTCACCCTGGCAGTGGGATTATAAGACACTGGTTTGTATACTTCTGTGTCCATCAGCAAAGCACGGATCTTCGTGTCATAATCAGCCGTGTTTATCACAACGGTGGCGTTTCCCTTGTCGGCCTTTAGCACTAGAATATCTTGGTTTTCACGTAAACCTCTTAGTGCTAGACGCTCTTCATTGGTGATATTACTTTTTGGTGGTCTGCATTTTCGTAATATTATTGAAACGTCTTGTCTCAGCGCCTCTGCGTCGTTAGGTGGAACTTTATTACGAATAAGAGCCTCCTCTACACTACTAATAATGCCTTCGTAAGGTATTCGCTTGGGTGTTATAGCATAATTCATACCTTTTGCCAATACATTAACAGTAGGCGTATCTAACGTTGCACTTGATATATTTATCACCGTATTGGCAAGACCGACACACACGGACCGATACCTGCATGCCTCCTCACATCACCACCCACGTCACTTACTCTCTGTTGTATCGTCTTTAACCAACAGAGCCCATAATCTTTGTGACCCTGAACACCTGGAAGGTGAACTGTCACATGTTCAGGAGGTACTAAAAGTGAATGGTTATAAAGTGAGTCAACAACGGCCACGTCAATTAAAAAAGGATAAACATCCAGAGGTGAGCAGACAACCAGCGTTCATGCCATACGTGAAAGGAGTGACGGACAAAATTGGATCTGCCTTAAATAAACTCTCCATCAAGACAGTATATGTTCCGTTCTCCAAAGTAGCCAATCATGTACGCACACCGAAGGATGTGATCCCATACCAGACGCCAGGTGTCTACAAGATAGATTGCAGCTGTGGTAGTTCGTATATCGGCCAGACTAAACGCACGATCGCGGAAAGGGTCAAAGAACATATCGCAGCTGTAAAAAACCGCCAGACGTATAAGTCAGCCATTGCGGACCACGTCATTAACGCTGGGACTGACCACTGGATTGAGCTCCACCAACCTAAAATCCTGTCCACCGATCGCCACTACTATCCGCGGATAGTGCGAGAAGCTATTGAAATCAAGAAATTCAAAAATTTTAATAGGGAAGATGGTTTTAGATTGTCACCGTCGTGGAATCCAGTGATCGATAAACTTAAATCTCGTGACTTATCGTCGAATACACCCGCGGATACCGTGAGTGTTGTGTGCCGGGACTTTCCAATAATACAAGATCAGCAGAGGGTAGTTTCAGAAACCACTCACAGCGATCAACAATGACAGCTCGCCTCTCCAGTCAGCTCGTGACCACGGCCAGTGTAACCTGGTCGAAACGTCGGGCAAGGTAAATAAAACTTATTCGTGTGTAAGACCCGTAAATAATTATATAATTATGAATACAAAGCGCGAAAGTATCTACTATTTTAATAATATACTTAATTTTGTTTGTTAATGGTATTTTTAATAAGAGAATTTAAAAATGTTTTTTTTTCTTACAGATGATGGAGGATTCCCAAGAGATAATGTTAAGTCAGTACGCGCAAGATCCCTTAGAGGGATTCAGTCAAGTGTACCCTGACCTCTGTGGGACTGGAAAACAAGCAAACGATCGACGACGGTTGCCTCGCCAAAAGAAGTTCAAACAAGAGGGTGCCGGGCCTGGTAGAAAAAAGGCTCAGAGTTCATCTTCGTCATCATTCGTTATCAGTAAGGGCCAGCAAAGGGATTCCGAATGATACAAATTAAAGTGATCGACTTATGCGAGCCGACAGCGACAGCAGTCAGTGACAGCGACGAGGACGACAATGTAGTGATCAGTGCGCAGTATGTTGTAAAGGAACCGGTATGTGATGAGATAATGGATCTCACGGAAAATATTATAAATAAAATTTCAAAAAACTGTGTGGAGATAACTTGTAGTCGTAAGTTGTAAAAATAATGTAAAATGTAATTGGTCAATTTGGTTAAAATGAAATAAAAACTTGTATCATAAAATGTATTTTATTTTTACACCTACTAGAATAACATTATTACTAAAAAAATAAGTAGATATGATTATCATAATACCATTTTTTTAAACAAAGCACATGTTCCAAAGCGCATGTTTTAGTATGATGAACACAGTTTAGATTATTTTCTTTATTGTAATCATTACTCAACTTTGTTATACTTGGACAGCCTCTGTCACCCAGGTCTATCACTGCACAACTTAGACACAACTCTTTGATCTACTTAATTTTCTCCCCGCCTTTGGTATATATTTTTTTGTTGTTCAAATAAGGTACAACGATACGTTTAAATTCACGAAAATCTATAAAACCAGTATTCCAGTACATTCTTAGATTTCTCTCGATCCACTTGACTTGTTTCTTTTCTTCTTTCGTTAATGTACTAAATGAGTAAGGCGGTTTAATGAGAAATGTTTGGGTGCATTCTTTATCGATGTGCACCAACGAAAACTCCTTGATAACAAACTGATTACGGGAGGTTTTAAATCCTTGAACATCAACTATTACAGTATCAGAATTCATGATATTTTTTTTACAATGTTGCTAAGTGGTTTATACTCGACCAAACAGTCGTTCAAGATGAGACAATAGGCGGATGTCTGATCAGGTATTTCTGTATCACTTTCTAACTCCAACCGAATGTTTATTACAGGTCCAGCTTTTAAACTATCGTTTTGCCTCGAGCAGTCGATAACAAACAGCGGCGCCTTCTCTTTAAAGTCTTTTGCACTAAGTAACGGTTCTGGCCTACGTCCGTAGTACGACTGTTGGAATCTACAGTATTGTTCATATAATAAGGCAATTCTGTCGATTCAAAAATTAACATTAAGACTTTCATAGGGATAGTATGTAAAATTAAGAAAATTTTTAACATCACGCAAGTCGCAGTGATCGAAATGAGACATGTCTTTTTGAGCATTATTTTTTCTGTTGGTCTGTAATCCTAAAATTACAAATCTTGGTTTTTCTATTTGAGAGGAGGTTTTGATCGACCAAGTGTGTTTTGTAGTCTTGGGTAACAATGGATATTCATATAAGTCCCAGTTTCTAAATGCTTGTTGGTTGATCGGAATACGAATTTCATCATTACTGTTAAAGCTCGTAACGTAAGGTTTATACGAATGCACCTCGATGCCTTCTATGGAGGTGTTATAGGTAGGTGAGCTAGTGAGATCTAAAATACTCATTTTAGCAAGCCAATTAATTTCAGATATTCTTTATTTTCTGCACTCAGCTTTATCTTCTGCTTATATGTTCTTTTGCGGAAAGCAGGCCTGGCACTAAATGTTTTAATTCGAGGTGTAGTGTATTTATTATAATCGATCATCTTTTCTTAAGGTGTAAATATAACTGAATTCCTTCGCCTCGTAATTTAATTAAGTTATTATTAATATCCAATATTCTAATAGTAATGCTGTTGATTTCACTTTGATTAACAGGAAAATATATTATATTTTCGGGAATTTGTATCACACGGTAACCTGGAGGCACATTGGGAGCGAATTCGTAAATAATATGACTAGATCTTCCATTAATATAGGAGCCACTAACTATGTCACATTCGACCCTCACCACGGTCGTAGATAAAATATTCACTGGTAACCAAGACTCGTGCAATATATTGGCTTTCAGGAACTGTGCACCGTAACCTAATATGTAACCGATTGAGTTTTCTTTTTCAAAGTGGATATCTTTTGAGCAGAATATTGAAGTTTTTAACATGTTATTATTACAATGTAATTTAAGTGAACATCCATTAATTTTGGTTTGCAAGTAATCAGAAATATCTTGTAGCTCATAGGCCCCCTCAGGAATTTCAATTACTTCACCAGATCCATAATGAAATTTGTTATTCCTGGAGTCAATGTTTGGAATAGAATTGAAAGTAGATAAATACAATAATGCACACTCGTATTCTCCATCCAGCTGTAAACTGGGAGAATAGTTTGTGAGCAAATATGTGGTGTTCCCTGCTGTGTGATTCTGTAAAGTACGAATTAAAACTCGACCATCACATCGCAAGTCACTCACTTCACTCCGCATCCGATCATGAAAGACCTTGATGTCGCATTGTGTAAACAAATACAAGCTACACAATAAACACTTCACTTGCGAAGTAAAGTTAGTATTGAACTGTAAATCATTGAGTTAGACGCCGATCTCACTGCGGATTCAGGATCGAGTTGCACAAATACGCTTACAGAATAGCAGGGCTGTTATAGACAGGGTGAAAGACATCGTAGAAATGAGTGAAATAAACAAGGTAACTAGTAATTCATACATTTAATATTTATTCCAAAAGTTATATAAAAATTCTAAACACAAATGCCCGCAATTTACAGTACCGAAAGTTTGATACTTAGAATAATTGTAAAAAACATCACATTTTTAAAAATATCTTGTTAATTCTATAGGTGGTCTCAAATCACCAAAGCTGTTAAAGTATTCACAATAGTTGTATAATTTTACATAGGCCACCCAGTGTGTTCCTCCGTTTTGAGCATTATCTAAATTAACTATACCACATTCAACAGTTTTCACTTTATTTGGTAATCTATCCCTCATAAATACACCTCGAAAATGAGGTATGCGATTTCTTGCATAACTTAGAATATCAATATTGGTCAATGCTCGTTTGGGCAGCCTGTTACTCAGTTTTTTGGATTCTTCAAATATAACCCATGACCATTCTTATATGGTTTTATATACATTCCTTTGCCTACTACGATTGATTCCATTGCTTTGTTGTGTCGTTCAGATTCTATTAAGTTTTTTTGGGCGGCTTTGTAATCGTTTAAAGTTTTAGCTATGGCTGACGCACCACCGGCCAATGTTCCTAATGCCGACTGTTCGGTATCGCGATTTTGTATTCGCGCTTTGTGTATTTGAAGTTTCGCGCCGAGTTCATGAAACCGGCTTCTCGTAAATCTGCGCGCGCGCTTATCGGTGTTCCGCTCCCCCCGCGCGCCGCGGGGAAGGGGCAGTTTGCACGCCGCTATAATTGTTTCGCGCCGGCCGCGCGCCAGTCAGACTGAAATGGCTTTCGGAGCGAATTCACGTCTGTTTTGTTGTTTCGCCCACGCGTGGGACGCGTGCTCGGAGGCCTAGTTGGTGCATAAACACATACTTACTTGTCGTTATTGGTGCGCGAGACTTTGTCGCGCCGGGTGGTTTGAGCATATTACGGTTTTGGCAGCCTATAGGGCTAAGAAGTTAGTGCTGCGTTGTGTGCTTGTGAAATTAGTGCCGCGTTGTGCGTGTGTGAATCCCGTCAGCGCCTTATTACGTAATCCCGGTCACCGGTGGGCGTCTGGCGGCGAGCGACTCAGGGGCCCCTGTCTTCACAGCGTTCGTCGGCTCCGCTCAGAGCGCCAGTTCTGCTCAGAGCGCCTGCTTGCCGCGGTGCCCGGATCTACTGCGCTGGACTCACGGGAGAAAGGTATAGGAACTCATTTTAAATTGGTGGAGGGTCCTTATCCGCGCGACGGCACTTTTACGCGACCTGCCCGGTAACGTGGGGTCACGCTGACCAAGTGGGGTTACGCTGACCGAGTGGGGTTTTGATACATTTGGGGTTTTTGTACAAAGCGCTGCGTAACGCAGCCCGGTGTTGCGGCCCGCCCGCCTGTACTTTCGTTTTGTGCGCGTTAAGTGTTTTTCGACGCGCCGGGCCGGGCGCGCGCCGTAACATTCTCTGGTAGCAGAGCGTGATTAGTAGGTTGATATCAACGCCGCTCTGCATTTTTTGGTAGCTTCCACTGCGCATTAATCGCATTATTGGAATTAATTTTCTTGTGCAACCACTACCTTTATTTCTAAAATAGTTTGTGGGCTGAACCGCGACAGTGCCGACGCGTGTATAGGGTTGCCACCGCCACGGTAGGCCGTGTTAGGTAGGTAGGTTCACTGCTTATGGTTCTAGCTCTTATTTACATTGTATTGTATAATTTAATTTTAAGAATTTGTTAGGATTTCTGTCCTTTATTTCTATGGTTGGTTCCCTGTAGGTGGTCACATAATCGACTTAGGGCCTAGATAATTGTTTTCATAAGTTCTTATTTGTTGTTGCTGAATTACGCTCAGAATGTCGATGTCATTTGTTGCCGCGGATGTAAGGGCGGTGCTGCGGTGGCTGTCGGCTGCGGTAGCTTTGATCGGCCGCGCCGACCGCGAGAACGCGCTATTGGAAAGATACAGTAAATTGGAAACCTACGCATCGAGGCTAGATGCCGATGCCAAGGCATACGAGGAGCACGCCCCGCCGGAGGACGGTGACGACGATATTGCTACTGCGGCTGCGCGACGCATAGACGGTGACCTGCAACAGGCATACGAGTTAATAGACTCCGTCACCGAGGCGGCGCAGGGGATTTTGGCCCGCAGAAGCGGACAAGGAGCAGCGAACGTTGTGCCGAAGCCAACGCCACCGGCCCTGCTTGGAAAACTTCCCACTTTAGAAGTTCCCTCGTTTGACGGGTCCCTGGACCAGTGGCTGAGCTTCATCAATATGTTTGACAGCCTGGTTGAAGCCAGAGAAGACCTCACTGAGTCGCAAAAACTCGCTTATTTGCGAGCCGCCCTACAGGGCTAGGCCCTCCGACTGGTGGAGCACATACCTGTTGGAGACGTGGGCTATCGGACTACTAGAGAGTTGCTGTTTGGTAGGTACCAGAACATTCGGCGCCTAGCAGACTCTCATGTGGCAGTGATTTTGGGGCTCCCACGAATTTCGCGGGCTTCCGCCTTAAGGACGGATTTGTTAAACCCCCTATTGGGAGCTGTGAAGACTCTGGAACGACTAACGTTGCCCGTGCAGGAGTGGTCTTTTATTTTGCTGCATATTGTCTTAGGAAAGTTACCGACGGACATTAAGTCCAGATTTGAGCAGCGGTTTGGCGGGAATAGCGCCACACACCTCCCCACCTTCGAGGAACTTGTAACTTTCCTCGAAGATGAGTGTAGGATGGAGGACAACGCGGCGTTGGGTACCCTCCAAAACAACAGGCCACTGCCATGACCTGCACGAAGACGTTGCAGCCAGCCGGGCTCGTAGCCCTCTCGACGTCCCTGGGAAAGTGTGTGATGGGACCGGTTTTCCCCGTCTCCTCTCCGCCATTGTTGGAGAACGCGTTGGCTGTGGGTTCCACACTCTCTGACGCCGTTCAGAAGTTTTGGGATCGGCATGGGAGGCATCAGGTTGTGTTTGTAGCCGACATAAAAATGATGTTTAGGCAGACTGTCATTCACCCGGAAGACAGAAGATATCAGTTGATATTGTGGCGCGAGAGTCCCAGCGATCCTATGGTTGCGTATGAACTCA